>ML682061.1:6989842-7077718 GCA_007922195.1 Podocnemis expansa | reverse complement strand
ACTACAGGAGAGACCCAAGAAAGAAAGCAACAGAACACCACTAGTCACCACATATAATCCTCAAGTCAGACCTCTGCAAAAGATCATTAAGGACCTACAGCCTATTCTAAAAGATGATCCGTCTCTCTCTCAAGCATTAGGAGACAGACCACTCCTTGCCTATAGGCAGCCCCCTAATCTTAAACAGATACTCACCAGCAACTACAGATCTAACAACAGGAACATTGAAGCAGGCACACACCCTTGCAAAAAAACACGCTGCCAAGTCTGCCCACATATCTACACAACAAACACCATCATAGGTCCTAATCAAGCCTGCTACTCCATCAAAGGCTCATTTACCTGCTCATCTACTAATGTGGTCTCTGCCATCATGTGCAAGAAATGCCCCAACACCTTATATATTGGACAAACAGGAAGATCACTGCATAAGAGGCTGAATGAGCACAGAGCTGATATCAGAAATCAAAGAACAAAGAAACCAGTTGCTGAGCACTTCCATCTTCCTAATCACTCGATGACTGATTTGTTAATGACTGTCGTTAGAGATGCAGCTGGGACATCAAGACTTCAAAGAGAAACAGCTGAACTCGAATTAATATGCAAGCTAAATTCTGTGAAAGCAAGACTTAATCGAGACTATGGGTTCTTTTCCCATTACAATAGGTAATTTGACTTCAGGCTTCCCATGGTTTGAACCTGAAAACTGCTCTGATTTGCTGTTACTGTATGACCTGATCCTATGTTTTACACCCCCTTGCATTTAGTTTCCTTTGTTTCTGTAAGTTCACCCATCTTCGAAGCATCTGAGGAAGTGGGATCTTCTCCCACGAAAGCTCATGCAAAAAATAAATCTGTTAGTCTTAAAGTGCCACACAACTGCTTGTTGTTTTTTTTCCAACAGGGATGCCTTGCCTGTGATCCAGATTATGCCAGTTGAGAATTTTCCTAAAAATTTAATAAACGAAATGTAGGCTATATAAAAATAATTTTTTCAAGTTATCAAAGCCAATGAAAAAAGTTTTGTATCTGAATAGAAATGAGAATTTTTTAAGGGAAAATAGAGAGTGAGGGTAGGAAAAAGCTACCCCCCAGAAAACAGAACATTTAATTCAACATGAGTCAAACAACAATAAAAACTCCTTTTGCTTTGAGTGAAAAATCCATAACCTTTTTAGATTAAATACAATTTTCCACACAAGCCATAGCTCCAACTCTATGCTGATCAAAAGCTTTTAGAAGGGACAACTATTGGCTGCCATCTTGGGGTATGTCCACACGAGGTTTTTATTTCGAAACAACAGTGGTTGTTTCAAAATAAAAACCTGCATGTCCACACAACGCTCTCTTGTTTCAAAACGATGGGCTCCGTCATTTCAAAACAATAGCCGTTGTTTTGAAACGGCTTAAATCCCTTCCGTTTTGAAACGACGGTTCTTTTGAAATGACTCATTTCGAAATAACACTGTTGGGACATACTGTTTTGAAATGATGGCTATTTTGAAACGAGTCGTTTTGAAATAACTGTCATCTGGACATGTTATTTTGAAACAAGCGTTGTTTCACAATAACAGTCTGACCTTCTTCCAAGGGTGCACAGCACCCAGGGTAAACAGGAAATCCCTGCCCGCGCGTGCCTGCCAGCATGGCCAGAAGCCCTTCAAAACACGGCAGCATGTGGCAGCAACGCTGCAGGGGTGCGACACGGTGCCCCCATCTGGACAGCAGATGAGGTCCACTGTCTGCTGTCCATTTGGAGAAGGGAGGACATCACGTCCTGGTTCCGGGCTAGCCACTGGAAACGGGACATTTATGTAGACATGGCCACAGCCATGTTCGAACAAGGGCACGAGCAGACCACGGAGCAGGTCCGCAGTAAAATCAAGGGCCTCAAGCAGGACCGTGCCAGAACCTGGGAGGCCCGGGAGCTCCAGGGGGCAGGTAGCACGGCGGAAGCTACCCCCGGGACCCCGGAGTTGTTCCCTGGCCCTGAGGCGGAGACCACCACCAAGGAGCAGGGGCCTGACACCATCCCGGCCCCTGCCGACTCAGAGACAGACACCGGGACATCACGCCAGACTTTTGGAGCCCCTGTGTGCCTCCAGTGTACGGTTACCAGATGTCAGGCAAAAGGAGAATATGGTCCCCTTTTTACTGTCCTGTTCTTCTTTTTATCCTCACATTCTCTGTCTGGCAGGCATTTTAAAATACAGGATTTTGTCAGGCTTTTTACTGTAGGGGTTGAAGTATCCTGGAATGCCATAGAATACTTATTTGTACAGGAAAGTGTTCCAGCACCCCCTAAACACTGAAGAATATCACAGCCATGGTACATTTTCTCCCATGTGTCCTCCGATGTCCCCCTTTTGGCACTTTCCTGGCCTCCTTGCCAGGCTTTGGGATCCAGTAACCCTACCCCAGGGCAATGGCCCACGGGCTCCTGAGTCCTGCTGACAGTCAGGGCAGAGGTGTGTGCTGCAGACAGGCTGCACACAGACAAGGCCAGGAGGCAGCAGGGGCCAACTGTGTTTTCTGCTTCCCTCCAGCAGGTCACCCAGCCACTTGCTGTCCACCACCACCTGCCCGATGCCCTAGCCCGAGGCCACCACGCCGGAGGAGGAGGGCCCCCCGGATGTGGGGAGAGATCCTCGAGAGCCTCGAGGCTCTGGGGGAGTGGACCGAGGCCTCCACCCAGGCCTGGCAGCAGGAACAAGCCAGGTGACACGACTCGGCCCTCCACCTGCTGCAGCAGGCGTCAGTGGCAGATGACAGGCTGGTCATTGCCCTGGAGCACCAGGCGCAGGCCAGCGAGCACCTGAGCGACCGCCTATCCACTGCAGTGGAGGCAATTGCCACCAGCCTCTGCCAGCTGGTGGAGCAGATGGCCCTTCCAGCAGCTGCAGGGGCGGCCACTGCCTGGCCTTCCCCAGAGGCGACCCCGGACCCAGGGTGGCCGTGGGCAGGGGTGGGGAACACCATCACCCCCGGACCCCCCCCACAGGCCCTGCCTAACGTCTGCCCTGCCACCCAGACTTCCCCACCCCCTCCCCCCAATCTATCTCCCCCTTCCAAGTTGCTGCCCCCCCGAACTCCCCCTCCCAAGTTGCTGGCCCCCTTGAACTCCCCCTCCCCCCAATCTATCTCCCTCTCCCAATTTGCTGGCCCCCCAGAACTCCCCCTCCCCCTTCCAAGTTGCTGGCCCCCCCCCCACACCGCCCCCATATTGCCCCATCCCGTAACCCTCCCCAGCCCTTCCCTGCCCCAACCCCTGTTTTGTTAACAAATGTTTGAAATATTTTCTTGGTTTTGAGTGGTTTTATTGGGGGTAGTTCACAGTGCGGGTGGATGGGTGGGGGCTGGCTGTGGGTGAACGGGGGAGAGGGTGGTGTGGGGCGGGGCAGGCCTGGCCCTCAGAGTTCCTCCAGGGCAAAGGTGTTCATCAGTGCGTCCTGCACTGTCACGGCTCTCTGGGACGGCTGCTCCCATGGGGGCACAGGTCTGGGTTCCTCGTAGTCCCCGGTGAGGAGTTGTGCCTCAGCTTCCCAGGCAGCTGCAATGGGCTCACCCTGCTGCTCACAGAAGTTGTGCAGGGCCACGCACACACTGATCACCTGCAGCATTGTCCTCTCCGCAAGGTGGCGGCGTGTAATGAGGCACCTCCAGTGTGCCTTGAGGTGGCCAAATGCCTGCTCGACCACCTGGCAGCAGCGGCTCAGGCGGCAGTTGACGATCTGCCTGGGGGGATCGAGGCGCCCTGCGTACAGCCGCATGAGCCATGCGCACAGGGGATAGGCCGCAGCTGCCACAATGAGGATGGGCACCTCTACTCCCCCAACACTGATGTTATGTGGGGGGAGGAAGGTGCCCGCCTCTATGTCCCGGTACAGGGCAGAGTTACAGAGGACCCTTGCATCATGGGCCTTCCCTGGCCATCCCGCATAACAGTTTTGGAAAAGGCCACAAGGGCCTGCAAGATCATGGAATGGTACCCCTTGTGGTTTCGGTACTCTGCGGCTCTGTGCTCCAGGGCTTGCACGGGGATGTGCGTTGTGTTGCGTCCAGGATCCCTGCACAATTGGGAAAGCCCAGTGTGGCCATGCCAGGAATAGTGTCCTGCAGCTCCCCTTGGGTGACCAGGCGTTGCAGCAGGATGCGGTTGATGGCCCTGGTGACCTCCACGAGAATATTGATGGCGGTGGACCTCCCAATGCCAAAGAGGTGTGCCACAGACCTGTGCGACTCCGGAGTGGCCATTTTCCACAGGGTGATGGCCACTCTTTTGTCAACAGGAATGGCAGGCCTCATGGTGGTGTCCCTTCAGTGCAGCAGCAGGGCGAGTTCTGCGACCAGGAGGTTGAAGCTGGCCCTGCTCATGCGGAAGTTCCTCCACCACTGGTCACCCCCCGCCCCCCAGGTTCGCAGCACTACCCGCTCCCACCAGTCTGGGCTGGTCTCCCGGGCCCAGACCTGGTGAGGCACAGAAGGGGGCAGGGGCAGTAGCTCTGCTCTGCAGCCCAGCTGGCTGAGACCCTCGGGCACAGGCTGGGCACCATCTGGGTCTGCAAGCAGAGTGTCCCACATCAGCAGGACACTCTGCAGGCAGGCAGAGCGTCTCTGTGTTGCACGGCACTGGCTGGGCAGCCAGGCAGTGCCCAAGTCTGTTGCTTGCAGAGTCCTGCTAGCCAGAATGGACAGGGAAGTGAGGGCGGGGCCAGCTTTTATAGGATTGGCTGGAACATGGCTGCCGACATGGCCCAGGGAGGTGGCCATGTTGCCACACCTCCCATGGTGCCCTTCCCCTGAAGCGAAATAGCAAGTCCACAGTGTGGACATGCTATTTCAATTCCCGCTTTTCCCTTATTTCGATTTGGTTTTTGGTGATTTCAAATTAAGTCGTTTTGAAATAACTTATTTCGAAACAAAGCCCTGCTTGTACATAGCCTTGGATTCTAAGCATGAGACTTCAGAGCAATATTTCAAGTGCATAAAACGTACTTTTCCATGGAATGAGGACCTACATCCTCAAAGAGATGGGACATAGGGGCCCAAATACTGGTGAGGATCTGGACCAAGAGCCCCAGAATGGCTTAGCTCTCACCACTACAGAATCCCCAGTCCCCTTTAAACTGGGTGATAACGGTCCTACCATGCCCAAACTCTCTTCTTCCCACAACCTGACAGTGCAATGTTCTACTACTTCACTACTAGCCAACCCAATTAGCGTCCAAGTAAATTATTGCCACAGGGAAAACTGTAATCTCACACATACAAGCAAATTAGATAAAGGAAGCATCATTCTCCCTTAATAACTCAGTCATGGGTTAGAAGCTTATTGCAGCAGTGAGTGGGTGAGGTTTTTGTGGGGTGCTTTGTGCAGGAGGTCAGACTACATGATCATATTGATCCTTTCTGACCTTAGTCTATGGGTATGTTCACACACAGGGGGTTATTTCGATACAAGTTGTTTCGAAACAAGTTGTATCGAAATAACGCCTTATTTTGAAATAAGTTAATTCAAATTAACAGTTTGTTAATTCGAATTAAGGAAAAAAGCAGGAATCGAAATAGCAGGTTCAGACAACAGTTATTTCGAAACGAGTCACTGCTGTTTCAAAACAACATGTTCAGACGGCATTGTTTCAAAACAATCATTTCGAAACAACATTGTTTCATCTCCATGTGGGGTTTAAGATGTTTCGAAACAATGCTGAGTCATGTGAACATGGCCTTTCTTATTTTGAAACAACCTCTGGTGTTTCGAAATAAGACTACTGTGTGAACACACCCTATGAGTCTATGGGGAGCTGAGAAAGAGAGATTTGACTAAGATCCTCTAGGTAATATGTACCAGAGTAAGGAATTGAACCTAGCCCACCAACAAGCCAACAGAGTGTCTTAATATCAAGTCCACACTTCCCTCATGGATGCCACGTACACACGAAACTATCACCATCCTCTTCAAACCCTCCACTAGCTCACCCTCTCCAGGATCCTACTAGGAATTTACCTCCTTGTTTTCAAAGCATATTAACGACTTGCCTCAGACATTCTTGCAGGGTTTTGTCCCTGTTCTCAATGCCATTCCTTTAGCAGTGGCTTTCTTAATGTCCCTTGATGCAGTCTGATATGAAAGCCTTTTCTGAAGTTTATGGAACAGCATTTCAGTGCCCTTGCTCTTATTTTAGTCTCATCTGAAAGCATCTATTTTCTTCCTTGCCTTTACTTCTAAATTTCTTTTACTATTCTAGGAAGCATTTGGGGGATTCATATGAAAGAGGCATAGAAAATGAAGTTGCATTGACCACTAACTACAGCCAAGCTATGATCCAACTGCATTTACTTCAAAGAACGTGCGGGAGGGTTAGAAAGGAGCTCATCAGCATGTAAGCCAGAAGAAATTCCATTAATATAAATACCATACAGATGTCTTCATTCATTTTATCATGCATTATCTTCAGATGAGCATTAGAAAGAGTTGGAGCCTGCCCTCCATTCAAAATAGTTGCCAAAAGTGTGTACATCCAAAGATTAGCCAAACTCTTAACATCTTTTGTCTCCAAGAACAGGCTGTTTCATGAGCATTTGAGTTTTGTGCTTGTGAATGGGACAGAATAGAAACACAGGAATTATCATAACTTTTGGATAAGAAGCCCATTCACTCTGTAGTGGGTCTCCAGCAAGGGAGGTTGTGGAATAAGCTACCAGGTGGGGAAGTTTCCTTCCAAAGCAGCTGGCTTTCACCCTTAAGTATTAGGATAATAGTGGACACACGTTTGCAGCAACACCTTGTAGGAGCAATGGCTGCTTAATGAACACCATTTCTGTTGGAAACACTTTCCCTACCATGAACTGTCTAGTCAGCAACAGCAAGGTAGCCGCTTCATAAGAGCAATGTTTATAATATGGTGACATCTCAGCCTCTGCTTACTTGAATAATTGATTCACGGTTAAAAAAAAACATAGACTGTCCCAGACTGTCAAACTCCACAGAGTACTCAAAATAATTTTTCATTCAAGTCAGAGTTGCACCAGTCAGCTGTATACAGAATGAGGCAGCAGAAGAATAAGCTTTTGGGTAAATATGAAAATGGTTGGTCAAATCATTGTCATAAGCATGTGCGTGAAGGAAAAGCCCCTAACATTGACCATCTCTTTATATAGTTCAAAGCTTCAACGAGCATTGCTTGCTGGATGCACAATCAAGGAAAAAAAAACAAACCTTCAGCTTGCTTCTTCACTTGGATTGGACACTCTCAAGGCAAGAGATGATTTGTCTACCAGATGGAAGAAATGCTTCAATGTCACTTACAAAAAAAAAAAACATGGTGAAAAACAGTCGTCGAACAAACCAGCAGTTGGGCTTGTGGCAGTGCAAAAAACTTCCTTGACTTCCTAAAATTTTTTCCTGATTGACATTTATAATGTGGTGAAACAGGACTTTATCTAAAAGGGCTCTGTGACAGAGAACATTAAGAAAAAAAAATGAAAAGCTAGAACGAGGGAAAATTTCAAAATTTCTGGCAACCTTGCTCATTTTTGCCAGCAGAGATGGAAGTGATAAATGCCTGCTGGTCATGATCAGGAAATTAAAATGACCCAGATGTTTTCCAAAGGATTTTGGTAAACCTTCCCCTCAATTATGTCAGTTCAGCAGATGCCTGGATAATAGGTGAGATTTTTATCACCTGATTAAAAACGTAGAATTGTCAGCTTCCCTTGCAGAGCCATAAAATACATCTCTGTCACAGAATGCACATCCATACAACACTCGATTATGATCTGTGTAACTTCTCTGTTCTCATTTGCAATGTAATTGTGTTGTATGATGCCAAATATGCCACGCAAGGTTCCTTTATGAATGCTCATAGCATACTCTACATAATTGCCATGGTATGTTTCCTGCAGCGCCATGTATGTGTATAGACGTGAAGCATGTCACATAACTCAGACCCTCAGGGCTCGCTTTGGGTATGTCTACATCAGTGGTGCCCAACCTTTTCTCTGCTATGGCACACCTTGATACCTTCAAATTTTTTGAAGCACACCACTATTAAAAGCGCATGAATATTCAAATTAGCTCAAAATAATATGAATATTCATGAACCATGGCACAGTGGTTCGGAAATGCTGTTATGTAGGGTAGTAGGGGTAGCAGAGAAGGGATATCAAGATGGGGCGGTCAGGCGTTATTTGCAGTGGCAGGAGTGAGTGTGGGGAACAGAGTAGGGCAGGGGCGGGGCTGGCGCAACCCAGTAAGCCTGGTAAGCATTGCGGGGGGGGGGGGTGCTGGCACCTACTCTGCTTGCAGGGAGGCACCAGAAATGATAGCACCATTCCTGGGCAGGGGTGGCCAAAGTGGACAAGGGCAGCCATGTGGGGAACAGCACAAGGGTGCCAAGAGAGGAGAAGAGAAGTGAGAACAAGACTGGCTTGGGGGGGGCAGGGGGAACCTGGGGAGTAGGAAGGTAGGGCAGGGGAGCCTCGTGCAGCACCCACTTCTCCCTTTCTCCACAGTGGCTCCCTGCCACCCAGGGCAAATCCTCACCCCACTGCTGCTCCTTCCCACCCCAGTGGGTCCCATTCCTCCCTCCCTCAGCCCCCTGCTGCCTGTGATGAACCTTCCCATCACTGCAGGGGCCAGAACTATCCTCCAGCCCCCAGCTCACCCCCACCCAGCTACACCCCCCCCACCAAACAGCCATCCTACAACCTCAGCTACACACCCCCCTGCTACACATTCACTCCCACCCAGCTCTGCTACACACATACCCCTTGCAACCCACCCCCCCAAAGCCCTTACTTTGGCTGTTTGCAGGCTGCTGACAGGCTGGGATCTGCTTCCCTGCCACAAACTACTTTGTGGGGCCCCCTAAAGGGCTCACTATCAGCCCCCACTGCTACCTTCCCTGTGGCCCCAGCCCCCCCCCCCCTGCAGCCTTAACCACCCCACACGACCTCCCAGAACTCCTTTTTTGTTTTGCTGAACTGAACTAACATGACTATCCCTCTGGAACTTATAAATTATTCTTGGGTATGCCATGTTTTAAAGATCTTCCCATCATGAAGCTTGTAAGTTGATCATCTTTCACTTACCATACATAAATGAGCTAATGCTGAACTACAAAGTTAAAATGAACATTTTAAAATTTTTTTAAAAGAATGAGCATTAATTAATAAATAAAAATGGTAACACTAATGATGGCTCAAAAATAAGAAATACCACATTTAAAATTTTGGCAGGCAAATCTTACAAATGGTTCATATAGGCTTGGGTTTATGTGCACTAGACATTTAATACGAATAATTATAATAAATAAAAATAAGTAAGAAAAGGTTTCTAGTGTGTAGCTATAAATGAAAAACACCAAATTTCAGTGAAATTCTCTGAAGTACTCACGTTTATAAGACTCTTGCCCCCTCAAAAATATTAAATAATAAGTACAGAAGAAGCTAAAAAATTACTTACCAAAAAAAAAAAAAAAAAAAAAAGATACAGCACAGACAACACACACAGCTGTAATGATCGTCTAAGAGGGCAGCACTGTCTTTATATGTAGCAGCCTATATGGACCTACCTGGTAAACTGATCTAACCAAAGCCAAACTAAAAATTGTCACAAAGTCAAAGGAAAAGGCAAAAGAACAGGTAAAAAAGAAAAGGAAAAGGCACTTTTTCACAAAATTAAAAAATGGCAGAATAAATGGCCATGCTGAGGAATTAAAAGCTGAGCCCAAGGGAAAAGTTCCTACTATTGTGCTGTCTGTTGCTTGATCCTGCTTTTTTAGCATGTCAGTGTGAAGGTGATGGGCAGAGAATGGTGAAATCTGCAATTCAGACAAAGCACAGATCCTAATGATAGTTTGCTTTGATGAGCCAAGAGTGAAAAGTGCTTAGACTTCCAGCCCCACTAGCTCTGCTAGATGGGAACAATTTTTATATTTTTCTATATTTTCATTTCTGTCCACCAAATTGAGGATGGGACCCCTTATTGCTTGGGACCCTAGGTGGCTGCTTGCTTCGCCTACCCCAAAAACCGCCACTGCTTTTTGCCAACCCTGCACAGCCCACATGGCTGGGCTGAGCAGGGAGGGAGCTCTAACGCTAGCTCTCCCAGATTCTCACGGCATGCCGTAGCACACTGGTTGGGAACCACTGGTCTACCTTATGGGCTTAAGTTGACTTAAGGGCTTCCTTAAGTCGACTTAATAACTCTCACTTTTTCAGTCGACTTAGGCATTAAGTCGACATTATTCAGTCGACTTAATGCAATGTGGCCAGTTAAGTCAACTTTACTGGCCTCTAAGCCATCTCCCACCTCCCATTGGCCAATAGGAAGAGCCTGCTCTGGCCAATCAGGGCACAGCAAAGCTCCAGCCAGTGACAGGGGAAGAGGAAATCCTGCCCTGTCTGCTGGCCAGAGCTCGCCAGAAATGGCATCTGCAAACATGCAGACCCAGAGCCAGAGCCAGAATCAAGGCCAGGCAGAAGATAGGCCACGTTCCATCTTGCCCAGCACCTGGGCAAATTCATCCATATACAGTGGAATGATGCCAAATACTTAATTGAGTCCATGCAGATACAAAGCCCAAGCAAATAAGATGCCCCCTTTCAGCTGACTGAGCAGAGGGAAGCCTTCAGACACTGAGACCTTGGTTACACTTCTCCTGCACTCCCTCTGCCCTCTGGTTCCTGCTGCCTATTTACCCACCCCTCACCCTACCCTTTGCCAACCTGATGCCTGACTCTTCCCTCACTCCCCTCTAGCCTCCTTGTGCCAGCCCATCCTTTCATTAGTGTTGCACCTTTTCTTACCCCACCTTTAGCTGCCCAATATCCCGTTCTTCCTATCACCCCACTCTGTTCCCTGGCACCTGCCCCTCTCCTTCCCCTGCTCTGCCATCCAGTTACCTCCTTGGCTGTAACCACCCCCTTCACTCCCAGGTGCCTGCCCCACTCCTCATATTTCTACCTCTTGCACCTGACCCTCCCCATGACCGTCTGCCAGTGAAGCCCAGCCCTCTACTCCTTCCCCCTGTGTACCTTGGAGCCCCTCTATGCTCTCACACCTCTCTGCCCTCTGGTGCTCACACCTTCTCCTTGCTCCTGAGTCTGTTCCCTTCTTCCCCAGAACCCACCCCTTCCCTCATCCTCCAGAACCCAGTGGTACCTGCCCTCCCTTCACCCCCTTCTGTCCTGGTGCCTGCTCCTTCCCTTGTCCACCATTGCCCTTGTGCCTGCCCTTCCTGTCTGCTCCTCCTCTTTCTCTCCAGCATCAGCCTGCCCCCACTCCCCTGATTCCCTGACCCCCCTCATTCCCCCCAAACCTCCCTCCTCCCCAGGCCTCCTCTCCCCCCAAACTCTCTTATTCCAAGCAAACCACCTCATACCCCACAGCTCCCAGCCCTCACCTCCTCACCAGTTCCCCCTTGTAAATAAAACACATCCACACCATCATTCTGTGTTCAGTGCATCCTTTTATTGTGATGGGTGGGAGGGGGTGGGAGCAGGAGTGGTGGGTGGGGGTGGTGACAGCAGCTGGAGGCAGGTGCTTTATCTCATCTGCAGGTTACGCAGCCAGTGGTCATCATCCCATGTGATGAGAACAATCCGGTGCCCCCAGTCACTGACGGTTTCCCATGCCCAAATGCACAGGTGCATGGAGGCCATCCTGTCTGCACCACCTCCCAGGATGGGTGAGGGGGTTGGCCTGCTATGGCCTGCCCCCATGCTGGCAGTTGCCCTGCAATGCCTGGTCCAGGTCCAGAGGGGTCTGGCCACTGCATGGGGGATGTGGAGTGTTGTGCTGGCACAGTGCTGGGGCACCTCAGAGTCCCAGACCTCCTTGGGCTCCGTGTTGCCATGCACAGCATGGGGGGGGGGGTGATGTGGTCACGCACTGCCTGTTGTAAAGGAGTGGCTGGGTGAGAGGGGCACCTCTGCTGTGATGCACTGTGGGCCAGCTACCCACATTGCACCACTCCTAGAGTGACCTAGAAGCTGCCAGTGTGGACATGGGCAGTCTCCTGGCATTCTGAGTGTGGCTGCTCTCAGCCAGCTTAATAAGGTCTGCTTTAAGCTCCCTGGCTCAGGTGAGACAAGGGGGATCACACAGCAGCACAGAGAGGGAGAGGCCAAAGGGGAACTGACAGAAAATGCAGACATTTTGAACTGGAGAGGCTTTTGTCTTTCTATCAGAGAAACTCCATTGTGAAAACAGCTCCAAGAGACTGAGCCTATCCACATGGCCAGGAGAGACAAGACTGGCTGAACACTACCAACAGCCAGCCTTCTAGATAAGAATGAGGAGAACAGACTAAAGCGTATTCTTGCTATAGTGTTATTAGATTAGCATGCATTTATATGCTTTTATTTACTTGTGGTAACTCATGCCTCCTTTATTAAATGCTAGTGCATTGATTTGCTATATCCTCACTTAAAATCAAATCCTAATCAATAACGCAGTGCTTGTTTTATCTAAAGCAATGTGGACTTTAGAGGGTGTGAATCAGAGAAGCTGGGAATATCCCTTTCAGTGTCAAATGGATGGACAAGGGCCTATGAATCCACAGTGTTTGGGGAAGGGTCTCCATCTCTGTGGGCCAGAAGTTCCCCTAAGTGTTATCTGAGGGCTGAGGATGCTTGCTTGCAGACTGTCACTTGAGTGGCCAGAAGGTGACAGTGCTGGAATACTGTATCCAGGTCTGCTGCCACAATTTGAGAAAGATGTTGAAAAATTGGAGAGGATCCAGCAAAGAGCCATGAGAAAGATCCAAGAATTGGAAGATGTGTTTTATAGTGAGATGCAAATAGATGAATATATTTAGCTTATTAAAGATAAGGTTAAGGGGTGATTGATCACAGCCTATAAATACCCAGAAGTCTGATAAGAGAGGGCTCATCAATCTAGCATTTAAAAGGTACACAGTGCTTTCTCACTTCTCAGAAGCACTCTGAAAAAAAAAATGGGAGTAGCCTGCCAAAAGGGAGACATGGTCATGGCCAAATCCCATACTCTGCATGATCATTATAAGACGTACCATCTCAGAACACACCCTTCCAATAAGACCTGATGTTGCAGCAACATCTACCTTCATTTCCTGACAAAAATCTTCAGCCTGTTCCCACCAGACAAGGTGCTAATGTGTCTTGGCTATCCAGCTAGATGACTAAAAGAAGTCCAACCCTGCCAGGGTATGCAAGTCCAAAGCAAATACAACAAAAGGTTTTGCCCCAGTCTTCAACTGGTCTCAGTCTCTCCTTCCCAAAGGGCCTGTCTTCTCTCTTCTATTTCTGCCTACCCACTTGACTCAGCTGTCACCCTTCCCGGACTCCTTGCCATATCCACCTTCCTGGGCTCCTTTGGGTTTGACTCCTTGTTCTTTCTCAAACAACTACTCCCCAGCCTAAGTTCACCTCATGCTTCTCACAGCCTTCTGCTTTCCTTTCCATCGCTGAGCATCCTTCCCCTTATGTCCAATATCCAGCACAAGGTAACAACTTGGGGTTAATTGAGCAGGGCTAGCTGGCCTTTGGCCTTCTGGCCTTTAAAGGGGCAGGCTGCCTTGTTTTAACAATGCAATTCAGGAGCAGCTTAAAAAAATTGGGGCAAGATAGCCATGACCTGCACCTCTGCAAGCTGGTGAGGGATCTTTGGGGATTCAGCAGGATGATTCCCATGAATGAGAATTCACATGGTTTTCAGCTTGACGGCATATCGATGCATTATCTAATCTATCAGAATGGGTCAGGTGGCTGGCTACATGCAGTCCCAGCTCTAGTCAGTATATTTCTTGTTTGCCCTTTTTTTTTTTCTTTTTCTTTTTGATATAAATGCAACCACACGCCAATCTCCAACAATGTATACATCAGAGAGGAGAGCACACAGGCCTGCCTAGGAGTAGAAAGACTAACACTATCTGTGCAACTGTAGCAGCTATGGTATATTGTAATGCTATACACATTCACATCACAGTCAGTTGAGCTTTTCTTCTCATACACCTTTCATTTACACTGGTAAAATAAAGTTATTCAGGACTGCATTCTTGTTATCCACCCAGCATTCACTCTTGTACTGTCTGTCTACCTGTGTCTGTGGAACCTATCAGCTTCCTGTGCTTCTGTGCTGTGCACAATATAGATCCTTTGCAGCTGAGCTGGTTGCTATGGTCACAGGCAAACCGTTGTGTCTTGGGGTCAGGGAGCCGTAAATGAAGGTGTTTTTCCAGCATGTAACTAAATATTGCCTTTTCCTTCCACAGACCAGCCATCCTCACTAAACCAAAAAACACTGGCTGCTTCTCAGATGGAAAATTTGCATGGATCTGCAAGGCAAAGATAAACTACTATATTTGAAAATAATTTTTTAGGATCTTTTTATTCTGCGTGTTTTTACTGGAGAGAGGTCTCTTCATTACAGAAACATATTTATTATCCCTCATACTCTCTCTCTCTCCCCCCCTTACTAGCTCTTTACTTCCCCCTTAACTGTTCTGTCCTCCACAAGATAAAAGCTCATAAATTTACAATGTACTTGCTGCCTTCCAAGAAGATGTTCAGTTTCATTCTTATTGGATTTTATGATAAAAGTGGTTTGCACTTTATTTGTCTCATGGCTGCCAGAACTAAGGCCTGAAAATCCAGACCTTTCTCAGGAAAAATGCTGGCTAGCAAGAGGGCTGTGTTCAGATGAGCGTTTTATTTCAAAACAACAGCTGTTGTTTCGAAATAAAATTTCTTATGTCCACACGACGTTCTGTTATGTCGAAACAGTAAAACCTCGCTTGAAATTGAAATAGCTGTTGTTTTGAAACGGCTGTTTCCAAACAACAGCATTCAGACACGTTGTTTTGAAACAACACCATTGTTTTGAAACAACTGTTTCAAAACAACATGTCAGAACGGCCTTATTTTGAAATAACCATTTTGAAATAACAGCCGTTTCAATAGCAGGCTTTCCTTAATTTGAATTAACATTTTCTTAATTTGAATTAACTTATTTCGCAATAAGGACTCTCTTTCAAAATAACTCGTTTCAAAATAACTTATTCTGAAATAACAGTTTATGTGTGAACATAGCCGAGGAGATCTGTCTGAGTAAGGACTGCAGGTTCAAGCCCATATTGTGCACATTTATATTTGCCAAAAAAAGGGTCATACAGTGACACCCAGACTCATACTAAATAACATATTGTTTTCAGTGGGACTTCTCCTGGAGTAAAAGGATCAGTTCTGACCCAAACTTATCATCTAGCTGCACATATAATCATTGGAAATAGATAGCGTTACCACTTTTGGCCTGAGTGGTTGGCTAATATTTGGGGTACTGTGAGTTGTTAGAGGAAGAAACCGGTGATAGAGTCAGGTGTTTCTTCAATGTAATTTTGCTTATTTACCCAAAATGTACATAAAGTGCTGGTTTCCAGAGCACAATAGACCACAATTTCTTTGCTAACATTCCAAGCCTCTTCCATACTCTTTGCTTTTTTCTCAGGGTCACCCTTCAGTGCTTCTCTGGATCTTTCCTGCTGCCTTCTTTGGTGGGATTTCTGCTCCTTGTTTCACATGCATGCAGCTCTCTCAAACAAAATGCAGCCCCTCCATTTGCATGCAAACACCACATAATAATTATATACATTCATAGAATCATAGCATTGGAAGGGACCTCATGAGGTCATCTAGTCCAACCCCCTGCTATGAACAGAACCACTTCTACTAAATCATCCCAGCCAGGGTTTTGTCTAACTAGGTCTTAAATGTTTCCAAAGATGGAGATTTCACCATCCTAGGTAACCCATTCCAATGCTTCACCACCCTCCTAGTGTGAACATTTTTCCTAATATCCAACCTCGACCATGCCAGCTGCAGCTTGAAACCACTGCTCCTTGTTCTGTCCTCTGTTACTACTGAGAACAGGCTAGCTCCCTCCTCTTTGAAGCACCTCTTCAAGTAGTTGAATGTTGCTATCAAATTCCACCTCAGTCTTCTCTTCTGCAGACTAAATAAGCCTAGTTCCTTCAGTCTCTCTTTGTAAGTCAGGTGCCCCAACCCCTTAATCATTTTTGTTGCCCCCTGCTAGACGCTTTCTACTTTCTCAGCACCCTTTCTGTAGTGTGGAGCCCAAAACTGGACACAGTATTCCAGATGTGGCCTCACCAGTGCTGAATGGAGGAGAATGATTGCATCTTTAGAAACGCTGAGAACACTCCTACTGATGCAACCCAATATGACATTGGCCTTTTTGGCAAGAAGAGCACATAGTTGACAAATATCCAGCTTCCCATCTACCATAACCCCCAGGTCCTTTTCTACAGTGTTGCTACTTAGCCAATCGGTCTCCAGCCTGTAGTAGTACAAGGGATTTTTCTGTCCTAAGTGCAGGACTTTGCACTTGTCCCTGCTGAACCTCATGAGATTTTGTTTGGCCCAATGCTCCAATTTGTCTAGATCTCCTTGAATCCTAGCCTTGCCCTCCACCATGCTTACCATTCTCCCCAGATTGGTGTCATCTGTGAATTTACTAAGCATGCAATCTGTCTCATTATCCAGACCATTAATGAAGATGTTGAACAGAACCGGCCCAAGGACCGACTGCTGGGGTACTCCACTCAGTACTGGTTGCCAACTAGCCATTGACCCACTGACCACTACCTGCTGAGCCTGATGATCTAGTCAGCTTTCTATCCATTTTACTGTTCATCCATCCAAACCATACTTCCTTAACTTGCTGACAAGAATGCTGTGGGAAACCATATCAAAACCATGACTTAACTGCTACTCGAACCTTGCACACAGCCTGTGTTTTGGGTATTGTTGTTTCAGCTATTTATTCCATGAAGGAGCTTAACTGCTTTCTACATTTATGCAGAATGAAGGGTGGCTATTCCACCATCAGACATCAGTGAGGTTTCACTCAGCCACTGGCACAAAAATACAGGTTTGCCAAATGCCACATAAAAATACACTGTTAGCTGCAATAAGATTCTGACATCAGGTTAACCTCTGCTCTCAGTTGCACCAGTATAAATTCACAGTCAATGGAGTTATTCCAGATTTACACCAGCACAGAGAGCAGAACCTGACCCCTATTAATTAGTGATGCAACACATTTATCAAGGGTTAAGATCTATGGACATGGGATGAGGTGTCCACCCAAAATAAGGCTTGAAGAGGTAAAAGAAGCCATTAATCTTAAGATTCATCTGGAGGAAATCTAGGGTATGCCTGGGCCTAATTGCAGATGAAGCCCAATTGAGCAAAGGAGCTGGGCAGGATATATAAGAGACGAAACTGACGGACTGGAAGAGGGAAAACCTGCAGTTGCAGTCCTTAATGTAAGGGGAAGGAGCAGTAACCTGCAAGGACATGGTAGGAAGCACTCAACGGAAGGGGCAGCAAGGGAGGGAGAAACATTGCCTGGCACAGATAGGCTCCAGGATGGCCTGAAGCAAGTGCCATTAGCAGTAACAGACCCCTATTTAGGGTTCATTACTCAGGCAAAAATCCCAGTGAAAGCAAAATAAGCAAATACTTCCAAATAAGCAACACTGCACAGAGCCCTGTGTAATATATGAGATGGCCAGTTACGTATTTTCAGCTTCTTGAGGCCTATCTCCATTTACAGACCACAACTGCCAACCACAGTCAAGATTTTTGTAATCTATTGGTATTTCATTATGATACACTTGTCTTAGCAAATCACATGGATTTATTAACCCCAAACTGGATGATCTCTCTTTATTTCTGGGTGCAATCCAGCACAGTAAGGGGCTGTCACCCCTGCCCTGCAACCCAAGGTGCCGTCCACTGTCTTGCTGGTATAGCTTCACCTGGGCTGCTCAAGAACAGTCTTCCAGCAGCTAAGCCAGAACCTGAGTGTCTGTGTGGGGCTACAGTTCTGGTTAAGCAACTCTGATACCAGCAGCATATTAGCAAAACACCAGCCACACTCCGACTCCCACCAGCTTGGTTATTACTTGCAAGGTGACTCGAACAAATGCATGGCTAGTCCCAAATCCCTCCCTCAGAAATGTGTGTTCTGTGCCATCCAGTCTGCTCCTGGATTGTTCAGATATTTTAGATCTGTTGTCTCTAAAGGAACAATATACAACAACTTGCCACCTTAAATGGAATTACCCACACAGTTCACAGCACTTGATTAAATTCAATTAAAGAAAAAAATATTTAACTACAAAAAAAGACATTTCAAGTGAGTGCGAGTATTAAGGAATTAAAGTCAGAAATGGTTACATTAAAAATAAAGATAAAATGCTTCCAAGTACTAATACTTTACAAACCATGCTTGGTTCAAGGTAAATTTCTGACGACATGCTCCCAACAGCATTACTGACCAACCTTCAAGTCAGGCACCCTCCCAAAGTCAAAGAGCTGGATTCCTTTGTCTTCACAGGTTAGAGAGATGGATAAGGAGAGATAACGTGGTGTTTTTGCCCCTTGCTATTATAATTCTGTCCCCTTGAAACACATTTTCCTGAGAGTAATGCCTAGATAAAATTCTTTGCTGCAAAGACCAAAGAGATCTGGAGTCTAATGGGGGGAAGAAATTTTCTATTGTTTGCCAGGATGTCAATGTGTTCACTCCTGCCCACCCCTGTTACTGAAGAATGGTGACTTGACAGGTGATGGACCATCAGTTTTGATGACACCTGGCTAAGGCATCACATAGTCCTTTGTCTGTGAGAAACAGATTTACCCATTTCCCAAACTTGTCTGGTAAACACACTTCGGTCATGAGTCGGACTTAGATTCATAACTTTACATATAGTGTTGTTACATGCATTTTAACATGAGGTTACCAACCAGTATTCAAATAATACCTTACAAGGCATTTCATAGAAAGTTCATTACAGTAGTGTGGATGATGTAAATACAGGGGTGCGTTCCAGCACATCCTTCTTGGCACGTTTCCATTTGTGAAGGAGCCAACAAACTCTCTTTAGCTCACACCCTTTCATTTTGTTTCAAGTCCAGCAGTGCATGTCCACTAGAAATCCAAAGCCCTTTATCTCCATATCAGCCTGCCACAGAGCAGTGGAAACGATGAACTTCTTTATTTTAAATCTGAAAAAAAGGAAGATTTCTCTCTCTTTGTCTTGCTCTCATTTTGTGTGTGTGTACACACATGCTCCTTTCAAAAAGTAGCAGGAAAATGCCATGCGAAGCGCTGCAAAGCAGCATAAATGATTTAAGACCCAATGATTTTGCCAAGGAAACGTTAAAGACAGACTCTAATCTTTTAATCTAACTGTGGGCCTTCTAAAAGCTTTAAGCTAGGAGTTGACTCAGCATGTCAGTGCCAAGAAGATCCATTGACCTTGAGTTCAGTCCCGAGAAACTGAGAAATGTTCTTTTTTAATGTCTATTCAATAAATACAGCAGCTCCCTCTCCATGGGCTGAGCAATCCTCTTCAAATCCATTACCGCACATTCTCTCAGACTGACAACTTGTCCTGAGACAATAGTGGCCATGAGATGAGGTTAACCCTTGTGGAGGGGATGTAAATCTTTGTAGCCACAAGCCTTTTGCTCTCGGAAGTCCTTGAAAATCAGGTGGATATTTGAATTGATGAGAATCTGCTGCTGTGTTTGTTGCATCCCAGACTAAGGTGAGCTGTATCTATTACAAAAATAAATAAATAAATAATAAGCCCAGGCAACAGACAGGGGATTTTTGAGCAACTCGGTTGACATGAAAAACACAATCCTGCTTTGTTGCTCTTGGACCTTTTGTTGTTCTCTGGACAGCCTCTTTTTCATCTTGTGAAATAACGTGGATTATCCTAATAATTAATATCCTGGAGACACAATGGATCAGTGCTGGGATTAGCCCAAAGCAGTGATCTAGTTGTTTGGGACATCACTATAATTCTCCTTATATGGGTCTGTTCTAGCCTGGACCAATAACCAGCTGTCAAAGTACTTATCCAAGTTGAGGACCCTAAGCCAAAATAAAGTGATGTCAATAGCAGTCTTTCCATTGATTCAGATGGGCTTGGGCTCAGGCCCTAACTGAGAAGGATTCCAGCTTATTATTTATTGAGCGTAGTGTCTTGAAGTCCTGGATGAAACTGATTACACTCAGCTCAGAATGCACAGATACCAAAACCCTGTCTCTGCCACACAGAGTCTAAATCAGGGGTCTCAAACATGCAGCCCGTGGGATACATGAGGCCCCTAAAGCTATTTCCTGAGGCCTGCAACAACACTATTGTTACCAATATTTGCACTATCATTGTATGAAAAGGTTTCAGTAATATGGCCCTTGGGCTAACGTACTAGTCCTCATGTGGCCCTCCTGGTGATTTGAGTTTGAGACCCCTGGTCTAAATCAACCAGACTTTAAAAGGTTTATGATCCCCATTTCACAGAAGAGGAACTGAGGCACAAAGAGCATAAGGGTATATCTGCATGTCCAGCAGGGGGCATGATACCAGCCACATACTCTGGATAGTATGTTCCCTGATGACTGGAGCTACATCCTATTGTTAGCACACTAGCTGAGTTCAGTGAAAGCCAGCGTGGGTGTGTATCAAGCTGGGAATTCTACCCCCCAGCTCAAAGTATAAACATGCCCTGAGTGACTACCCCAAGGTGCAGAGACAGTAACTTCAGCCACTTTGAATATGGGCTTACCTGCATAGGAGGTATAGTGGTATAAAGTCCACTGCAAATTTAAACATGTATGGTTGTTTTAAGGACCTAATCACTCTCATTGTTAAAAAAAATTATACTTTTCATTGACTCCTGGTTTCCCAGTATCTAGCTTCCAACATTTTCTCTAGTCTACTGCTATGCCCACATCAAAGGTTTTCGGCAGCTGCCTATCCAGCATTGATTTCAATGGGTGTTAAATTCCTAAATATCTTTTGCATTCCGGACTTTAGTCTTCTTATAGAATTTATAGCAAACTGAACCTACATTCAGAAGAAATATCCCTGAATTCTGTAGTATGGTATTATTCTTTACAATAATAAATAGGTTTTTAGGTAATTCTATATTAAATTAGATAATGCAGGTAGGTCACTTGCCCCGGTTTGCTTGTCTTTATTAAGATCAGCATATTTTACACTGTACCTGCATTCTCAATGTCAAAAGGTTTTGCATTAATAAAGCATAATTGCGTCAGAGAAGTCACTCGAGGTGAAGCTGGAGGTTTCAATATTTTAATGGCCAGATGAGGTTTTTGGCCTCCCCAGAGGCAGTTTGGACACTGTAGGTA
The DNA here is from genome assembly GCA_007922195.1 of Podocnemis expansa. Taxonomy (NCBI): domain Eukaryota; kingdom Metazoa; phylum Chordata; order Testudines; family Podocnemididae; genus Podocnemis; species Podocnemis expansa. The sequence continues at coordinate 7,056,483 of ML682061.1, read as the reverse complement.
CCGTGGCTGGATGTATCTGTGAAAGCAATCAGCAGTGAAATAGCTAAGATAGACAATGAAGTAGTCATTTTTATACAGAAACCTGCGTGGGAGAAAGCGGACAGATCATACCTCTCACAGAGAATGATTTAGGCTCTCTGAAGACCAAAGAAGGCAACACTACATCAATTATATTTGGGTCACATTTTCAAAGTGTTCCTTGCAATTGTAAAAGTGGAAAGCTGACCTCCCGTTCTGAGACCCAAAAATAGAAAAAGAAAAGGATGACTCACATATAAGCCAAGGTCAACCAGTGGCCCCGATACCCCCCAAACCCCCAGGCCCTACCACCACTTCCCCTGAAGACTCTGACATACTTCCTAACCCCCAGGAACTGCTGCCACTTCCCCTGCAGTCCCCGACACCCTCCCTAACCCCCAGGAACTGTTGCAGGCTCCTCAGGCCGACCCCGACACCCACCCTCACTCTGGGAACTGCTGCCACTTCCCCAACACCTCCCAAACCTTCAACCCCTGCTGCTACTTCCCTCGCCATACCCAACCCACCCCAACCCCCTGGCCATGCTGCCATTTTTCCTGCTGCCCCCAATCCCCTCCCAACCCCCCGGGCCATGCCACTGCTTCCCCATGCTGAACCCCACCCCCAGGGCCCCCTTACCTGGCCACTCCAGATGCATGCTCTGGGCTGGAGACTTAAACTCCTGGGCCGGAGCTGCTGTATGTCCATGTATAAGCCAAGTGCCTGTTTTAAAGGCAATTTTCATGCACAAAAATCTCAGCTTATACATGAGTATATATGGTATTCTTTTTAATTTGGGATATATGTTTAAATTGAACCTCTGTTATGGTGTCTATAAAACATTTCTATGAAACTTGCAGAGATTTCATATTTGGCACTTACCTCTTAATTTCTGTTGAATGAAACTCCTCATTTTCTGTTAATTCCCCTTTCTGCAATGAAATCCTACCAGAGTGGGTTGCTTTGGTGTCCCCTCCCAGCTAACAGTGGTGTTGAATTTTCTTATGTTATGGTCGCTATTACCAAGCTATGTTCACTTCTTGGACCTGATCCTGTGCTTCATTTAGGACTACATCAAAAATCTTCTCTCTTCTGGTGAGTTCCAGGAACAGCTGCTCTAAGAAGCTGTCATTTAAGGTTCTAAGAAACTTTATCATTGCATGTGTCCTGAGGTGACATGTGCCCAGTCAATATGGGGATAGTTGAAATTCCCCATTATTATGGAGTCTTTTATTTTTATAGACTCTCTAATCTCCCTGAGCATTTCACAGTCACTATCGTCAGTTGGTTGGTAGTATATTCCTCCTGCTATATTCTTATTATACAGGCATGGAATTACTATCCATAGGGATTCTATGGTACAGTTTAGTTCTCTGAAGAGTTTTACTACATTTGACTCTATGCTTTCTTTTACATACAGTGCCACTCCCCCACCAGCATGACCTATTCTCTCCTTCCAATATTAAGTTCATTGCTGTTTTACAGAGACAATAAGCTGCAGCTCATTAATTTAACTGAGGTTTGACTAACACTCTGATTTCAATAACAGAACTGAGCTGTTTTATAATAAAAGTAAAACAAGGTATTAAACAAAGAGCCATAGAGTTAAGTGATACCAAGTATAAGGAGTAAAGATAAAAAGGGTTACAAACACCCAGAAGTCAAAATACACATCTAAGACTAAAATCTGCTTTAACAAATTTGAGTTCAAAGAACAGTTTCTCACCAAGTCTCTTTTCCAATCTGGCTGACCAGATCCTGTGGCCAAGACAAGCAAACCACTGTGATTCTTTGTCACCTCAGGTGAAGGATAACTTAGGGATTCACCCCCCTCCTCTTTATAATCCAGAGAACTTTTGAAATGTAATCTTCTCAAACTAGCCCCAGATATGTTTCATTTTCCCTGCTGGAGTGGATGCTAGGTGCAGACTCTAGGGGCATGTCTACACTAGAGGCTTAAGTCAATCTACAGACCCCCGCTGCCACCCTGGCTTTTATTAAGTCAATTTAAGTGCTTCCTTAAGTTGACTTAATAACACCACCTGTTAAGGTCGATTTAACGCTTAATTCAACCTTATTAAGTTGACTTAACCTAGTGTAGATAGGGAATAGCCCTTAAGTCAACCTAATTGGCCTCCAAGCCCCCTCCCAGAGTTCCTGGTCACCAGGATCGGTCGACCTAGCAGCTGCCAGTATGGACACATGCAGTCAACAGGATTTTTCAGTGTGGATGCTCTGAGTCAACTTAACATGGTCAACTTTAAGTTGACTTACAGTCGACCATGTTAAGTTGATTTAACAGAGCCTCCAGTGTAGACATACCCATGGGCTATGTCTACACATGCATTGTTATTTCAAAATAAGGATTTTGAAATGAGTTATTTTGAAAAAAAATCCTTATTTCGAAATAAGTTAATTCTAATTAACAAAATATTAATTCGAATTAAGGGAAAGCCTGCAATCCAAACAGCTGTTATTTTGGAAGGGATATTTCGAAATAAAGCCATTTGGACCTGTTGTTTTGAAACAGCTCTTTCGAAACAACAGGTCTACACAATGTTGTTTCGAAAGAACAGGTCTAAACAGCTTTATTTCGAAATATCCCTTCCGAAATAATGGCCGTTTCGAGGGGGGTGCAGGTTTTACTTTTTCGAAATGACGATTCTTATTTCAAAAGGATGGGATCCGTCCTTTTGAAATAAGAAAACGTAATGTAGACCTAATTTCTTTTATTTTGAAATAACGAGTGTTATTTCGAAATAAAAGTGCCGTGTAGACATAGCCTCGGAGTGCTATATCTCATTGTGTGAGAATAGTCTTTATTTAAGAGACTAACATCAAAATGGAACCATTGCAAGAGCTAAGCAGTCATGGGTAGACTTTGGAAATAGACTGACTTCTGTTTTTGTCAAAATGTTGAACTTCAGTGAGGAAGGGTGGAAGGAGAAAATACTTTTGTGACTTCTTCAACCTGTTTTTTCTTTACCTCTGCAGCTGGTCAACACTTTTCAACATCTGACGTATCAGTACAATTTTTCATCAGCATGTTGAATTTCAATTTAAAAATGAATCCAAATATTTTCATGAAAGTTCCTATGAAAACAATACCATTCTTCACCCATCTCCAATCTGGGCTATTCATCAGAATGAGATCCCAGAACCAGGTTTGATGAGTGCTAATTATTCTTAGTAGACCTGAGCAAGTAATTGATTTTTCACTGTGGTGGCCAAATGGAAAAATGCAAACAAACAAACAAGAACAGGTTTCAGATTGACACAAAAAGAAAAATTTTCATTTTTTTCTTCCTGAATGAAACACTGCAAATAAAACTATTTTGGGGAGTGTGACAAGGCAGACACAACGCACTGCAGACATCCAGCAAACTCTATGGGCGGTGGAAGCTCCACCCCTTGAGCCCTGCTGGACTTGCTCAGACTGATGCCACAACATAAAGGGAGCAGCTTGGCTCAGTCTGGAGGGAGCAGCAAAGAGGAAGGACATATGCTGGAAGCTTCTGCCCAGGAGCTGCATCAGCCCCAAACTGTGGGAAACACTGCCTCCAGTGGGAGCCCTAAGGACCAGTCACCCCGCAACAGGCACCCCAAGGCTATCACCCAGGAGTCACAGGGAAGCAAGTAACACCTGTCCCAAGAGGGAGGAAAACCCAGCAAAAATGTATCTTTGTCCTAGGTAGGAAGTAGCCCACGGGGCCTGAAGGATATAGCTGGGGGTAGGGTAGAGAACCAATCAGTGTGTTTTGGTGGGGATTCCTGCTAATGTGGTGCCATATCCTCCTGGTATTGTTAGAGCCCTGGGCTGGGACTCAGTGGAGCAGGAGGCCCTATGTCCCCCTACCTGGCCACTGTACCCCATGGGGACCCACTCTATATTGGCTCTGTGGCTATTAGGTCATGTTGCCCTGAACTGATGGCTACCTATAGACTTTGTAAAAAAAAGCAAGGAGGCTTGTAGCACTTAAAGACTAAAAGATTTATTTATCGCATGAGCTTTTGTGGGAGAAAAATCCCACTTCATCAGACCCTTTGAAGAAAGGGAACTTACAGAATGGGATGAAAATAAATGCAGGGGAGTGTAAGACATAGGATCAGGTCCTGATCCTATGTCTTACGCTCCCCTCCATTTATTTTCATCCCATTCTGTAAATTCCCCCTCTTCAAAGCATCTGATAAAGTGGGATTTTCTCCCACGGAAGCTCATGTGATAAATAAATCTGTTAGTCTTTAAGTGCCACAAGACTCCTTGCTTTTTTTGCTTTACTAGACTAGCACGGCTGCTCCTCTGGAACTTATAGACTTTGTATTATTGACTCTGTGGCCACTAGGATATGTTGTCCTGACCTGAGGACTGCTTAAACGCTCAGTATGGATTCTGCGGTTGCTAGGGCATGCTACCCTGATCCAAGGGCTACTTATAGACTGTGTATTGACTCTGTGGCCACTAGGCTGTGCTGTCCTGATCTGAGGACTGCTTAAACGCTCAGTATGGATTCTGCGGTTGCTAGGGCATGCTACCATGACCATGAGGGCCATGTATTGTTGCAGACATTGAGCATTAAGTAGATCACGGAGGTGCACTCCCTGCTAACACCCCCTGTGGCTTCTCCATGAGGGGGTGCTAGGGAGGGCTTATCCCGCGTCAGGGAGAATGAAATGTTTTCTTCAATTTGAAACAATTTTTGTATGTTTTGTTTCCTTTTGGGGTGCTTTTTTTTTTTTTTTAAAAAAAAAACTTTTTCAAATCTAGCCAAATGTCTAAAGAAAATGTCATTTTAAAATGAACAGTCAAAATACCTTGTACAGCAAAGGTTGAAATGAAACATTGGAACTTTGGTCAATTTATCTGGCCTGAAACTATTTGCTGAATTTGACCCAGATTCACAAAAGTCTCAGTTGATCTGAAACTGCATTTTTTTCAGAACACAAATTAGTTCTCTGAAAAATATCAGCCTGCTGTAACTATTTGTGATAACTTATGAAAGGTTGTAGTGGTGAAAAGCATTCACTATCTTGGTAGCTGCTTTGGTTCTTTCTAAAGTGAACTGAACGCTAGTGCTGGGGACTTGATGACAGAGAGACACTCAGAAAGAGTCCCACTGCAAAGACAACAATGTTTTCCCTCCTGAAGGAAGGGGAGAGGACAGAGCCAGATTAAGGCAGGGTGGGCAGGCCTATGGTGGAGAGACCAGATTTTGGCAGGGCTGCAGGGCCCCACTTTAGGCCAGGGCCTGTGGCTGCAGCCTTACCAAAATTTGGTCTACATCATAGGCCTGCTCACCTTGCTCCCACCTGGGAGGGGGGCAGGATTGATGAAGCTTCTGATGCAAGGTCACCCCTCCTGCAGCTAGCCAGGCCCTGGACCACACCATCTTGCAGCACCACTGGGTCAAGCCCCCCCAACTCAGCCCCAGACCCTGCCCACCCACTGCCAGCCATGTCAGGCCACCCTGTCCCCAAACTGACCCTGCAAGGGAGGGGATAGGCCTAGGAGGGGGGCCCACAGAAGTGGGCAGCCTGGGGCCCCTTAATCCAGCCTTGAGGAGGGCAAAAAGGAAATGAAATCCACTAATTATACAGAGATAATGAAAATGAAGGGATGGGGTGGGAAGGCTGGTGCAAGGTGCCAGATTGACTAACCTTCTGATTGAAATCCTCTGCTGGTCCGCAGAAAAGGACCATCATGGTTAAGTGCAGTGCAAAGTTCTCCATCCAGTGTTTCGTTTCTGACCTGGAAGCCCCAAATCCAACAGTGAGATGGCTGTTCAGTTTCCATGATTCATTTAGACTTTAGGCCTGGTCTACGCTACTGCATTAGGTCAATAGAGGGGAGCTTACCTTGATCTAACTATGGAAGTGTCCACACACCCTGCTTCTGCCAAGCTATGCTGACTTAACTCCACTTCCAAGAGACGTATAAAGTGAAGGTCCATGCAGAAAGGATGACATGGTGTCAGTGTAGACCAGTAGGTCCCAACCTGTGGTCCATGGACCACTGGTGGTCCATGAGGGTGCTGCAGGTGGTCTGTGGGGAAAGGATAATTATTGCAGGTAAATGCGCTGTGATGAATGCAATATGTTTGTGAGTGAGCATAATAAATTATTTGAAATAACTATGTTTCAAATAACCCTTGATATACAAGTTTGGTTCCCTTCAGCCACAGGCTACGTTAAAAAGAATGCTTAAATTGGCTTGCTTAAGTGGTGGTCTGCAAAAGCTTTCAGTGAAGATGTAGTGGTTCATGTACAGGAAAAGGTTGGGAATCTCTGGTGTAGACAATGCATTGCTTATGTCAACTATTACTGGCTTTCAGGAGCTTTCCCACAGTGCCCCACACTGACAACACAATTAATAGAAGCACTCCTGGCAAGGATGTGCACAGTGGAGACAGGAATGAAGTGTAGATCAGAGTTTGTCAACTGGTGGTCTGCAGAACACCAGTGATCTGCAGACATAAAGAAGCTATTCTGCGACCGACCTCGGCCCCTCCCTGTTGGTGGAGGGCAGAGTGGCTAGCTGGAGGGGTTGCTGAAGGAGCAATGCAGTGAACCAATGCATGCCTGGGAGATTTAAAATGCCCCAGCTGCAGCAAAGATTCCAGGCGCACATCGGCATCCACTGCCACCTTGCTCCTTTGCTGTAGCTGGAACACTTAACATTTCTCACTACAGTTACAACCAGCATGGAAATCACTTGGACATAACTTACATGGTAAGCCTTTCTTTGACAAATCTTACTTTAAGAATAGATGAACTTTGTTTGAAAATGCAAGCCCAAAATTCCCATTAAAACTTGAGTAATATTTTCAGCTTTATGTGCATGATCATTATGCGCCTATTATTTAGAAATAAACACATTATTTTAGTAAAATGGTATTTAATTTGCTTTCCTGAATCATTTTTGCAGGAATGTGCAATAGGCAGATATTACAAGTGTAACAGCCATGTGGCCAGATCAAGTCTGCCTTGCAGGCGGCTCTGACCAGAGAAGGGTGTGCGTGGGGACACAGCAAGGAGAGCCCCTTTGCCCCAGGGGCACCTGTTTTAAACCCCCAGAGTGACCACACACACACTGGGATAGCGCAGGGATTATGGGAATGGGGAAGATTTATTTACAGAGGTGCAAAGGGGAAACCAACTGGGGAGATGGGGCAGCAATAACACAGAGTAACAGCTAACACGGGGCCCTGTAAGGCCCAACAATAGAGCAGGCTGGAGGCAGACGTGAGCTCTGCTTCTGCACCATGAGTTCAGGAGTCCCAGCACAGTTCCAGTCCAGAGTTCAGTCCAGCAACTCCTAGTCGTCAGCGCCAGCACTTTCCCAGAAAAAGAAAACCCTCTGGCCTCCTCTGATGCTCTCTGTGAACCCAGAGCGACACCCTCCCCACTTAACTAACTACAACCTCCTCCCTGAGTCGCAGGTGCTGTACTCATGGCCCCACAGCGCCAGATGGCCAGTCACTGGATGCTGCTCTGTCCTTAGGCAACTCTCCCCAGCACAGTGTCCTTCTGTGGGGGCTGGCCTGGCATCCCAGGTCAGCTGCTCTGTCTTCCCTGGCTTCAGGCAAAGCCTCTCCCTCTGCTTCCTTCCCAGGCCTCTGGCTGCAGCCCCAGCCCCCCCCCCCCAGCTCCACAAACCCTTTCCCACAGGGCAAAGATTTAAAGGAACCACACTCCTTACAACCCCGGGGGGGGGGGTACACTAGCATTATCACTAATATATACTGGCTTTTTTGAGAAAATTTTTGTCCGGTGTTCCACATAAAGTAATTAATATCTTTAGGTGTTCCCTGGTCCACTAATGGTTGAGAATCACTTGTGTAGACACATACAAGCAAAGTCATTACTGCAGTGGTTATATGCTGACATAAGTTAGATTGGCTTAATTTTGTAGTGTAGACATGCCCTTACCCTCTGTGAGGCATCCAGCAGAGGGACTAATTAGTAGCAGAGGTCATGCTGATTTTGTAAATTTCATGTCTACTTTTTGGAGTGAGGGTGGTTGGCCAGGGTTTTCCCTTCTACTTTCTTTTTCCTGTTGAAGGATTTGCCCTCAGTCTGTAGTCCTGATGTGCCAAGCTGCTGAAATGAATCCTCTTCAGTCTATTTACTTGATATTTACCAAAGTCTGTGATCAACAAGAAAACGCATCTCAGCAGCTCACTTGGCAAGAGAATGAATGGAGGCAGCGCTGCAGCTGTCATATTTATTTCAGTGGCAAAGCAGGTCAGGAAAATTGATAAAATTAATCATACAAACTAGCAAACACCAGGAGTGAAGGGGAGAGAGAGAATGAAAGAAAGTGAACAAGTGCCTGCTGCACCTAACTGCACCTGCCTTTATTTCTTTTAATGGATTTTTTTTTGCCATGTAGTTGATAAAACTGGAGCGATATACATTATTTTGTAAGTAGGTTGGGGGGGGCGGGGTTGCAGATGGGAAAGATGTTACTGAGAATTGTGAGCCATCCTAACAGTGCTGAGTCCTATCTACAGTCTTGCAATGAAATGGGAATTTAAAGGCACAAGTGGCTTTTTAGGAACACTCCTGGGCTTGATCTGAAGTCCAGTGAAGTCAGCATAAAGACTCCCTCTGACTTTCAAATGGAGTCCCAAGTCCTCCTGAGTATGCCCAGACTACCACCATGCTTCAAAGAACATGCTCCAGCTTTAACCTCTAAGGCAGTGGTTCAAATTCAGACCAAGCTGGTACTGACTGGAAGTTGCTACTATTGGATTTCTGTTAAAAACAGCTACATAGGGTATGTCCACACATCTCTTTTATTTAGAAATAACACTGGTTATTTCAAAATAAAAGAGATTTGGTCCACACAACGTATTCTTATTTCGAAATGACGGGCTCCGTCATTTCGAAATAAGAGCCATCGTTTCGAAATAGCTTAAACCTACTTTAAATCAAAATGGCTGTTATTTCAAAATGGTTATTTTGAAATAACACTGTTTGGATGTGTTATTTCGAAATAACCATTATTTCAAAATAACACTTTCGCCCTTCTCCTTCCCAGGGTGCCATCCTTTTAGCCTATATTGGGTGGGGGCAGGGCCCAGGGCAGGGGCCATGTTGCCACACCTCCCATGGTGCCCCTCTCCTAAAGCGAAATAGCAAGTCCTGTGTTTGGACATGCTATTTCGCTTTGAGCTTTTCCCTTAATTCGAATTAACTTATTTCAAAATAAGGACTTAATTTTGAAATAACTCATTTCAAAATCATTTATTTTGAAATAATGCTGTAGTGTAGACATAGCCATATTGATTATGGACATTGTATCTATTTATTACAAACACATCTTCCATTTAGAACAGGAGACTTTTGATCTGACCTTCTGGAATTATTCTGTATTTTCTTTTTCATGTATAAATTTCCAATATAACTGGTGAAGATCCCATTTTTATTTAATTCTTTCTGATATACAAAATTTCTTAAGTTCACAAATGATTCCTTCACCTCCTCATTTCTGGGATAGCTTCATTTATAGACCACCTGCACTAGCCCAAGGCTGTGGTGTCTGGGTTCTCTTTGTGGCAGAGAGAAGGCTGCCATCTTGACTGATTAAAAACAGTTTTTAAACAAAACAAGCAAGCAAAAGGAATGTTTACGCCAGGCCTGGTTCCTAGTCAATGGGATTCTTTCCAGTGACTTCTGGGGACACTGGATCAGCAACATTGCAAGGTGCTGTTCAGTTCAATAAAGGCAGTCAGAATTGGGCCCCAGAACGGCTGGGAGTACAGTGTAGGGTGCAGGTTTCATTGTACAGGCTATCTGGAGCTTTACCTCTTCATGAAGATCTCTCTCCTCCTAAGCAGAACTGTGGCTCTTCACTCTCTGAGATGCCATCCATACTTGAATTTTGCAGAGGATCCTGCACTGGTCTACAGTCTGTGTGGAGGAATGGATGGTCTGTGGGTTGCTCTTCTCAATGACACACAGTCCTGCTTGCCTTCTCTTCAGCTTCTCCCATCTCTTCAGTTGCACTAGGAAATGAATATTTTTGATGCCCAAGTGCCACCAGTAGTGGTGTAATTAACTACTGAAACAACTTATCAGGGTTGTGGTGGGCTCTCTATCACTTGCAGTCCTTACATGAAGACTGGGGGGGGGGTCTTTCTAAAAGAGATGTGGTAGCTCAAACAGGATTTATGGGCTTGCTGCAGGAATCACTGGATGAAGTTCTATGGCTTGTGCAGAGGATCCAACTAAATTATGAGAATGGTACCATCTTTCCTTAAAAATCTGTGAATCCAGGTACCCTGGAATTCCAATTTGCAGTTGGGTGAAGTAGGAAGCTGCCAGAAAAGTTAGCAGCTGGTACTCAGGTAGACTAACAGCCAGACTACACGCCATATGCCAACCCTGTAACTTTAAAGTTCCTGATTCCTTTGCTCTCATCTGGTGAACAGCAGTAGATGTTTCCAATCTAAGACATGAAGGTGGAGACTCAGCTAGTGAAGACTGCATTTTGGTTAAAGTTTGAATGAAGGTTTGACTGTTCTTTTAGCAAACTGGTCTGTCCTTCTCATTCAGCCATTCAGGCTTAAGCATAGAGTCTGTCTCTAGCTAGGGCAACATCCCATGGAGTCAGCAGAAGAAGGGAAGCTGAGGAGGAAAAGAAAAGCAATCCTTTATTCACTGGACTCCAGATGTCTGTTGCTCTCCTCATGCCCCAGGTCTTTTCATACACTCCAGAGTATTCCCTGCAAGGAGCTAGGAAACAGTAACCGAACAGCTTCTTGCCTAGTTGAGTTGTAGCTGCTGCCATCACATTTTCATTTGTTATTACTGAATGAATTGATGGCCACCATCCAGCTCATTTATAGTGGGAGTAACTCCCATGAAGCCAGCAATATGTGAGGGTAATCATGTCTTCAGATGTTTCATGAAAGAGAAGGCCAAGGTTTTGCTCTCAGCTGATGAATGGCTTCACACAGGAAGTAGTGAATAGACACTTTATAAATTGCCCCAGGACATAGCATTAGGGTGATCAAATAGCAAGTGGGAAAAATCAGGACACTTTTTTTTTAAGGAAAGGGGAGAGTTGTGTATAGAAGTCCCTAATGTCAGGACAATCCCAAAAATGTTGGGACATCTGTTCACCCTACACAGTGTGCAGGAGGGCAATGTTTGCAGACATCAATTTAACTTTGCCAGAGCTATGGTCTAGTTTTAGGCATGAGGTGAGCTGGACATTGTGGGAATTTGTTAGGGCTGTGAGGGGATTCCTACAAAGCCTTTATTTGCTTATTTCAGCTGACACAGAGATCATGCTCCGGGCATTTTACAAAGAGGTTCTGGTTGGAAGGAATCCCAAAAACTTAGAAGGAAACATAGCCAAGCCTACCAAGCCTGGCTCCAAATCATCAAGTGGCCCCGCCTTTGCTCAGCACTCAAGCCCTAGGTTCAGTGCGAAGACTGTGAACCTTGGCTAACTCAACCCAAGATTTAGAGTTGTCACTGAAGGCTGAAGCCTAGAGAGTTTCATGAGACTGGTGGCATGGCTGCAAAATAATTTACCGCACAGGAAAGCGTGCTGCACCAGAGCTAATTTCATCATTTCAGGTAGACATGTAGGTGAACCTGTGCCCTCTGACAAGGGGCCATTTTAGCTGGGCACTCACTCAGAGCCCTGAATCCTGGTTCTTTTGAGCCTAGAAGTTGTGCTTTGGCTGGGATTCCTGAGCAGAATTCCTTGATTCTTGTTCATTTCTCCACCCTTTTGTTACACTTTTCACTTTACCTATTGTGCTAATCTTTTATTGTATCTGTGAGTGAAAGGACAGAGTCAGGGACAATATGGAGGCATAATGGGCCCAAAGGGAACACAATAGATTGGCTATGGTGGGCGAATTTCAACATGCTATCTACACTTCCAATGATGCAGGGCAGGGAGCAGGGCCTAGGCACATACAGTGAAACACATGCATGGAAATGTGATAACATGAGCCATGGGAATGTACCCAATGGGGAAAACAGGCCTTTTGAAACAGGCCCACCTGTTTCAAATTGGAACTTGGCTGAGTGAGGGTCAGTTGTCAATTTGATGCCATGAATTGTGTCTTGGCATGTAACAGGGTGAACATGAGAATGCCTATGTCAGCGGGTAACCGACCCTTCTGTGGGGAAGTTGAGCCAGCTCTGCCTATGCCACAATTAGCAGCCTCCCTGCCTAAGAGGGTGAACTGACTGTCTGATAAATACCTGGCCCTCATGAAAGGGTGAAGTTTGGGGGAAGAAGGAAGTCAGCGTTTTGTAGAAGGCCCTGATGTAGGGTCTGGAAGAAAGAGAGATTCCAGAGAAGCAGCCTGGCAGTCTGTGCTGTATCTCAGAACAAAGAGACAAAGGGAATGGACAGCTAAGTCCGGAAGTAACAAAAGCAGGGTGGAAGAACTTTGTAGTTTCTTTGCACTTCTGTTACCCCAAAAGGGGAGTGAAGGTTGAGAGTGACTCTGCTTACAGACTGGGCCATATGCATCCCCAGGAGATGGGCCCCTACAAAGAAACCAAGGAAAGTCTTTCTCCATGCCATGATTTTCCAGTCAATGGGCTTGCCAGCTAGAACTGAAGGACTCATCCCACTATTGTTCAGTGAAGAGAGAGGCAGAGGGAGCTGAGAAGGAGCCCCGGTTTTGTTTGATCCCCTCTACCACCCTATTTTGGCCATCTCAAGACAAGAAGAACAAAGACAAACCAACATTTTAGCAGGGAGAGAAAAAAATGCAGCAGGAAACTCAAATATCAAAACCAGGGTGGCCCTGGAAATCACAACAGCTAACAAGCATTTTAGAAGAGAAATCCCCATATAAGATCTTGCTGACAAGCACTATTAAATATTCATTCTCTGCACTGTGGAGACATCATTAGACACATATGCTCAGACTCTGCATACGTATTTGTTTTACATAGCACTGATGAGCTAACAGGGTCTCACTGGGGCACAAGCCAGACCTTTGTGAAAACAACCAGCTCCTGGACACCATGGAGGGCAACTGCAGCTTGCTTTAAAAAAAAAAACAAACCAAAAACACAACACTCCCACCCGCCCAAGGTTCTAGCCCTTTTATTAATAACACGACCTAAAGAACTCATTGTGCTAGGCACTGTACAGGAAAACATTCCAGCCTTGATGACTTTACAGTCTGAACAGACAGGGGGATTATCAACCCCATTACACAGCTGGGCAACTGAGCCTCCGAGGGATTAACTGACTTGTCCAAGGCCACCCAGCAATGCTGTGTCAGAGGTGAACGTTGGCACAACCCCTTAGCCACCCCTTCATCCCCCCTCCAACAAGTTATCTTCTGCGGATACGTTGTGATACATAATGTGGTGTGACCTAATGGCTAGAGTTGAAAGGTATAAGTAGCTGGGGCTCCTATTTTACAACAGGAGTCAGTGAGGGGCTTCCTTTGCCACTGTTGATGTAATTATAGCAGCTAATTTTGAACAAAAGGGCTATGTCTATACTAGTGGCTTAAGTTGACTTAAGCAAAGCCAGGGCTATATTTAGAATTTATTACGTCGACATAAGCACTTGCTTAGGTCAACTTAATAACTCCCGCCCTGTAAGTCGACTTAAGCTTTTAAGTTAACTTAACAAGGCAGGAGGCCCTGTGCCCGCCCCCAGCCCCACCCCCAGTCCCAATCAAAATTGACTAGGCTCCAGGCCACCTGCCCATGGTGGCAAGTGGCTTGGGGCCAGACTGGGCTCCAAGCCAGCTCCTAGGCCCCACAGCCAGCAGCAATGAGCAGGGGGCCAGATTGGGCTCCCAGCCCTCCTCAGGAACAGGCTGCTACCCCTGCTGCCTGCGGAGAGGGCTGGCAGCCAGTTTCCGCAGCCCCTCTCCAAGGGAGGCAGGAACCAAATTCAAGCCACTGCTGCCTGCCACAAAGGGCTAGGACCCAGATCAGGCTCCCAGCCCCTTGCCACAGGTGGCAGGAGCCAGCTCCTGACCCTGCAGCCTATGGCAAGGGGTTGGGAGCTGAATCCAGTTCCCAGCCAGTTGCTGGAGGCCAGTGGAGCTGTAAGGGGCTCTGGGAGCCTGATTGGGACAGGGGCAGGACAGGGTGACCTTGATTATGTCTGCAGTGTGTCCAACGCAGACATATCCTGAAGTCAGCTTAACAGGGTTGACTGAAAGTTGCCCTTGTTAATTTGACTTCCAAGGGCCCCCCATGTAGACATAGCCAAGGAGAACACAGCTCCCATCCTTGCCCTGACTCAAGCAGATAGCACTTCCTCATCACTTTGCTGGTGCAGTGATTGGTCCTCCTCCAGTCTAGCTACTTCTCCTAGCCCTCGACTGAGGGGCATTTCAAAGAGTCAGCTCATGGAGCCCTAGTCCCTGGGTAAATGGGGAAGGGGCAGGATCTTGGGTGAAGATAGGCAGGACTAATGGCAGGAGCTTGAGAGCCAGCCTGGGCTCAAAGCTTCAAGATGAGGTAAGCCCAACTCAGGGAGTAAGCCGTGGGTCAGAGATGAGCCAGGAACGAGGCCAGGGTCAATACAGCTGTCCCAGTATGCACTGTGGGTTCTGGAGTCACTCAGGAGCCAGAATCCAAGGCAAAGTTGAGATTAGTTCTGGGAGCTTAAAAGCAGGGTGGGCATGGCAGCTAGCTAAGGATCCCCATTGTTGCCTGGACACTTCCTGATATGTTCATGGCTTTATATAGGATTAAAGATCTAATTAGGAATCACTAAGACAAACGTCAGTCAGCTCACTAGAGGCGGAACTTCCTGTGGTGTGCATCCTCTGTGGTTGGTGGGTCACAGAGAGCAGCCATATGAGGCCAGGTGACAATATGGGGATGTTAGTTACCTAGCACGCTGCCGGCCCGTGTTCTGAATCCTGCCGATCCTTAAAAGGACAGGGACTGGTAGGCTAGGGCCAGGGATCAGGGGAAGCCATTCTGCAGACTCACCTGGAAAGACTAGAGCTGCCCTATAAATATCAACCTCCCCTAGGCTAAGCTCGAGACCGGGGCTTCCCCCTCCACTGCTGTGACCAGAGGAGCTCCTGCACATGGAAGCTCCCCTCCTGTATCTCTCATTGCATCACATAGTCACTCCTGCCAGTACACTGACTGCCTTCTTGTCTGGGCTGTTACTGTGGGGATTGAAGTGGGGACTTCTGAGCACCCATTAGATGAGCTAAACGACCCCAAGCTGAAGAAAACTTGCCCCCTCTAATTTTGGTCCATTCACCACTAGAGGGAGACAGAATATCACTGTGACTGGCCATTGGACGTGCTGGCTTCTTCAACACTATGCAGGCAGTAAAGCCACATTGCTGCTGCAGTGAGCGAGCATCCTTCAGGCCATGTCCACCTGCTCAGGCCCAGCCTGGGGGAACCCTGTTCCTGACAACTCACAACTGTGGCCAGGGGTGACCTGCTAGCAGTAGACATTCCTCAAGTAGTTACCATCCCCACCAGCAAAGGGGTCGCCTCTTCAAAAGCAATTTTGGTCATGCTGGCGGCTGCACAGAAATTACCCATGTTCCACATATGCTCTTGGGGGCTCCTGCATTTCTGTTGAACTCTTTGCCCTTTGCATATCAGGGAGGCAGGGCATTGTTCTTCCTTCAGTGACAGGGGAGACACTCTTCTCAGTACCTTGCATTGTGCTGATGCAGTGAAGAGAGGCCAGTTCAGTGGCATCTGTCCATTTCCAGCTCCCAAATGGTCTTCTCCTCTCTCTGGGCCCGTGTGAGGCCAGAGCAGCAGCTTGAGATCCACAGGTTGACCTCCACTCTGATCAGGAGACATTCCTTCTTCAGCCAGTCCTGCTGTGGGGCTATGAGACTGGGCTGGGAGCTGCCATTCTACTTGGAGTAACTCTTGGATCCAGAGGGGGATGCAGCTGGGATTTGCCTTCTATTGTCTTATCTGTCCTACTGTCAGAAAGGGAGCAAATCCCAAGCTGTGTCCCCTCTACAGGGGTATTAGGTTGAGACACCACAGAGCTGCTTGGGTGTTCAAAGGCCAGCTCTCTAGCCAAGAGATCAAAAAATCCACCTCTCTCCCTGCCCAATGCACTGCCAGTGCCCGTCGTGTGAAGCCCATTTGCTAGCTCTCCAGGAGGCTTTACTCAGTGCAGGGGGGAGGGCAGGCATGAAGACAGATAGATAGATATTGTTGCATACATTTGCGGTGATAGCATCATTTTTTTGGAAACAAACTGTCCATAAATGTCACCGAAAATCCAGGTCTCCTTTTATTAAAACTGAAAAATGTGTATAAATGTAAATAACAAATGACTGCTACAGGGAGAGGTACCAGAACAACTGCTGGCGTCACTCACCCGCCCGCCCTCCCTCTCTCTTTTCTCCTCTTGTAATTTGCATTAATAAAGAGGCTGTTCCTTGTCGGAATGTGTTTCATCCAGTTTAAAATCCCAGGGCGCTCCACCAGGAAGAGCTCTGGGAGAATCCGACTGTCAGAGCCGACAAGACAAATGAATCCCCGTGTCAGGAGCGTGTGGTTCAACGATGACAGATTGAGAAGAACTGCCCCCCTCTCGACAGGCGGGCTTCATTTTCAAATTAATAAATCTGAATAAAATATTTTTCCTTTCATTATGAGCCGAGCCTGTGTGACAGTTCCCATGACAGGAGGGGGTAGCAGTGTTGATGAGAAGAGTTTGCCTGAATTCCACCTGGGCTTCTTCTGCTTTATTTTTACCTGCAATTTCATCCTTATTTACCTCTTTTCCTTCCCCCTGCCATTCCCTCTCATTCCCCCTCCTGCTTTCTCTCCTCCCCTCTAATTCTTTCACCCACTCTTATTTTTTCTCTGTCCTTCTCCCATTTGCTACAGCAGCTATTCCCTCTGGTCTCTTCCCCAGTCTGTCTCCTCACTCACCTGCAGGCAGTTATCCAGAATCAAAGCCCATAGCATCCTTTCTTTAACATACATACACCTCCAACTCATGCACACATAAAATATCTCATGTTTCTCTCACACACTCACATGAATCTCCCTACTGGAACACACATACACATCAAACATCTCACCTTCAGGTTCACACACACACGCAACCCTTACTGCAAGATGCTGTTCCCATGGCTTTGAGCTACAGAGCTGTGTAAGACCAGTACCCAGTAGCTCTGAAAAGTCCCTCATTAATAATTTTTTTTTAACGGAAGTGACCACACAACTCCCCTCACATCCTCTAATTGCATGTTTTATGCCACAAGGCAAAGTCCTGAGCTCTAGTCCATCTCAGAAACGGGGTTGCACACAGGCAGAAATCTAACACACAAAGTGATAGGCTGTGCATCTCAATACTGTAGACATTCTTCAGGGGAGACATTGTATGGCCCTCAGACTGGAACAAGAGAAGGGGAAATTCCTGCACTGCCTGAAGTTTAGGCCAAATAAACTGCCCTGCTCCGTGCCCTCCACAAACTTCCATCAGGGACCAATATTCAGCTGGTGCGAACTGGTGTGTTTACATGGAAGCCAACAGAGCTACTCTGATCCACATCAGCTGAACAACTGGTCTCCTGCCCTACAGCAAATAAAGGAGAACATCCTGAATGTCAACTTGCCCCCACCTTTAGATGACTCTAGAATCCCTGTGATCCCAATTTTGATCCTTCATTCCTTGAAGCATGTGCCCCCAACTATGATTTCAGAGCTTCACACACACCCCTTACCAGGGACATCCACAGAGTTTGTGTCTTTGACATGCCTGCAGAGCAGATGGGATCTTAGCTCACTACTGAATGCCAAGAACCCCGCTCCAGAGGAGTAGGAGCTCATTTGACAGTAGTAAGCTCTGAGCCTCTGGCTGGGAGGAATCTTGATGTGTCACCCAGGAGGCTAGAGTCTCTAAGGCACCCATCTGTCTCAATAGCAGTATCTGGGAACACTGTGGTGCCTGAATGGGGAAAATGCACTAAACACACATTTTATGGGCTCCAGAGAAAGTGCTACAACATGAAAATCCTGGAAAAGCTCTTTTCTTCCCATTTTTACTTATAAAGAGAAAACTGAATGGACAACAAGGTGGGGATGAAGTTTAAAGTCTAGCCCTGCCCAGTTCAGAGGCTCTCAATCCTTCAGGAGGATTAGCCTATATACACCAAGAATTTAGCTACCTGGACATGACATGGATGGGTTTCATTAAAGCTCTTGTATCCCTAGGAAAGAAAATAAGTTCTTACTGGAGTTTTAGAGCATTGGAAGCTTCACTGTAAATGCACTGGTGTAGAAGCCACACGCTTTAAACATGCAAACTGAGTGCTTGCAGTCTGGAGACAAAGCAGATCGTGTGTATGTCATGCCATGCAGCAGTGACTGAAGGCTCATGTAGGGAATTGAGCTGAATGAAGGTGACGTTCTTGCCCGGCCTTGCCAAGGCTTTAGGCCTCAGCTGAAAAGTGACAGTTTCATTGCTGGAAATCAGTCCTGCTCACCAGTATGTTACTAGCGTCAAGATGGGTATTAGAGTCATAACAATGTTGTTTAGCCATTATGAAATACTTGTAAGTTGATACATATCTTAACCCTACTTATAATACCCTTATTCCATGCAATAAAGGTAATACTTAAGTGTTGCTATATAGCTGTAAAATGTTTGTTCTGAACTACTGAACTCAAACAAGAAAAAAAGAAATTTACCTCATGCAAAATCTCTGTGAAAGGTATTACCTCTTGCTCACCAGAAAGCGATCAAAATTAACCAGGCTATTTTGCGACACCACAATACAGACTTTGCTAATTGCCCCCACACACCTGAAGAGGCTATGTTCAAAAGGTCTCTTCCCATGAGCTTGAGCTCTGGAAGAAGGAAATAAAGATAGCTGACATGAAAAAGTTTCATCTTTTCTGATGTTTGGACACTGACAGTGCTGGAGCTATGAACCAGAAGCTGAGATCCCTGGGGTCAACCAGGGTTAGCCCTAAAAGACATGAAGATCTAACAGATCACTACACTTAGTCACCTTTTAAAACTATAGCCTGTAACTAATTTGTGTATAGAAGTTTGCTAGCTTTAATCTTATAATAACTCATTTCTTCTCTTAGTTAATAAATCCTGTTATTTTACTATAGGATTGGTTAGCAGCACTGTCCTTGGTGTGAAACAAACAAACAAGGAGTCCCGTGGCACTTAAAGACTAACAAATTTATTTTTAGCATTTTTAGAAAGTCTTTAAGTGCCACAGGACTCCTTGTTTGTTTGTTTCACTGAACTAGACTAACATGGCTATCCCTTTGGGTCTTTGGTGTGGGATCTGAGATACAAACTGATCTGGGTTAAGTAACTGGTCTCTGAGGACTGAAAGCAACTTGTATGTTTTGAGATCTTTGGTGTAGAGCAAACAGCTTTCACCACATCCAGCTTCTCTGGATGGCAGGACAGACTAGAGTGTACAATGGCACTGCCTGCGACTCCATGGTAAAACTGCTGTAGTGCTTCAGGAGTTCCCGTATTACCAGGCTTGTGAAATCTCATTACAGAACACCCTGCCAATTTGGGGTTTCAGCCCTGATTCTCAACAGTCTACCTGAGCCTGGCAGTCACCATCAAGAGCTTCTCCTGACAGTGAACCTTCCCTGTACAGGCCACCATATACCCTGACAGCAGTGAGGACTGAAATTCTGTATCTACAGCTGTGAACCTCTGCTGCCTGAGCTAAAAGACCCACTTATGTTGGCCAACATTGTACCATGTCCATCAACCTCTCTATGGGCCACAGCCCCCCATTAGAGGACAGAGCACCTTACTGAATGGATTGCACATAGGTTAGAGTTCAACAAATGGGACCATACTCCCTTCCTCTCATGAGACTCACTGTTCTCAACAAACCCAGACACCATTTCTTGCCAACAAGCTCAGTCCCCCTATGGGCATCTCAGGTAGAGCTGTGACCACGTCACAAAATTTACAAAATGCTCTGAGCTCCCAAGTTGCTGAAAGTTGCCCACAGCCAAAGGCTTGGGTCAGGCCCAAAATTCTGCTCAGCTGAGGTTATGGTCTCAAGGGCTAGTGGGGGAAAGGCAACAGCTGTTGACAGGAAGCTGGTTGGTTGTAGAGGGGAAGGAAGGTTAGTAGCTGCTGCAAATGTGTGAGGACTCTCTAGCTCTATTCTCAGGATATCTTGCCCCTCCAGCTCCGGAGGCATTCAAAGGGGTCAATGGCTCAAGGTGACTTGCACATAGAGCTCTAGTCAGAAGTGACAAGTCAGGGAGTGACTGTCTCAGGAAGCAGTGAACACAGTAACAACGAGAGGAAAAGTGAATATATATAAGGGAGGCTTGCTAAGTGCTGGATCTCTTGGGAGGAGAGTTTTGTTCTTAGCGTCATCATGTAGTCCTGAACAACTCCATTGCTGTGGTGCTTAGCTCACTTTCACTCACTGTCTTGATGCGTGATGACTGAGGCATTGAGAAGGAAGAATGGGAGTTGCCACCTGTGTTCAAGGATTTCAGAAAGGAGAAAGTGCTGGCTTCTGTTTTGTAAGATTCTTTAATGTTCACTTTGGTCGAAGAGTCATCACTGTGTAGGGACATTGGCACATTGGTGTTGAGGCTCCATGAAATATTGCTTTGTCTATTGTGGATTCAGTCTAAATGATCTGGAAGACTTGGTGGAGAAGTAAGCAGAGTTCTTCTGCAGTGACTTTGCTCTCTGTAGCCAGGACCACCAAATAACAAGCTTCATCTGGCACCACTCAACTCTCTGACAGCAACCCTGACATAAGTGCTTTGGAGATTTCTACACAAAGACTCTGGCTTGGGGAAATCTGAGGGTTCTGAGCTGTTTTCAGCACTACCAGTTGTGAGGAGTCATCACGAACGTATGACTTATATGCGATGTCATGAATGGGGACCTTGAGTATGATATCCTCTCCATCCCTCCACACTAGCTTGACGTTGCAGGCAGATGAACTGATCACCCCATCATGTTCCTGGGTCAGCTACTGCAGCAGCTGATGTGCTCTCTTTGCATTGTCTATTAACTGCAATATTTCAGTATGACTGGAGGGATTCAGGTACCCTGGGATGGATGTTTGTTGGCCTAAATACTTGACTTCCTTTTCAATGTATTTATTCAACAATATGTCCAAGTCAACTCAATCAGGCAAGGACAGCTGTACTGTATGTAGAAGTCATCTTTTTGTAACCTCTTCCTGGGCCTTTTTATGCCGATTCTTTTAATCTTTCAGGAAGACTCATTTGAAAGGGAACACTGTTCCAGGCTGCTGCTGGCCCTTCTCCTCCACGGCTAGGGTGGCGTGGGGTGGAAGGGGGGGACAGCGGCTGCAGCAGAATCCTGCTGCCTCCAGCAGCCCAGCCCTGGCACCCCCCAGGGCATCTCCTCAGTGGACTGCCATGGCCTCAGCCATCGTGTGCCCCCACTCTCCTCCTCCCATGTGCCACAGAGAAATCAGCAATGGTTAGAAGTTTTCAGTCCTGCTGCTATCTTGGATGTTGGCTTCCCGGTGACACTGACTCCACAATAGACTTCTTAGATACAACAATATTTGATGGATCCTCAACATCAATGTGACATATGTGCCTACACAGTCATGGCTTTTTGACCACAGTGGACATTAAAGAATCTTACAAAACAGAAGCCAGCATTTTACATCAAGACAGTAAGTGAAAGCAAGCTGACCACAGCAATGGAGCTGCTCCAGGACTACATAATGACATATATAAGGGAGTTCTTCTACCTGCAGCCAAAGCATTTTAGCTGTGGTTTGCTCAACTATGCAACATGAGGCTTGTCCAGCAGTGTTGGATGGAAGACCTCCAATGAAAAGCTAGGTGGCACTTATGACTGGAGTACATGTTATTCTTCCACCTAGCCCAGCATGGTTTTGGAAGCTTGGTGCAGCTGGAAGTGCACTGTCCCTCTGATAACACATACAGCAGAAGTTCTGACTGCCCTTTAAATCACTCAGACTCCCAACAGCCTCATCCCAAGAATTGGGAGCTTAGCTGCAGTGTCCTGAGATCAGCTCATTATCAGACTTGGAAAGATGTCCTATGCTGTTTTGTAAACACAGCAGGTGTATTTAGTTAATCAGCAGCACAGAAAGCCCAGTCTACTACCAAAATCTGTGTCAAATTCCTTTTCAGCCCAGGCACATATTTCGTTCATGCTCCAGACTGTGAATCTCCTAGGTATACTCAGACTGCAGCAAAGCTAAAGGTTTGTCTGTCCTATTCCTAGGTAGCTGCACTCTAGTTCGCTCCACCTAGGGATCATGCTAACACAATGTATCACTCATTACAATGCAACACTTGCTGAGTAAATCTCAGCACAAATATACAGAAGAAAAGGCCTGTGTTGTTGACAGCAACAGCACTAGAACCAAACCCGAACCTTGGAAATCCTGTCACGGAACACAGTACAGGAATTAAGATGCTATTTCTAGAGGGAAGGAGAGAAAAGCTGTTGAAACAACTTGAGTTTTAGTGCCAGTTCTGCCAATGACTGTGTGCCGGGGCAGCCACCATGCATCTTTGCCCAGCTTCTCCCCACAGGCAGTACTATTACATATCTCACAGGGATGCCATTAGAATTTGCTGGCCAGCATTCACTGCACAGTTTGCACTTGAAAAGTCCCATGTAAGTATTATTTTGCAAGCATACACTTTTTCATTCAAGCATCTCCGAACACAATCTAATTCTAAGCCACACAACACACCTATGAAGAAGATATTAATGGCCCAATTATTCAGAGAACTCAACTGAGGCAAAGGCCCATGGGTATGTCTACACTGGAGCCTTAGATTGACATAATGAAGCTTAAGTTGACCTATAGACCCCCGCAGCCACACTGGGCTTTTATTAAGTTGACTTAAGGGCTTCCTTAAATTGACTTAATAACACCACCTTTTAAGGGCAACTTAATGCTTAAGTCGACTTAAGCCAGTGCAGATGGGGAATAGTGTTTAAGTCAACTCAACTGGCCTCCAGAACACCCCTGTAGAGTTCATGGCCACCAGGAAGGGTCAACCTAGCACCTGCCAGTGTGGATGCTGGCAGTCAACAGGAGTTTCCAATGTGGACACTCTATGTTGACTTAACAGTCTCCAGTCTAGCCATACTCCATATGTGTGCATATATGCAACACCTATACTGGGAGAGAATGATTTGGACATGTACCTGTCTAATTTATTCTATTCAGTTCAGGTTTACCTCATTCCACCTACAGTACATTTGCCTACACACAGTCCCAATGTACTCCTAGCTACTGAGGTTGGTGACACATACAGGCACACTGAACACTGCATATAGATTTTTTTAAGAAAGAGTGGGTCAAAATGACACAGTCCAAGGCTGCACAGCAAGTCACTGATGGAGCTGAGAGAACACAAGAAACCAGCCAGTCAGTCCCCAGCTCCAAACATTAGACCACATTGCTTCCTTTAAATGAAGTAAAATATACAATCCCCATCTTTGCAGTCAAAGGGATTCCACAATAATATGCTGCAAAGCCAGTTATTAATTGATTTGTTTGTAAGGAAATGTATTGTTCTGAGCAATGCTCTGGGAGCACTTCACACAGTTCAGCTGTTCAGAGAGCCCTTGGAGCAACTAAGGAGCTTGTATTTCCTGCCTGACTTGAGAAATGACTTCATGAAAGAAACCATCTATTTAGTTTCTCACTACATGCCTATCACTATGGTATCTGAACCACTACAGGAAATATTGGCTTTAACTAAAACACTGGCTCTTTCTCCTCCCCCATCCAAAGCTGAGCTCACAATGGGTATGTCTACACTGCATGTTTAAGTCAACTTAAGGGCCCTTAAGTCGACTTAAACAAAGCCCTGTTTACATTGCAGGGCAATAAAGTCGACTTTAGCATAAGGTAAAGTCCACTTTATAACTCCCATTTATAAAGTCAACTTTACAGTTAAGTTGACTTTATAAAGTCAGCTTAAGGCAATGTGGAAGGGGAGTTGCCTTAAGTCGACTTTACTTGCCTTCCAGCCACAGAAAACATGGGGATGGGGGATGGCTAGAAGTCACAGCACAGCTGGGAGCATTCCCCAGCCAAACTCCCTGTGTTCCCTGATTGATCCAGCATCTCCCCCATTCTGAGCCAGACCAGGCATCACAGCCCGACCAGGCATTTCCCCAGGTCTCGGCCCAACCCCAGCATCTCAGCCGGACTCCAGCATCTCCCTCCATTGCAGCCAGACCTCAGCATTGCAGCCCAAGCCAACACCTAAGCACGGCCCAGCATCTCTCCCCGCAGCTCAGCGCAACCCAGCATCTCTCCCTGACCAGGCATCTGAGTGCGACCTGGCATCTCTCCCTGCAGCTCAAGGGCAACCTGGCATCTCTCCCTGACCCGGCATCTCTCCCCGACCCAGCATCTGAGTGCAACCCGGCATGTCTCCCCACAGCTAAGTGCGACCTGGCATCTGTCCCCGCAGCTCAGTCCAACCCAGCATCTGAGTGCAACCCCAGCATCTCTCCCATTCTTAGCCTGACCCCACATGCCTCTCCCCTCCTTAGCTGACCTCGCATGTCTCCCCTGTTCTTAGCTCATCCCTGCCTGTCTCCCCCATTCTCAGCCCTACCCTGCCTATCTTGCTCCTTCTCTGCCCAAACCTGTGTGGCTCCCCCTTGCCCTTCTCTGCCCACCCCTGGGTGTCTCCCCCTTCTCTGCCCAAACCTGTGTGTCCCCCCCTTGCCTTTCTCAGCCCAATCCTCGGTGTCTCCCCCTTCTCTGCCCAAATTCCTGACTCCCCCTTGCCTTTTTCAGCCTGACCCTGCCTGTCTCTCCCCATCCCTGACCGACCCTGTGTGTCTCCCCTTCTCAAAGGATCCCCCTGATATTGTTGTAAAACAAACAAACAAGTAGTCCAGAGGCACTGTTTAAGACTAACAAATTTATTTATTGGATGAGCTTTCATGGGAGAAAAATTCCACTTCATCAGATAGTTTGAAGATGGAGAAAATTACAGAATGGTAGGAAATAAATGCGGGGGAGAGTAAGACATAGGATCAGGTCACAGTCTAACAGCAAATCAAAGCAGTTGTTAAGATTCATACAGTGTGAAATAGCACATAGAAAGAAAGAAAGATTAGATTGTTTTTAAGCAGGATTAAATCCTGACTATGGATTCCCCCCCCCATTATAACAGGTGATTTGACTTCACCTTCCTCTATGTGCGCCCTGCCCCTGAGCTGGCAGTTGCCCTGCAGCACCTGTTCCAGAGCCAGAGGAGTCAGGGCAACACAGGGAGGAGGTGGAGTGCTGCACTGGCACATCGCTGGGCTACATCAGGCTCCCTGGCCTCCCTGAGCTCCCTGTTGCCACACACAGTATGGAGGGTGGTGTGGTCACTCACTTCCTGTGGTGAAGGAGTGGCCGGAAGAGAGGGGCACCTCTGCTGTGATGCACTGTGGGCCAGGTACCCACAATGCACCATTCCTAGGGTGACCTAGCAGTTGCCTGTGTGGACGTGCGCAGTCTCCTGGCATTTTGAGTGTGGATGTGCTAAGCCAGCTTAATAAAGTCTACTTTAAGCAGACTTTATTAAACCAGCTTAACCAAGTTCTGTAGTGTAGACATAGCCAATGGGTATATCTACATTATGGGTTTAAGTTGACTTAAAGCCCCTTAAGTCAACATAAACAAAGTCCTGGCCACACTGAGAAGGTATTAAGCTGACTTAAGCATTTGCTTAAATCAATTTAATAACTCTAATTTGTTAAGTCGACTTAGCAGTTAAGTTGACTTTACTGAATTGACTTAAGCCAGTGTAGCACAGGAGTTGGCTTAAATTGACTTAATTGGCCTCCTAGCTATTAGAAACATGGGGATGGGGGCTGGAAAGAAGGTGCAACTCAGCCGGAAGTGCTCCCAGCTGTGTGCAACAGACCAATACCCCCCATGTCTTAGCCCCAGCCCCACAGCCCTGTATGCATCCTAGCACTACAGCCCAGTTCACCCTCCCTTGACCTGATCTGGCGTCTCTCTCCCTCTCAGCCTGACCCCATGTCTCCCCCCCTTCTCAGTGTGACCCCACATCTCTCCCCCTTCTCCCGCCTTCTGAGCCTGACCCTGCATGTCTCTCCCCCTCTTAGCCCAACCCCCTGATATTGTTGTAAAACAAACAAGGAGTCCTGTGGCACTTTTTAGGACTAACAAATTTATGTATTGCATCAGCTTTCATGGGAGAGAATCCCACTTTGTCAGACACTGAAGATGGGGGAACTTACAGAATGGGAGGAAAATAAATGCAGGGGAGTATAAGACATAGGATCAGGTCACACTGTAACAGAAAATCAAAGCAGTTGTTAAGATTCAAAAACTGGGAAACAGCACAAAGAAAGAAAGAACGTTGCTATTTCTTTTAATTATATTGTGTGAAAGCAGGATTAAATCATGACTATGGATTTTTTTTCCTATTAAAACAGGAGATTTGACTTCACTTTCCTCTGTGTGCTGTTTCCCAGTGTTTGAACCTTAACAGCTGCTCTGCCCTGCCCATGTGACGGAAGAAGGGGCATCACTGCACTGGAATTAGCAGGGCACAGGCCCTGGGTCTCTAGCCCTCAGTGCAGCTGGAAGGGCACCAATCTGGCTCTGGGCCACTTCTGGCAAGCAGTGGAGGCTCAGACATGGGTCCTGCCATTTGCTGGTAGCAGCAGGAGCCTGATCTAGCTTCCAGCCTCCTGCAAGAGACTTGAAGCCAGATTGGGTCCCTGCTGCTGCAAGCAAGGAGCAGCCATCAGATCAGGCCCCGGAGCAGGATCGGGGCCACATGTGGGGGGGGGCGGGTCCCAACCTCCCTCCAGTAACCACTCTGCACTGGTAGTTGCTGTGCAGCACCTGGTCCAGAGCCAGAGGATTCTGGGCAATGCAGGGAGGAGGTGGAGTGCTATGCTGGCACATTGCTGGGCCATGTCAGGCTCCCTGACCTCCCTGGGCTCCCTGTTGCCACACACAGTATGGAGGGTGGTGTGGTCACTCACTTCCAGGAGTAAAGGAGTGGCTGGGAGAGAGGGGCACTTCTGCTGTGGTGCACTGTGCACCAGCTACTCACAATGCACCACTCCTAGGGTAACCTAGCAGCTGCCAGTGTGGACATGGTCAGTCTCATGGCATTTTGAGTGTGGATGCTCTTAGCTGACTTAATGAGATCCACTTTAGAGTAGACTTTATTAAACCAGCTTAACCAAGCCCTGTAGTGTAAACATAGCCAATGATCTCTCCATAAGGTACCATCCAACAACAGATCCAAACTTCATAAACTATGGGGCAATCCAGATTCAGATTGAAATCTTCATCTGATTTCCACAATCTGGAATCGTTGTCACAGGGTAAGCTGGTCTTTTCAGAGGGTGTTGGGGGAGAGGGGACTCAGCTCACTAGTGGCAGATTTGGCCTTCCTAAAAAGGCAAAGGAAGTGAGTAAAGTTCCCTGACAAGGAGCCAGCTGATTAGGAGCAGGATGTGGTGGGCAATAAAAGAGGAGGTCAGAGCAAGAAAAGGATGCTGGCTGGAGACAAGACAATACATGGTTGTTGAACATGGACTGATAGAAGCTGGGCGAGTCTCTGGAGGGGGATCGCAAAATACAGAGAGACTCTATGGAGATGTTGGTGACCTTCAAGGAGTAGGACGCCATTCAGTAGAAAAGCCCCTAGAAGATTGGGTCCTCTTTTTGGCGTGGCCATGGCAACTGACTGTCCAAAGTAATATGTTTCTTGTGTTGGGAGTCCATAGAAGAGAAGCATTCCCATGACCTGCCACCTGGTGAGTTGATGAAATCACCCCTTGATATTAAGGGGAGGAAGAAGAGACCGTTATTTGCTCAGGACAGAAGGATGGGATCTTCCATGAAAGGGGTGGACTTTCAGGTCACAGCAGGAAGATCAGCCTAACAAGTCAGCAGTGTCTCATCCTACAGAGGAAGGTGAAAAATTCCACCTCCCCAGCCTTTGAAAATCTGCCCTGAGGGAAAATTCCTTCCTGACCCCAAATATGGCAATCAGTTAAACTCTGGGCATGTGGGCAAGACTCATCAGCCAGACGTACAAGAAAAAATTATCTATAGTAACTCAGAACCCACCCACCTAACATCCCAAATCAGGACCTTAGCATATTCACCACCAGTAGTCAAAGATCAGTCAATTGCCAACCAAAGAATCTCTCCATACTTTGCAGAAATCAGCTGATACTTGTAAAGCACATTGCAATTCTTGGAAGAAAAAGGGAAGGAGGCATAAATCATCATCACTTCCAAACTGTAAGGACTGGAGCAATTACTTGTATTATTCCTAAAAATCCTGATTGAGTCAGGTGCTGTGTATGTAGCAAGAAACAGGGCCTGCCTGTAGTAATCCTTGGGGAGGAAGGGGTTAACTCTCTGGTCAGTGAGAACCAGAACAGCCATAGGAACAAAGCACAACTTTTTGAATTGGAGCAGCAGCCTTGCCTATGGCTGTTTGGATGCAGCAGGGCTCCTGGAAGGATCAGGAGGAGGCCAAGAAGAAAGGCCTGAAGAAGGATCCAGCGACATCCTTACCAGAGATAAGCTAAGTTTGTTACTGACCAGGCGTGAGTAGAACAGGGAATGTTTACTTAGACGCGGTCAGGATATTTCTTGGGTTTTTGGTTTGTTTTGGATTTCTCCGTGCTGAGCACAGGTACTCCCTTCCCCCTACCCTGTAACTACCTAAGTTAAATCCCAGAGAAGCAACTCTCTGTGCTTCTTATCTGTTCTTTTTGATTAAAGATTTTGCCTTTTCAGTAAGCTCTGGTTCTGTGTCATGAAAGGCAAGAGGTTTGTGTGCATGTGCCTCAGATTGCACAGCCAGCTACTAAGGGGGATTCTGTTCCAATTCCAGCTGATATCCCAGCTGGGGTTCAGTCACTCTCCCAAGGGAGTAATAAAAGTGATTGAGTATACCTCACAGGAAGGAATTCCCAAGTGCACCCTCTTGGGTTTCAAGAGATTTTTGCATTTGGGTGATGGCAGCAATAATACTCCAAGGCCAGGAATTGGTGGCTTTGGAGAGTTTTAAGACCAGGCTTTAAGGCCAGTGGCTTTTAAGGCCTGTTGCAGGCCCCCACATTCTACACTCAGAGTGCCAGAGTGGGGAAACAGCTGTGACACTGTCACTAAGAATTTATACTCTACCTAGACAAGCCAAAGAGCAGGCAGGTAAATAGAGGCACAGGGCAGGGGGACATGCCCAAGGTCATCTAGGAGAGCTGGGAATAGAAGAAGGTGTCCTGATCCTGAACCAGTGCTCTATTCATTAGCCCATTTGACCTTCCAAGTCCACAATTGTTCAGAAAAGGCTTGAAGCAAATGAAGACTTCAACAGAAAGGGGTAATACACAGGCAGAGAACGGAACAACTTGTCTCTTAATTGAAGCCAGCTTCACAAGCAAGTCCATGACTCTCAAAATCCCAGTTGCTCCAGGGCTTGCCACCAAAAAACAAGTGGAATGGAGGCTGAGTCTCTGCATGGACTGCATTCTCCTCCAAAGGGATTAGAAACATTCAAAACAACCATAGCTGTGCCTGACACTAAATTTGATTAACTCACCCATAGAGTTAATGATATAGAGGACCATGTGGATTTTGTTGTAAAGAACACTGAAAAGACAGGTGAGAAAATGAGAAAACAAGGAAGTAAATTTTAGCAGCTGGAAGCTTTAACAACTGGTATGATAAATCCAGTAAAGCACTGCTCTGTAAACCCTACTACTAGAAAATCAAACATGGGCCAAAGAGGCAGCCTGTAGATCTGGTTTGGACCATGGGAGTGAGGGCTTGTTTTCACAGATGATCTCCACCCTAGGTTCCAGCTGCTGGATCAGTACAAGCAAGACAACCTGTTATGCACAGCAAAAGAGCTATGTCAAGGCTGTTTCCCCACTCTGGCACTCTGAGTGCAGAAGGTGGGGACCTGCAACAGGCCTTAAAACCCACTGGTCTTAAAGTCTGGTCTTAAAACTCTCCAAGGCCACCAATTTCCTGGCCTTAGAGTGGTATTGCTGCCATCACCTAAATGCAAAAAACCTCTTGAAAACCCAGGAAGGCTCACTTGGGCATTCCTTCCTGTGAGGAACCCTCAACACTTTTATTCCTCCCTCAGGAGGGTGATTGAACCCCAGCTGGGATATCAGCTGGAACTGGGACAGAATCCCCTTTAGTAGCTGGCTGTGCAATCTGAGGCACATGCACACAAAACCTCTTGCCTTTTAGAACACAGAAACAGAGCTTACCTTAAAAGAGTGAAAGCTTTAATTAAAAAGAACAGATAGGAAACACAGAGAGTTGCTTCTCTGGGATTTAACTTAGGTAGTTACAGGGTAGTAGGCAGGGGCATCGCTGGTGCCTGGCACATGGGGCACATGCCCTGAGTCTCGGCACCAGTGCCCTGAGTGTCTGGGCCAGCCCATGCCTCTCCCAGCCCTGACCCAGACTGGGGACCCGGGGCCTGGGCACCCACCATAGCGCCCGCCTCTCCTAACCCCATCCCTAGCCAGGGTTTGAGGCCGGGACACCTGCATCAGTGCCTGCTTCTCCTGGTGGGAGATTGAGGCTGGGACACTCACGGCAGCACCTGCTTCTCCAAGCCAGGGATTGAAGCTGGGATGTCTGCAGTGGCACCCACCTCTCTCGGCCCTGAGCCCAGCCACAGATCTGGGGCCAACCTGGTGGAGGCAGGTGCCCAATGCAGGATTGGGCCCATGGCACCAGATCATGGCCGGGGCGGGGCCCAGGCCCAGGGGTGGGGCCTGGGCCCATGCCCCAGGTCTTTCCTCAGAGAAGTGACTTTCCTGGTAGTGGGAGGGGATACATATGCTCAGCACAGAAAACTCCAAAAACAAACCAAAACCAAAGAAATATCCTAACCGTGTCTAAGTAAACGTTCCCTGTCCTACTCACGCCTATCAGTTACCAATTGAGCTTATCTTTGGCAAGGATATTGCTGGAACCTTCTTTAGGCCTTTCTATCTGACCTCCTCCTGATCCTTCCAGGAGCTCTCCTGCATCCAAACAGCCACAGGCAAAGCTGCTGCTCCAATTCAAAAACCTGTAATTTGTTCCTATTGGCTCCCCTGGGACTCACTGACCAGTGTTAACTGCTTCCTCCCCAAGGTTACTACAAGCTATGTCCTGCTTGACAAGAGAACTGACACTGAGCATGCTTATTGTGACTCCTTTGTGCATATACTTTATGACAGCCTTTGATGACATGATCACACTGTCTTCTCCTTCCCTCCCCCCAAAGAGAGCGTCACGTGCTGGAGTGCAATCTGAACTGGCAAGGGGCTGCATCACTGCCTGCCCAGTACATCTCAAATGCTCCACCACTCTGGCTCTCAGCCTGCAGACCAGCTAGCTCTGATGCCAGCAGCCTGCCTACAACAGCCCCACTCTAGCCTCCAACACCCAATTACCCTATACAGGGATAAGCCCCATCCTCCCAATTCCCAATCTTCCCCAAACTGTGTGCTCTGCAGTGGCCAGCAGGGCCATCCCTACAGGGGTGCGAGGCCTGGGGCAACTGGCCTGGGGCAGAGCCCCCACACTACCCCCTTGCCCTGGGGAAGATGGCATAGGCCAGTCCAGAGGCTGGGTTACACTCTTCTGCCCCGCCTCTAGGCCAGCCCACCCCGCCTCCTGGGCTGAACAGCTGGCCCAGGGGAGGGGTGAGAGAGGGAAGCCCAGCCTCTGGGCAGGCCTGTTCTGCCCCTGGGCTGGCTGTTGCCTATCCTGGGGGGTGGGGCGAGCTGGCCCAGAGCAGAGGCTGGCTCTGCACGCTCCCAGCCTGCTTACCCCTTCCCTGCTGCTTTCAGCTCTGTGCCGAAAACAGCAAGGAAGGGATGGGGGACAGTGAGGCTGTGGGGGGACAGCAGTGCAGGACCCACACTGCCCTCCTCATGGCAGGAGAGTGCAGGGCCCAGGGAACCACAGGGCCCAGGTTGATTGCCCCTCTTGCCTCCCCTAAGGACTGCCCTGGTGCCCAGCCCATTCTTGGACCAATGCAGGAATACTATGGTTCGTTTGCTCATCTAGACAAGTAGCTCACCACTTTAACTGGAGTTAGCTAGCACTTACATTCAAATATAGTGGTGGGTAGGTTAGATTAAAAGAACAACAAGAGAATTGTGCTACTGTTGCACTATTGTTGGAGCCATGCTGGTCACAGGATATTAGAGGGACAAGCTGGAGGAGGCAATACCTTTTATTGAACCAACTTCTGTTGATGAGTAAGACAAGTTTTTGAGCAAAATCACATCTGAAGATGATATTACCTCATCCAGCTGGCCTCTAATAGAATTCTGAGGGAGTTCAAGTATTAAGGATAGATTTAGAAATGGTTACAAGCAAATAAAAAGAGAACAGTGCTGTTTAGTGGCTAAGACTTAACATAACAAGCAACAGCTTTTGTTCAAGGTAGTTTCTTTACCAATTTACCTTCAAGCAAGATGGCTGACCACCCTCTGGTCAGACCCTCTCACAAAGTCCAAATACTCAATTCTTTTGTCTCAGCTGAAAGACAACTTGTGGTTCTTTGTTCCTTTCTTCTGTAGTCTAGTGACCCTTAGAAATAAAGTCTTCTGAAGTGAAATAAAGTTCATTCAAGCTACAAGGAAGGCAATGTGGAGCCTCCTGGTAAAGGAAATTCCAAGCTGGTTTTTGCTCAGATACAAATTTATCTGTTTTTGCAATCTCTTCCTCTACTTTGATTGAGTTGTCATCTCCTCCCCTTGTTGGCCCTATTTCTATGTAAATAGCATTCCCATTGTTGCTTACTTTCAAAGCAGTAGAATTTCTTTCTCAAGGGTGAGGTAACTTTAGCCCTGAGAGATAGACACACACAACAAAACTCCAAATAAGTTTGAGTTTACCTTCCATACGTACACCACAGACTAATATTAAGGCTCACAACAATATTAGTTTTCCACTGATATCTTACATGACACCTTCTAGATAGAGGTTATGGCATTAGTGAAATGAAGTGCACTCAGACATGCAAGCCAGTTGAATCTCACCATCAGATCCCAATGAGTGCCAGCCCCTCACCTTGTGCAAAGATTGTGGGAAGGTCACACACAGGGTACTGCACAAGATGGATCACAGTTCTGATCCAGTCTGGCAAATTCTATGTACTTATAGGGAGGCTGAGCTAGAGCACCTGGAACTGGGACAAATCCCCAATGTAGGCAAGCCTGAAGTAACATCCCACATATAGAAATGAGGCCCAGCTGTTTGGGAAGGAACAGCAGAGAGAAACTGCTGGTAGCTTGTTGGCTGAAGTGGCTGCAGCCAGGGATCAAAACCTTTGGTGCTGTTTTGCCGTCAAAATCCCCTATGTGAGAGCATAATCATTGGAGGGGAAAACCAGCCTAGGAATCCAGCCTTCTGAGCCTACTCATTCCTCTTCCATCCCACGTCTGTGTCCTTCTATTCTTGACTGCTCAGAGACCGTGACAATGTTGATTGACTCCCTGTGCTCTCTGTCCTATACTGTGCACAATTTACTCAGTTCAACTTGCTGTGGCTGTTAATATTCTCCTCCCACACCCAAATGGTAGAGAACAGATGCTAAATGCTGTCCCAGAGCATGGCATTTCTAGTGTTATAAATACATGTGCACGCGGATGCGCGTGCACACGCACTTACACAAAGAGTGAAACTGCTCTTTCCAGAGAGTTTGTGTGAACTCTTTCTGCAGTTCAAATCCTTTTTGCCTTGATGCTTATGAGCCAAAATCTAGGTTTGAGAATTAGAAAAAAATTCAAGATGGTGGCTCAATTTGATTTTTCACTTTTCATCGTGAAGCCAAAGTGAAGCCATGAATCATGTGTCTTTTTAGAGATGAACCCAAACCAACACTTGTCATCTAACTATCCACAAACTGAGAGGTCTGGATTCTGATGTGGATCCAGATCTGAATGTTGTAACTGGCCCTTAGCTCTCTACTGGGCCAAACCAACCCCATCACCACCCTCAAACTTTCAGCATATTTGGACTCCAGATCTAAACTTTGCTGCTCTGGTCCATTTCTTTTGATCAGAAACCATACGTGGGAAAGGGATAGCCAGAAATGTCAGTGGAGAACACTGGACCCTGAAGTTCTCCATTTATTCCTGTATGGTGCAAAGGGAAGTTCGGGTAAATGCTGTTAGTGTCATTCATGTACGTCATATTCAGATTGGATGATTTTGGTACCGGGTGGATATGTTTTCAAAAGGTACAGATGAGCAGCCAGTTCATTCATTCTGGATATGCACACAGGCAAACATTGATGAAGCCAGCAGGCAAAGATTTCTCAGTTTAGAATCATCATTTCAACGTGGATGCAGACTGCCTGAACTAATCAATCAGAATAAACAGCTCAGGTTGCCTGGCTTAGAATACCATCATTCTTGGACATACTGAGCATTCAGAAAAAGGGCAGAGCAATGGGAGAAGATGAAGCTGTTGCCCATTGATACAGGAAGCAAAGTCCTACAAAAGAGCTATTAGAAAGATTGGTAGATGGGCCAGTCCCATCTCCAGTAAGTAGTTGACCAGAGAGACTCTTCAATACCAAAAATTCATGGGAGGTGTTTATGCATCTTCCTGGGTTCCAATGTGTCCAATATGGTTATACAGCAGCGATGCTTGCCCTACATTTCCCACCTCTGAATGAATCTAAATAAATTCATTCAGAAGAACAGCAACAGTCCCCGATAACCAATGTGGATTTTGTGGTGTGTGTTCCATCTGACCTAATGGTAACTGGTACCAAAGTGGAGGGGCAGGGTTAGGAGCTGAGCAGGGCTCTTATTTCTCCTGGTCAGCATTATGAATTAAGAAGATCTTAATCTTAGTTTTGGGGCATTGGGAGAAACACACAGAGCTAGAATTCTTGGGAAGCCCTCCAAGGCCCACACTGAGAGGACTTCTATTATCTTTACCTCCATTTAACTCTTCAGTTTGTGTCCACCCTCTCCCTGGTCACTAGTGTTTGGCATTACTCATTAGGATTTGTATCATGGCAGTGTTCAACCACCCCTCCTGAACTCAGAGACCAGTTACGTGAGGTGCCATTCAAGCCCATAGAAGATGTTCTGTTCTCCAAAGAGCTTAGCCTTAGTAGACGGCTGAGACAGAGAAAAAGTTATCTTCTATTGTTGGAAAACTGAGGTGCAGAATGATTAAGAAACTTGCCCAAGGGCACATGGTACTCTGTGGAAGAGTTGGAAATTGAATGCTGATTCCCCAATCTGTGCTGTAAGTCACAATACTCAGTATTAACATTCCTCTGTTAGATTCAGGCCTGGTCCCCACATATGGCCCCTTGTGAAGCAAGGTCCTCCAGGAACCACAGTTTTCATGGGTCTCAGAAGCTGCCTGTGTGGGGCAAGAATTGCTAAGTAGCTCCTGGCAGCCATTCCCCTCTTTCCTGCCATTTCTCTTGAAGCTCAGCTGCCTGTGAGAGCCCCCCTTTAGAAATGTGTGTTGAGCTCTGAATTGAGCTGTAAAGAAGGAAAGTGAAGCTTTACGCTGCTAGATTCATGGCCAGGATTTTTATACACACATAAAATATGAATCTCAGTTGTATACAAAGCTGAGCCCATCGTGCCAAAAGGATCCCAGTCAAGCAGGCCTGTAAAATGAAATCCTCCTGGACTAATTTAAGGAGACCTGAGTGATATAAATTCTGGCCTGCTCAAATGCAGGAAATAAAAAAAAAAGTCTGACTTGAATACAGGCTTCTCTCTTGGTGCAGTTAGCAGCCTCTGTGTGTGAGAAACAGAACAAAACAATAGAGCAAGAAATTTTAACTCTCAGGTTGGATCAGCCTTAGGTCTAATGAAATCTTCTTCCATGAGACATTAATAAAGAGATAAACTTGCCAATAAATAAGTAGATTTTCAATTGCTGGATTCTAATGACTTTTTTTGACCTGTAAGGTCATTGCTATTGAACTGCTGTGCATGAGAAAATGCTCCTAAAGCATGAATTCACATGCCAAACTCTTAACCTCTGCATTTTAACAGCTTGTGTCTCCTCCACACTATTCCACTTTTTTCATACTAAAAGCCCCGTAACATGTTCATTATCTTCAAAGCACATATAAATGAAAATCCATAGCACCAAAGGCACATTCTTCCATCAGCAGGGATTATTATTTCTGCAGTAGCAGCATTTACAGGACCCGACTGTGCTTGATGGTGTTGTACACAAAGTCACAGACCACTTCTGTCTTGAAGATCTTACCATCTAATAGCCCGACAAGAGGTAGGAGGAAGGAAGTATCTCCGTGTTGCAGATGGGAAACAGAGATGGCGATTGGGTGACTCACTCAAGGTCACACGCAGTCTGTGGCAAAGCTGGGAACTTACTTCAGATCTCTGAATTCTAGACCAGTGCCTTAATCATGAGACCATCCTTCCCCTCAAAATAAGACTGCAGGCAAAAGTCCTTGAGTTCATGACAAGGACATTTCTCATATCGAGAGGGTCTTTTGCACGTAAAATATTGCAAAACAAGGTGGATCCTCTTCTGAGGCCATCCTAAATTTATCTGGGATTCAAAAAGGCTCTTTGGAATGAAGTGAATGCATCAAAGTCAAAAGACGAGTCCATAGGGCCAACACCATTAACCTTATGGAGTGACCGTAAGTACTCAGAGGAGATGTGTGGTGACAGATGAAGAAGTGCATTGCAAACTGGAGAAGAGGCCCGCTGGCTATCAGATAGAAGATTCTGAAGGACACTAGAAATGGAGAACCCCACCAGCAACCAGCTTAGAGTAATGGACCAGTAGATGTCCACTAGTGAAAGACAGACGTTTGTTCCAGTATGGCTCCATTTTCACGCAACAAGAGATGGAGACGGCTGCTGCAAATAAATGCTTGCAACAAGAAGTTCATTGGGAGACCACCAAACTTCACATCAAGACTGGGAAATATTTGGAGGTGTTGAAGAGTGAAAAGTGGGGATTTTGGTACAGATCACTGGATGGGATCTGCTTTCAAATTAAAGGGAGGAAGACTGAAAACAATTGATAGAACTTTTCTTGTGTCAAAACATGCACTGGAAGTTAACACAAGATGTAACCTGAATTCTGGGTGTAAGTGGGGGAATGCTACAGCGAGGAACTTTCCTGACTCATATCTTGCCCTGGTAGAGCTGGTTAAGAAAATGTTCTGAGTACTTTACTCCCAATCCCTTAACCCAGAGGTCTGCCTGACCTCAAAGTCTTCCTTTTTACTCTTGTAACCCTGACAAGGCCGGGCTCAGGATACCAAGGGGGCCTGAGCCACAATGCTGTCATGGTCACTTAGGACAGGGCCCAGGGTGTCCCTACTCTGGGGTACTTTCTGTGAACTGGATGCTTCCCTGATGGATGCATATCGTTCCAAGCAATACGATTTATTAAACAGCAATCAGTGAGAAGTGTAATGAGAAGAGGAAAAAGGTGAAAGGCACACCACAGCATCTCTGGGGTGTGAGGGATGTTCACAGTCTGCTCCTCACACGATCCAGAACCTTGCCCAGGCCTGGCTCTGGCAGTGGCGACATGCCCCCCTGGTGCTAGGGGGCAGGGCTCATCCCCCAGCGTTGGCCCCCACCGGGTCACTATCCCCCTCCCAGTCTGGTGTGTGCAGTCCAAGGGCTGGGGGTGTTTACCTGCACTACGCCCTGCCTAGGGTTCCCCTCATCCACCACAGCTGCTCACTGAGCCCCCATCTCCAGTCCCCACCACACACTGCTCAGCGTGGCTCCCTGGACTGCTCCTCTGGCCTCTCCAGTTCTGCTTCTGGGGTCCAGCCTACCCTGGCTTCTTCTCCACCCCCCCCCACCCCAGCCACCAGCTGTATCCTTAGCTCTGCCCAGACAGCCCTTCACCTCACATGGATGATGGGACTCCCTCATCCTCCCAGCTCCTCCATTGGCCAGGCCACCCCATCAATCAGCCCTCTATGCACTAGCGCTGGTGGCCATCCATCTCTGGAACCTGCTTCCTCATCAACCCTTCCCCATTCTCTGGTGCTGAGATGCAAACCAAAAAAGCCCATTACAGTCCAGTGAGGGGATTGTGCTCTTCAGTAAAAGGGAAGGAGACTGGAAAATGATAGAACTTGCCTTGACGCCCAGTACTTATTTTGATACACATACACACCCACCACACTGTGTATAAAAAGCTCACCAGTCTATCATTCATCGCACTCACACCAGGCAGCAGGCGAGCAGGGCACGATATTCACTTTGGCTTTAGCAGGCAGGCCATTACCATCTCAAGTTTGTATTACTCAAGCCAAGCAAGCAAAGGGCATGTGCATCACACCCAGTCAGGCCTGACTCTGTAAGGATTCAGCAGCGAGCACTGACCCAGTTTGGAAGGTCAGAATAGAATCATAGAATCATAGGCTGTGTTCACACACAGGCATTATTTCGATACAAGTTGTGTTGAAACAACTTGTATCGAAATAATGCCTTATTTCGAAATAACTTAATTCGAATTAACAGTTTGTTAATTCGAATTAAGGAAAAAAGCTCAAAGCGAAATAGCAGTTTCAGGCAACAGTTATTTCAAAACAAGTCACTGTTGTTTCGAAACAACATGTTCGGACGGCATTGTTTCGAAACAATTGTTTCGAAACAACATTGTTTCGTCCCCAGATGGGGTTTAAGTTGTTTCGAAACAATGCCGTTGTTTCGAAACAACGGGTGCCGTTGTTTCAAAACAACGGGTGCCGTTGTTTTGAAACAACCGTGCGTCGTGTGAACAGGGTATTTCTTATTTCAAAACAACCTCTGTTGTTTCGAAATAAGAGTGCTGTGTGAACACAGCCATAGGGTTGGAAGGGACCTCATAGGTCATCTAGTCCAACCCCCTGCCAGAGGCAGGACCACTCCCACTAAACCATCCCAATCATGGTTTTGTCCAGCTGGGCCTTAAACACCTCCAAAGATGGGGACTCCACCACCTCCCTCGGCAGCTCATTCCAATGCTTCACCACTCGCCTAGTAAAAATGTTTTTTTTTAATATTCAGCCTCAACCTCCCTAACTGTAACTTGAGACCATTGCTCCTCGTTCTGTCCTCCGTTACTACCAAGAATAGTCAACCTCCGTCTTCCTTGGAGCATCCCTTCAAGTAGTTGAAGGTTGCTATCAAAACCCCCCTCAATCTTCTCTTCTGCAGACTAAATAAGCCTAATGCTTTCAGTCTTTCCTCATAGGGCTTGTGCTCCAGCCCTTTAATCATTTTGGTTGCCCTCCGCTGGACTCTCTCTAGCATGTCCCTGTCCTTTTTGTAGTGGGGAGCCTAAAACTGAACACAGTATTCTAGATATTCTAGCTACTCCTTGTCTGATTCAAAAGTTATGCTTGATCTTTTCTTTTTCAGTAATGTGCAGCTGCCCCCATTTCCCTTTCCCCTGTCTGCTCATTGTAGCTTAGATTTACCCTTCCTTTACTGCCCCCATTTGTGTTCACTATACAAATGACCTTGTTAGCCCCAGAGTAAACCAGACACAACTGCGCTGAAATTGCAAAGCTCTAGCCAGGGCTGTGGAGGATCTGGCCAGCATCTCCTGGGCTGTCCTATCCTCAAATCTCTCTCCCTTTCTCTGTGGTCATCCATCTTGCCCTCTTCATTTAGTTTTATGCGACCAAAGCACTTGGTGCTCAGTTTATTGCTGGTGGCAGAACCCAGGCTGAAAATGCACTGCAAGCCACGTTCAATACCTGTTTCTCTTGGAGTAGATGGTACAACCCAGAAAATGAATGTGGTCAACAGGGCAAGAGGAAGGGCCAAGGTGCCCGGCTGGTGCCGTAAATAAGCCCGTCTCTTGGGTAGCCTGTGACCAGTCACAAGTTAAAACAACCCTTCCTTGGAGAACATTCTGGGGTTGGGGGTGGCAGTGCTACCACCCAAAAAGTGAATGCCCCCTC
Source organism: Podocnemis expansa (assembly GCA_007922195.1). Taxonomy (NCBI): domain Eukaryota; kingdom Metazoa; phylum Chordata; order Testudines; family Podocnemididae; genus Podocnemis; species Podocnemis expansa. The sequence goes on along the minus strand of ML682061.1, from coordinate 7,016,529 downwards.
TCTGATGCAGCTGCCCCATCAATGCAGGCAGTTTGACTTGCACCTCCTGTGCTTGCACAAGTGAATAAGACCCATTCAGTTGCTCACAACGGACAGCACAAACCAGCCCCCTTCCTCACTCCAACCCAGTCAGCCATAAACACAGACCGGCAGTGGCTTGTGGTTGCCCTGTTTTTGGGCAGTCAAGTCACAAACAGGTCACAGTAAAAAATTAACTGCTGGTAACAAGCAACAAATGTGCCCTGGGATTCCCGGTCTATTAACACATTTTCTTGTGGCATGTGAACGAGAACTCGAGGGAGCCTTTATTTCTGCTCTCTCTACTCAGCCAGCTGAAGGGACTGGGAGGAGAATTCTGTAGCATAATGATTTCAAAAGCCAAGCACTCTGGAGTTATACAATGGAGCTGAAGGATCATTTCAAGGCAAGATGTGTTTGTACAGTGCCTGGCACAATGCAGCCTTAGGCCTTTGTGAGCCATCAGAATGTACGTATGTACCATTAATGCTAAGGATGGGTTGGGAGTGATGCTGGGGACCTTTCCATAGGCTTAGAAGGATGAGAAGAGGTGAATAATGTGTAAGAACCTTCCTCACCTCATTTGAGGCTGGACCTCAGAGCAACTGGAAACACCTTTGTCTGTTGGAGCTACTTGTTCCTCTCCCACTCTCCTCCACCAAGCCATGTACAGAGAATTAGTAGTGCCAAGTCCGCCTCATGAATCAGGAGCACAGGACACTTCACTGGAGAAGTTCTCCTCCAGAAATGCAGATGCTGCGATGGATCCCTCTTCCTCCATGGGAGGCGTGTTGGCAGAAGGCCATCTCTCCTTAGAGGTGCAAGCACCTGGAAAAAGCGGTGGCATCAGGGATGAGAATGCAGAAAACCAGTAGCCAGGTTGAGAATGACATCAATCAAACCATACAAACATTTCCTTCTTCCCCACCAGTGGCTGAACCAGTTTCACCTCCTTTGGGAATACCCAAAAGAGTCCCCTCAGGATTCTTTTTGATTGAGCATCCTGAACTGAGATTCACCTTGCCAGCAAAGATAACACTATGCTATCCCCTAAGAGATGGGCTAAGGGAAAATCCTCTAAAAGCTAGTGACCCATCTCCAGCCTTCTCAGTGCCTAGTTGAGGCTTAAATGTGCAAGCGTTGTTAATGACACTGGAAAAATTGTCAGGGTGCTAAATTATCCAAAGTACAGAACCCAGCTATCTCCCCAGCATGCCCTGTGTAAAGCATTGCAACATGGAGGCTAAAAATAGGTGTGTAAAAATAGCACCTAATCATGTAATTAGAGACTGTACCTCAATCCATACACACATTGGGAAAGAATTAAGGCTGTCATTTTCTTATATTTCAGTGCTTGAATTTGCACCCTTTATCATACTTCTTTTACATGGAATTTCCTAGATTTTTTTCCCCAGAGGGAAAGAAGTAGAAGAAAAGAGAGCAACCAAAAGGACTTTAGAAGTCATCAGGGGCGTTGGAAAGCAGTACCTTTAAAACCCTAGCATACCACTTGAGCTACAGGGAGCAGTAGTTGGCTAGTATCCACTCATGATTTTTTTCAGTACCTGGAGCTAGCTACACTGCATAGGTCAGTTGGGCTGAGGACACGCTCTGTGCAGATGCAGGAGGCCAGCAGTGCTGAAGCATATTCAAGGCAGATAGAATGCTCAGAGAGTTGAGATGCAAGCCTTTAGAAATTGCTGTGTGACTGTTGATTTTTCAGAGGCTAAAATCTGAATGCATTTTCATGGAGACAGTAAAAAGGCAGCTTGCTGAAGATCAGGGCCTCTGTCAAAATGTCAATTTAATGCTTCAAACCCAGGAGATGTCACAATTCTTCAAAGAAATAGTTGGGGAAATTATTAACATTGGCAACACTATCTATTTTTCCAATATTTTCAATAAGTCAATCATAGCTTAAGTATCTAGTGCAGGAACGGTAGGGAGGTTCTGTGGCCTGCATTGGTCAGAACAGATGATCATATTGGGCCCTTCTGACCTTAGACTCTACAAACTTATTTTTCCTTTGCTTCATCCTCCAAAAATGGCTAAGTCATTTCTTGTGGAAACCTTCACACACAAATGTCAATCTGAGGCAGACACCCAGTGTGGAAAATTCCAGCCCAAACAGCTTGGTATTTTGCTTGGCAAAGTTTATAAGCAACTGAAAACAGGAGTTCAATGGAACTGTCATGTATGCATAGGAATCACCAGTCTGGATCAGACTAGATCTTTCTAATCCAATGTCCTGTCTCTAGCAGTGACTGGGGCAAAGTGCAAGAAGCCCTGCACTGGCTGTGATCAGTTAACCTGTCCCCAAGGAAATCTTCCTGACCCTCATTAGATAGAGGCTGGTTTGTGCCCTGAAGCCTGCCTGTTTATATTCCTTTCAAAACTATTGGGTTTTTATCCACATTGGTGTTCCCAGATAACAACTATGTTAAATTGGACTGGACTTTGAGTATATATCAGTAATTTAAAAGTTAAGTCATCACAGGCATGGTGGTGTTAGCCCCAAAAGAAGCATTACAAATAAAGCTGGTTGAAGAACTGATTTATTCCATTTACTGGCCATCCTGAAAAACAGGGGAAACGTTGGCTCAGGTTCCACGAACCAAAATAAAAAAACCTTCACTAAGTGAAAAAAAAGATCCATTTTGGTCTGAATGAAACATGTTGTTCAACCCAAAGTATTCTGTTTCCAGGCACTTTTAAAGGGCCGTATTCACAAAGTGACTGTGGCAGTTCTCGGAGTACCCAGGACTGAGAGTCACCTAATAAACCTTTGCCTCCAGGAATCTTTCCAGTGGTAGCTCCCTGACACCACCAGTTTTTCAGCTACTCCAGCACTCTCTTCTGGGCAATGGCAGCCTTAACTTCATCACGGAGGTTAACAGCAGGTGTACCTCAACTTCTGACTCCCTGTAAATTGCAAATCTGTGATAGCCACCACCTGACACTGGCTACTCACAGAAGTTTCAGGCCCTGTGCACCCAATGGTGCAATGTGCCCTAGATAAATCCAGGGAACTTAAACCGCCACTCCTGCAAACCACAAAGCATGGGTGAGTGCTTAGGATAAACTAAAAGAAGGAGGATTGAATTAGAACCAAGATAAAGTGATGGTTAAACTGGTTAAAACACAAAATAAAATAAGCTGCAAACCAGGCTCTGCACTTGTCAATTGGCACCTTTCCTCTCTAATAAAGCTGGCTTCCCCCTCAAAGTTCAGTCTGAGCAGAGCTGGCTTATTTCACAAGAAGCAGGATCCAAAGGTTCATGACCTGCCTCCCAGTCTCCAGCCCCATATGCCTTACGGGGTTTCCTCAGTGAACGGCTGAATGGATCCACAGTGCCTTTGCATTCTGTTCTACTGAAATAGCCTTCTGTCTTTATTCACAGCCAGGGCCATCTCCTCCTTGCAGGAGGGTCCTACTTACCTCAGAGTGGCTTTGATCATTTGCTGTTCGCTTTATGGTTTTCCATTAACTATTTGGGGTGTGGCGAAGGTAGGCAGCACAGCCTTCCATCATCTTGCCAGATGGTTAGGGAGGAGTCAGGACTCCCTCTTGCTTGACTGGATCATCACTGAGATACCTTATCGGTTGTGGCCAATTCCTAGTCCAAGTCCACAAAGCATACTTTCAGTATAAACACATTATTACTTAACTATGATCTGTACACCCACCTAGCAATAATTGAGTCTTCAGAAGTTTACGGAGAAATAGCCTGTAAGCCATTTTTGGTGTTGTGAGTTTGTCAGGTCTGAGGTGAGTTTTCTTTTAAACCTTTCCCCACAGGTCACCGTAGCAGGTTATGCCCTTTTGGGAGAGGGTGCGTGCTCCTCCTGTCTCTGGCTGCATCTACACTGCTAGACTCAGGCTGTGGAGCTAAGAAGTGCAAGGTAGATAGTCAGGCTCAGGCTGAGCCCAGGCTCTGAGATCCCACCAGGGGCTTTGCAGCGTAAGAACCCCAGCCTCCAGCCCAAGCCTGAATGTCTACTCTGTATATTTTAGCCTAGCATCCTGAGCTCTGTAAGGCTGAGTCAGCTGACTCAGGGCAGCTGCAACTGTGCCTGGGTCTTTTACTGCAGTGTAGATGTCCCCTCAGAGGCCAAGGCTCAACCCTCTGGCTGTGCAGTTCAGGGTTTCTGCTCTCTCACAGGGGGAACATGAGTAACCCCAACAGACAGTCATTATGTTTCCACAGTCCATGAAAACCACAGTTCTAGGCTCCAAGAAGCTAAAGGGAAAAGTACCAGCACTTCTCCTTTCTGAAAAGGCCTGTGTGACCAAGACCCTAGCTGTTTCCCCACTCAACAACCCCTGCTTCTAAGGCTGGGGAGCTCTGCACTGCAGTCCTGCTACTTCACAGTGACCCCCCCCCAGCAGGGATCCCCACCTTCAGGACTTGCCCACCTCCAAGTCTGGCAGTCCCCAAGCTGACTATGTAAAGAGGCATTCTTTAATTCCTTCCTGACATGGGTGGGGAGTCTAAGTCTTTCATCACTTTTGTTGCTCTCCTTTGGACTCTCCAATTTGTGTAGTGCCCAGAACTGGACACGTTACTTCAGCTGAGGCCTTCCCAGTGCTGAAGTGGAACAAATACCTCCTGTGTCATACATACAAGACTGTGGTTAATGCACCCCAGCATCATAATGGCCTTTCTCACAAATACATCATATTGTTGACCCTATTCAATTTGTGGTCCACTATCGTCCTCAGATCCTTTTCAGCCATGCTAGTGCCTAGCCAGTTATTGCCCATTCTGCAGTTGGGCATTTGATTTTTGATTCCTAAGTGCAGTACTTTGTGCTTGTACAGAGGTGGGCAGATTACAGCCTATGGGCAGGAACCAGCCTGCAAAATTCTTTCATCAGGCCCACCAGCTGGGCTTGGGCAGAGCATGGCAGCCTCTCCCCACACTTACTCCTGCTCCCTGGTGGCATACTGGCAGGAGTGTGAAGGCTGCCCCCCCCTCATGGTCCCACCCCTTACCCTGCCCCTCTCCCATCACAGAAAGCAGCAGCACCCTGGACAGAGCGCAGTGTTCACTCTTCCCTACCAGCCCTGCCTCTCTGACCTGCACAGAGGCAGGTGTGGCCCTCAGGCCAAAGAGTTTGCCCAGCCATGGACTAATACCAGGCCCAGAAGAAACCCCAATGGGACCCACTAGATACGATCTTCTAGTCTGACAGCAAACCACCGATAATTATTTGTTGAGTACAGTTTTTCAGCCAGCTGGGCGGCCCACCCTTTGGTAAATTGATGCAGACCACATTTCCCTATTTTGCTTGTGTGAATGTCATGTGTAACTGTGTCAAATGCCTTACTAAAAATCAAGAGGATGAACAGTAGCGCTGCCACTGCATAAGTGCAGTGCTAGCTGATTTAATGTTCCTGAAGGAGCTTTAAATGTTGCAATTCCTGAATTTTATGCAATTTGATTCTTAACTATAATGTTGCATTGACTTCTTTTTTTTGTTTGTTTGGTTTGTAGTTTTTTGCACTGACTGACTATCTACATCAGATCATAAGCAGCACTTCTATTGGGCCAGCTTCTCAGCTGGTGGAAGTCTTTGAAGTCAGTCAAGTGAAACCAATTTGCACCAACTGGGGATCTGGCCTATAATTCATAGCTGTGCTAGAGCTTGCTGCCATGATCCAGGTACCCCAAGGTGCCTGGATGACATGTATATTGCACTGGCCTTTATACCGTGTAACCTGCAGTGGGGTGAAAGCTGCCAGTATCTTTCCATCTCTCTTCATGCCCTGCAAAACTTTCTCTTCCATTACAGTCTGTCACCCTGAATAAGGCTGCAGCATGTGATGGGGGAAGCTGAGAAGTTAGTTCCCCCTTTCCCCGTGGAGTTAAGCCTGCTCTGCAAGATAGTGTGCACCAGGCAGAGTGTAATGCCAGGAGCTCTTGAACTGGAGAGCTTTTCCATGCAGCTGCTGGTGGGGTACAGTATGTATTATCAATACAACGAAAAGGCTGATGGTATCACCCCCTCCCATCCATACCACAGTAAATGCAGAATTTATAGCCATGTTAAAACACTGACCTCTATCTGTTTTATGCTGATCATTAACTAGGATTATCTCACACCAGAGGTTTGCAATACCAAAGAGCACTGACATCACTAACTGCTGGTAAGTGTATTACACTTGAACTCCATAAAGAGGAGCAAAATACCATCGTCAGCAACATGGGGGAAAGGCCCGGCATCAAACTCACTCAAATAACAGAGTGGCTGCCACAGCTTGCTGTCTGCATCTGGCATCTCATGCTTTTGAATCCTCCATCCCTCACGGGCCTAGTTCCCCTCAAAGTCTGAAAAGATGCACATCATTGTTATTGATGGTAAAAACAACTAGAGTCTTGTGGCACCATAAAGACTAAGAGATTTCTTTGGGCATAAACTTTCATAGGCTCCAACCCACTTCATCAGATGCATCTGATGTCAGATGCATCTGACAAAGTGGGTTGGAACCCATGAAAGCCTATGCCCAAAGAAATCTGTAAGTCTTTAAGGTACCACAGGACTCTTGCTGTTTTTACTGCACACAGATTAACATACCTACCTCTCTGGAAAATATTAATGGTATTTCAGCAGTGCTAAAAGACTGCAACTGAGATCAGGGCACCCCTGTGCCAGGCACTGTACATAAGAGAAAGTCCCTGCTGCAGAAATCTTACAAGTTAAGTAGACAACACAAATCATGGGAGGAAAAACTAAGGCACAGAAAGATGAAGAAACTGGCCCAAGCTCATGCAACTGGTCAGTAGTGGAGCCAGAATAGCACCCTGTTCTCCTGAATCCCAGCCGATTGCATCCCACTGGTCTTTTAAATCAAAACTGCCCTGAGGGAGAACTAAAGGCAGAACAAGAAAGAGCAGCAACCTCCGAGGTGGGCAGGCATCCGGCATTAGAGCATGCCTTGTTGTGTGTTATGACTGTCATGCTAGTCAAGAGCAGACTGTGAGCAGATCCTCTGACTGTTTGCAAAATGCAGTGCATACGGCTGCTATACACAGGAGCACAGAGCCCATCACACCAATACCAACACATTAGAGATAATTGACTGAAGACAGCCAACAAGCACCACAAACACTGAGTCTGGAACTGACACCCCATAGCACCTTCCTAGAATACCGAATAGGACACAGACCTCTGATTGTTGCTCATTATGGAGCCCTCTGCACTGGAACACATCATCCTGCATGTCCTCAAGTGGCACAGGCAATATCGTCTGCCTGCCTTCCCCTCACCACCCAGCCCAGCTCTGTCTCCCCCTCACTTCGCTGTCTTCTTTCTGCCTTTCTCCCAGTCTAATGGCTGTTTCTGGGCAGTGGCATATTTGTTGGCTTGCTCTTTTGGTGACATCTTCTTTTAATAAGGAAATCTGTCTCTTAGCAGCTTTTTGCCTAAGGCTGTGCTTAGTTAAAGTGTAAAATGTCAAACTTCAGCAAGGATGACAATAACCCTGCTGGGTGAAGGAGAGCAAAACCACTGCCACCCCAGGGGCAGGCAGGGACTAGCAACTCATTTGATTGAGAGAAAGTGAAATCCACTTCCACCCCCTCTTCATTCCAGGGACGGAGGCTCAGGAAGATCAGTTTTAGTCTGCTTTGAACTATGAGGTATTTACTCGCAGCATCTCATACAAACGGCCAACTCTTCTGTGCTGATGATCTGCTAAACTGGAAGATCTGTGGAGCAGAGTGTGTCCCTCACTAAAACTTATGTACAGCGCCTAACACAACTTGGCCCTAATCTTGCTTCAAGATCTCTAGATGCTACTGTAATACAGAGAATAAGGCTCATTCTTCCCAACTCAATTTATGACCTAAACAGACCAGTAGCAAACAAAACTTAGCGTGAATCCCCCCCCCATAAACAAATTGTTCCAGTCTAGTCATCTATATGGATATTGAGCAGATTTATACTGAGCAAACCCAGATCTCTGAATATTCCCCAGAACAGGGTAATCCAACAGAGGGGCTCCTGTCACATCCCTCTCCCAAGGTAACAAGAAGTATGGCTGGGATCTATTTGTGCCATGGGGTGTTACGGGTGGCCTGGATCAGCCCTATGTAACATTCTGATTTAGGCTGCCCAAGAGCTGAACAAATTTCAGGCTCAGGGAGTGTATCAACACAGTTGACTCTATCACCCTCCATTCCCTTTTATGTTGTGATAGCCAGGTGGTAACAGCAAATTAACTCCATTGACGACATATCTAGGATTAAAGACCCTGAATGTGTTCCCCTTGGCCTACCAGTCAGCCCATTGGCATCAGCATGAATACTAAAAAGGTTACCAAACACTTACACACCCAAAGCTTGTGCCTTTTGTATACATTATCTACAGACATACAGTCAATGCTCATAGATGCCAACAGTTTTGTATCTTGTTCTACCTTAGAGATCTGGTCTGCTCCATCTGAAGATCATCCCCTCAAACTTTGTAAAGAGAAAATGTCAAATTTAAGCCCTGAGTCTGGATCACCCTTTAATTGTTAGAACCATGTCTCCTTACCGTGAGCTGTAGTGAAAGCTCAGTATTTAGACAACCTTGCACTTTGAAGGGGGCAGGTGGGACATGGTTCAAAAAAATCTTGTCCAGAATCTGGATAAAGGCTCAGACCCATCTCTAGTTCCAGGAGGAAAGAATCTTAATAACAACAACAACAACAACAAACCCACCTCAGAGATGCTTCTGGGAACTAGCTGAGAATCTCATATGACCAGGGTGTTCCACCAACCTCCTGCTTTTGGTTATACCAGTTCATGCTGCAAGATCAAACTCACTCCTGGAATTTTGTCTCTGACTATCACCACCAAAAAGGGCAGGAAGAAACAGAAATATAAAGCCATCCAGTTAAAAAACTGTCCTCTTTCCCCCAACACCAACCTAAAGGTTGGGGTCTGTATTTTAGCCAAGTTTATCTTCTAATCTCTCCTTCTCTTGAACTGTAATTTAGACCACTAGGGAGACTTCCTATCTGACACCTCTCCTACACAACCTTGCAGAACATTAGCTAAGAGCTGCCAGAAAGAGGTTTCTAGTCTGCTTGTATTCTTGTTGTGCTCCAGATTGCTGGGAGCCTGGAATTAATACCCCAAGAACACTGACTTCTAAATTACTGGCTGCTGGAGAACTAAAGTTACCTGCCCAAGGCAGTGGCAGAGTGGAGAAGAGACTTCAAGAGTCTTGCCTGGTTTCATGCTTTGTTATACTCTTAGGCTATGTTCACACACAGGGAGTTATTTTGATACAAGTTGTTTTGAAACAACTTGTATCAAAATAATGCCTTATTTAGAAATAACTTATTTCAAAATAACAAAAAGTTACTTCGAAATAAGGAAAAAAGCGGGAATCGAAATAGCATGTTCACACTGTGGGCTTGCTATTTCGATTCAGGGGCAGGGCACCATGGGAGGTGTAGCAACATAGCCGCCTCACTGGGCCATGTTGGCAGCCATGTTGCTGGCCAGGCACGCCCAGGCAGGAACTTCCTGTTCCCTGGGGTGCTGAGCACCCTGGGAGGAAGGTCAGGCGGTTGTCTCGAAACAACATGTTCCGAAGGGATTGTTTCAACACCAAATGGGGTTTAAGTTGTTCCGCAACAATGGTACGTCGTGTGAACATGGCGTTTCTTATTTCGGAACAATCTCTGTTGTTCCGAAATAAGACTGCTGTGTGAACACACCCTTAAAGCACAAACCTGGTTTTTCAGGGGACACAAAACCATGGCTAAGTTTTAGAAAATGTACTCTGATTTATTATTTTGGATAGAAACCATACAAAAATCAATGTCTTCCCACTGCCAGGGAAATGTGGCTCCTTATTGCTCAGTGTGGCTTTGAGCCATGTGCTCCATTTGTTGTTGAAACTGAAGGTATCTGAAATTCTTAAGGCAAGGAGTGAAATTGGAAACATAAGAAACCATGAATTTCAAAGAGCTCCTGACAAATTCCCCTCAGCTCTAACCCGCAGCTGATTTGCAGGAATTCCCATCAACCTTCTGGAGATGGTTCTACTCAGCATGGCTTAAAATGTTCTTTCCCCATGAGTGCAATTCTCTGGAGAATCTCTCTGGATGGTGTTCCTTTCTCAAGCCATCTCTTAAAATGAGCTGTTCTCACCTCCTTTCTGTAGCAGGATAGGGATGCATAACCCTTGAGTGGCTGAGCCAGCTAGCTATTCCATGAAGCCCATGCAAACATTTGTTGCGCCTACTTCTCACCCCCTGCCTGTAAAAATGACCTCTCCCCTCCATCCCACAGACACACCTCTACATTATATAGCACCTGTAAAGAGTGAAGAGGTGTGCGTGTGTGTTGTGTTTTCCCAACTAATGCACATCAGGGTCTGTTTAAGACTCACTTTGCACTCAAATGTCACCCTGCCAGAATTCATTACATCTCGTTTATTAATTAATTAAAATACATTTATACAGAACAGCCTTTATGAGATGGAGTTAAAAACAACGTTTTGAGAGCTGTACCCTGGACAGAGTGGCGTTTCTCTGATGGCAGCAGGCAAGGTTTATAGCCCCAGCCTTCCTCGTCAGCACTGACTTGTGGTTGAGTTAATATGGGAATTCAACAATTAAGGCTAGAAAAATCACGGGCATGCTTTAATTCAGGGGCCGATTATATCATTTTTGGTGGCCTTGTCATCAGGTGGTATAATCCTGGTGCATCTTATAGGGTAAGCAGGACTGGCCTGAGTCCATGCTCAAGTAGGAGGCCTCCAACAGAAACATAAAATGCCCTCCCATCCGAGTCAAGGCAGTGCCTCGGCAGGATGCTAGGGGGCACTAATCTGAGCTGAGGTGTGGAGCTGAACTTCTGCTGCGGCATTGTCAGTGCAGCCTAGATTCCCAGCCACATTCCAGTTTACATCATCACATCATGACACCTTAAATTTCATCCACCTATCCTTTCGATAGGGTACCCTTGCTCACTTCCTGTCCTAAGTGCAGAGCATGGAGACATCTAGCGGCTGAATAATATGCATTGCAAGTAGATACCTCATTACAAACCCCATGTGGGGGTAGGAAAGGCCTATTGAAAGAGATATCCTCTGACAAGAATGATGCACAAAATGCTTCCAGTGCTGTGAGGTGCCCTGGTGCAGTGCTGTCAGATAGTGGCTGATCAGCTGCTGCAAAGAGAACATGGTTAAGGAGGGAAGTGCAGAGGAGTATGCACATATGGGGCAGCCTCAAGTTTACCAGTTGTGCTCTGTGTTTCCTCCTCCAGGAGCATATGTCCATGGCAGGCACATCCCTCCATACCCAGGAAGTCTCAAGCCACCTCCATGCTCCCAAAAGAGCAACCATAATCTATCCTTAAATGAAATGTCAGCAGCTGGAGAAGCCTTTTTACAGCCTGCTGGAGAGATGGCAATGCCATCAAAGGGGAAGGAGATGCTGGCTAAATCACAGAATGAGAAGCACAGGAAGCAAGGCATAGCAGCAGACACGATCCCAGCTGGCTGCAGCAAAACACTGGGCCATACTTGTGCCCACAGCTTCCATGCAGGGATATCAGTCAGTTGTGCTCTCCTCCCTTGCGCATGGTGTATTTGTGCTGTCTGTGTACAGGATGCTCTGACCCTTTGTTCAGGCCCCAGACTGACTTGAACATACCTGTCCTATTACAGCTAATGCTCTGCTAGAGATAAATTAATTACTCTGCCTTTTACTCATATTCCTGTGTCCACTGCTGCCCCTTGTAGCACCACCTGGAGGTAGCATGACACCAACAGACCAGCTCAAATCAAAGCTACAGACCAGTGAAATGTGGGTGTGACCATCAAGGAAATGACAGATGGGCCAATTCACCTGTTAGAAGAGAACAAGGGAGGATGGTATCACATTACATTCACATGGCATATGCCCTGATAATTATGTTTGCCCTCAATCTACCTGTTGGTTGCTATTGCTTATCCTTAGGTGTATCCCTGTACTTAATTAACCCTAGATCCAAAGTGTATGCTAGTGAGACTTTACTGGATGTGTAAATGTCATGAAAGAGAATGAAGGGTTATTTGGATTGCTGTAACTACATGTGCTGTGTAATTGTCCATCAAGTGGGACTGGAACCTTGGAAACGTCAGTGAAGAAGCATGCTCACTTCAAAGCATGGGCCATTGTGCTTGACAGTGGGGAACCCAAAGGCCCTGTCTGCATTTAATCAAAGAAGGAAAAACCTGTGCTGTGATGGAAATGCTTGCCAGATTGCTTTCCAAGGGGATAGCGATATGAATGGATCTAGGGTACAAGTCTCTGTCTCTGAACTGCTTTGGATTCTAACAGGGGGGAATACTGAATGAGAGTACTGAGATCCCCAGAATATCTCAGGGTAACCCTGAGGAACTTTTGTAAATATGTCACATTACTACAACTGCTAAAATTTTAGATTTGTAGCCTTGGTCTCCCCTGTTAATGTATTTTACCTGCTTTAACCTCTCAATAACTCTCATTTCCTTTTCTTGACTAATCAGTCTGTAGTTAATTTGCTAGAGAAATTGGATGCCAGAATTGTCTTTGGTGTAAGATCAAAAGCATCCATTAACCTATCCTTTTCGATTGAGAGGAACCTAGTTTTTGGTTTTAATAACCTTTCCTCACCAGTTCTGGTTAGTCTAGGTGGCAAGATGTGTGGGAAAGCCAAAAGGGACTACTTATGATTCTAGGAAAATCTATTTTAGTGATCCAGGTGTTCACAGGTGTTAGTGGCTTGGTAAAAATGAATTCAGAACACTCAGCTTGCTTGGGGCATTGACCCCAATCTCAGACAGTCTGCCCTGAGACTGGCACTCACAGCTGTGAGCTACTCGATGTCCTGTCCTCCTCACCATATTGGCAATTCTCTGGCTGCACAATGTGGACACCACCTTGCCTCTGATGTGGTTATCAGTGCAATGAAGTGACAAATGTCACCACCGAGAGGGGTGGGTATAAACTGGTAGCTCTTTACACCACGCCAAGCGGTGAAGAATCAGGCCTGCTGTCCATGCTTGGTTGTTAACTGCTGTTACCAGTGGGACTGTATTTCTGAGTCTTTCCATTTCTTGTCCACTGGACTTCAATGACCTTTCCTATGGGCCCAATTCTCACTCCTGTAGACGAGAGTAACTCCTTGGGAGTGCTCTGGGGAGAGAACAGAGCCCTTGCTACTATCCATTCCTATCAGGTTACAGGAAGTATGGGGTACACTGTACATCTTCTTCTGCAGCATTATCCCCATCTGCATTCATGAGCAGGACAGAGCCCTCTCTGTCACACAAGCTAGGCCCACTCTAGATCTCTGATATACTTGTCTGGCTCTCACTAACCATTTTATATGTGCACCTCACACTCTCTAGCAAATTTTTCCCCACAATTCCCCTGAAAGATAGGTCTCTGCTATTATCCCCATTGTACAAATGAAGAACTGAAACATGGAGATGGCCCAGTTGCACAAAGGGATTGAGGCCCCTAACGTCCATTGCAATCAATGGGAGATAGGAGCCTACACACCTTTGAGGATCTAAGCCTCAGTGACTTACCCAAGGTCACCTAAAAAAATTGGTAGCAGAACAGGAATGGTACCCAGGTCTTAATATTAGGCTACCTTCCTTCCTCAAAGGGTGTGTTCACAGAGCATTCTTATTTCGAAACAACGAGGTTGTTTCAAAATAAGAAACGCCATGGCCACACGACGCACAGCCATTTCGAAACAAGCAAACCCCTTGTTTCGAAATGGCAGCCATCCTTTCGAAACGGCTTAAACCCCATCTGTTTCGAAAGGATGGTTATTTCGAAACCGTTGGTTTCGAAATAACGACATTAGGACATGTTATTTCAAAACAATTGTTCTTTCGAAATAAGTATGGAACTTCCTCCCGGGGTGCAAAGGCCACCCTCCCTCAGCACCCTGGCCAGGGTGATGAGGAAGAGCCCAGCGCCCCCTTCTCCCACCGCGGGGTTTCTCCCGAGCCCCGCGGCAGGAAGTCCAGCGCCCCTCTCTCCCACCACGGGGCTTCTCCTGAGCCCCACGGCAGGGAGACCCATGCCCCCTTCTCCCACCGCGGGGCTTCTCCGGATCCTTGCTGCAAGGACCCTAGTGCCCACCTCTCGTCTAGCAGCTGCCACCCAGGGCTGAGGTATCCCTGCCCTTCGGGGCTTTTTCCCCTGCCTGGCTCTCCAGGTGAGAGCCAGGCAGGGGATTCAGTGGCAACATGGCTGGCGGGGGGGCCATGTTGCCACACCTCCCATGGTGCCCTGCCCGGAAGCAAAATAGCAAGCCCACAGTGTGGACAAGCTATTTCGTTTCCCGCTTTAGTGTTATTTCAAGGATGGTGGTTTTTTATTTCGAAATAACTTGTTTTGAAATAACACGTTATTTTGAAACAGCTTGTTTTGAAACATCTTGTTTCAACACAAGCCCTCTGTGCGTGAACATAGCCAAAGACACAAAAAGAGAATAGGGGAGGATCAGATCCTCAGCTGTCAGTAAGTGGTGTTCACTGGAGCTATTCTGATTTACACTCACTGAAGATCTTGTTCAGAGACAGAAGTTTGGAAAGAGAGACTAGAAGAGGCAATAAATAGAGAGCAAAAAAGAACCAGGGGATGGCAGTTCGAATAGGAGCAGAGAGAGAGAGAGAGCAAGAGATGGACACACACACACGCTCACACATGATATGCTAGTAGACAACAAGGCTGGGAAATGTCAGGTCTGGCAGCAGGGAAGCACAGCCCACATGCTTAATGCTCTGCTGGCCCACAGGCTCTATCCTTTTCTTTCTGGTAGCCAATCACACCTGTTACTTACAAGTCAATCACAGAGCGTAATAGCCCAAAGAACAGAAAATTCAAAGCACTTGAAAGATTTCTACAACATCTTCATCACAGGGCTACCAGAGCAGCCCACTAGGCTCTCAGGCAAAGCCAGCTAAAATGTACCCTCCGTTGCAGAGCAAAGAGGGATGAATGCCATTAAACAGTGATCTTCCCCAAAAGCTAATAGCAAGAAAACAAACCGAAGTTCAAGGATAAATGGGTTCTGTTAATCCCCCCTTCCATAGATGGTAGACTTCACCTCTGCCGCATGCAGTTTAGCTCTATTATTCTTTTGACAGAATAACAATGACATTTCTACTTAAAACTCCTTATGACCTTTCCATGTGAGCCATTTGTGCTTCACTTGTTCTGTCGTTTTCTCTTCTTCTCCCCCCCCCCCCCGAGCACCTTGCCTTTATACCAGCAAGAAAGAGAGGCCACATGACCAAGGCACAGCCTTTTAATGTCAGTCAGGTCCAAACATCTATAGTTTTTCTGGGCTCATATCACACAGGAGGGCTGGGGGGGGGGGGGGGAATAAGGTGTTACACGTTGGTCGGTGGTTATAAAATGACAGTGATTATGGGGCCAACCCCTTAGCTGGTATAAATTAGCATACTTTCACACTGTTAAAGCCAGCTAAGGATCTGAGCCCATGTGACGAAGTGGGAAACTCCTCTTAGGCTAATGTGGGATGTCATAGGTGATAACCACACTCCTCTTCTTTTCTGTTCCTGTATTTTGGTGATGGGACACAGGTATGTGATAGGTATAAGAACCACTAGGGGGCAGAGGAGTTTTTGGGGCGACTTTACCTGGACCCCCTCTGGTCACACAAGTTGTGGCCTGTTGGACCAAGGGGCAGGGCTCCCTAGCCCAGGAAGGAGAACAAAGGACTGAGGGGAGAGAGAATACTAGGAAAATAAGTGTCCAAGAGGCAGGATCACTGGGACACACACCTGCTCATCCAGGGGCCTTACTACTGATAGCCAACTGTCCAAGCTGCTGTGCGAACTGGATTGCTAATAAATCCTCTGACTTCCAGACTGGCTGAGTCAATTCTGATTGGGACTTCCTGAGACCCTCCTGGAGGGAGGCCCCCAAGGGAGTCCAGATGGAGCACAGGTTGGACCCTCTGAGGCTGGATTTGGGAGCTGGCTACACAGTAGCATGGAGACTTGGGCTGGATGGGAGAAGACTACACCACAGCAAAGTCCTGATCAGCTGTGAGCAAAGAGGACTTGGGAGTGCTTTCTGTGTGCTCCGTCACAGCCGATTGGTATGATATGTCTAAATGCCTTCAAAGATTTTAACTTATTTGCTCCTGTGTTTCCTGTTGGTAAAACAGGGACAATAACATTTCCTTTCCACACAACGGAGACTGATACCAAATTATGTTCCTGGACACGTTATTATTAATCCACATTACCATTGTGCTCAGGAACCCTGGCTACGTACCCTCAGCTCCTGCTGCCAATAGTGAGAGCTGCACGCATATGTCTGAAGGCATCATTTGGATCACAAAGTATTCCAAACACTTTGAAATCCTGAGATAAAGAGTCTTGGATTAGGGCACTAGGGCTATACCTACACCAGAAAGCTTAGTCTGGACTTCCTTAGTCCAAACTAATCATGGTGTTTTAGTTCGAAATAACAGCATTTAGTTTGAACTAAAAAAGCATGGCTAATTCAAACAAAAAGTTAGTTCGAACTAAAAAATGTGGCTAGTTCAAACTTACCACTTAGTTTAAACTTATTTAATTCAAACTAGCATGGCTAAAATTCAAACTAAGCACCTAGTTCAAACTTACTGTTACTAGTTTGAACTAAGCTTTGCTTAGTTTGATCTAAAAGCCTACTGTAGACAGGGACCAAATTAGTCCGGATTAAGCCTCCTTCATCTGGACTAATTTGCTGGTGTAGATATGGCCCAGGAAATCTACATTCTTTAATCCTCCTCTGCCACTGACCTGCTGTGTATCCACAGGCAAATCACATAACCTCTCTCTGCACCTGTTTCTCAATCCGTGGAAGTTAACATTTCTGTAACTCCCATGGACTGGTTGAAAGTTTTATTTAATGCTTGTCAAACACATTCAGAGTCCTGGAGGGAAAGCATTATTATAAAACAGGCTCTCCTGCCCCCAAACCCAGGGGTTGATCATTAGCAGGTGGCTATTTCTATTAACTAACTGGCCTAACCATCTCAGCAGCCTTTCCAGGCGCTGTTTTTTGTAGGTGCAAGAGCAAAAAGGTGGCTGAAGACTGTGTTATCTGCCTGTGTCTCATCAATGAGACCCCTATTAGCTATTCCAAGTGAATCACCAGATTGAGGGATCCCTCCACCTGTCAGAGTACATTAGTTAAGACTCTCCACCTGGGGACTCCACCATCCCAGACAGCAGCAGCACGTTGTACCAGAGCCATTAAAACAAACCTTGCTCTGCCTGAGTGGCTGTGCTCAGTCAGCCCTCATTACATGTGAGTCCTCAGGGCAGGATTTGGGCCAGGTAATCAAGGGGCCCAAACCTGACAAGGCACACAGCCTTCTAGGGCTCCATGAGTTCTGATCACTTTTGGTTCAATTATGCCTTGCTATGCAATGGGAGCTGCCTACATTTGTGGCTCAAGGCAGACCTGTGAGTCCACATGTAAACCCTGACTCCAAGCACCCCTGAGCTGGGGGATAAGGGATTCTGAACCTGTGTTATCTGTAGTGGGTCAACAGGCCCTATCCTGAGAATGGGACAAATCTGAGCTTTATTACTTGTCTTTCTCTGTAGCACCCTGAGACTGGAGCCCTGCTGTGCTATGTGTGTATGTAGTCAGAGATACCTCCTGCCCCCAAAGAGTTCAGACAATAAAATTTACACCAGAGGGGGCTTGTCTCTACTTCCAACAAGCTGCCTCTGCTTTTATTCCTCTTGTCATATTTATTGATTCACTGCAGAATGAAGGCAATCACATCTGTTTAAAAGCTTGGGGGGGAAAGGGGGAAGCTGTGTCTCTTTCTCTGTCTCCATCTGGCAAAGGACACAGTGCATGGGTGCTTCTCCTACTACTTCCACTCTCCTTTTTATGTAAGAAAATGCATTTTAGTAGCTGCTGACTGGATATGGGTCATGGACCATACCAGGGAAGGGAAAACCTTTCAAATCCAAATGCATGAGGGAGAAAAAGAAGGTGGGGAACCTGGAAGAAACTCCCCACCCCAAAATTGCTTCAATGATTTAAGTTTTGTGGACAAGTGAGCACTCAGGAAGGGCAGTGTTAGGGAACTGGCAAGCTCATGCCCATGAAGCCTGCTGCTTCACACCTGTGCCTCTCCCACAGCTTTACTGATGCCTCTCAGTCCTGACCACTGGTGCAGCCTGCTGTTGCAGTTTTGGGATCAGCTCACAGCTCTGCCAGTGAACCTCTGTTGTCATTCTGTGATTCCAATCTGCTTCAGTAGCAGCAAGAATCCGGTCTCAGGGTCAAAGGTCTCACAGACAAAATGCAGCTGACAGAGGCTCTACCTCTGCCATACCCCTCCACATACACACACCCCAACATGCCCTGCCTCCAACACAAACACACACATTCCATACCTCCATCACACACACCCCAGGCAAGATTTCTGGGAACTACAGGAGCAAGCATGCAATGCTTCATCTTGATCTTATCAGACAGACCATGTAGACCAAGATGGAACATTGCATGCTAGGATGTGCAGTCTGGGCTAGAAGTATCTCCAATCTGAGGAGTGAACATAATTTGCACCAATGACTCTCAACCTTTCCAGACAAATGTACCCCTTTCAGGAATCTGATCCGTCTTCTATACCCCCAAGTTTCACCTCACTTAGAAACTGTTTGCTTACAAAAACCAGCCATAAATACAAAAGTGTCACAGCACACTATTACTGAAAAATTGCTTACTTTCTCAGTTTTACCATATAGTTATAAAATAAATCATTGGAATATAAATATTGTACTTATATTTCAGAGCACAACATATAAAGCAGTATAAACCAGTCACCACCTGCATGAAATTTTAGTTTGTACTGACTTCACTAGTGCTTTTTATGTTGCCTGTTGTAAAACTAGGCACAGATCTAGAGGAGTTGATGTACGCCCTGGAAGACCTTTGCATACCCCCAAGAGTACATGTATCCCTGGTTGAGAACCACTTTACGCAAGTTATGGGCATCACCTAGCCTCCAGTTAGCTCTCCCATATGCCTTGGGAAAGAACAGAATGTAGGTGTCCTTGCTCCTAGGGTCAGCAACCCAAAAGATAAGAAAAGCCATTTTAAAAAATTTCCTTCAATAACCAAGTGTTTTGAAAGCTGCAATGGGTATACCCTCTGGTGGGAGGAGCTGGGCTAGAGTTCCTGCTGCAGGGTCCCCTGGCAGCAGCAGAGGGGGGCTGTCAGATAGGCAGCCCAGAGCCTGGGACAGGCCTCCTGCAGGGTTCCTCAGTGGCAGGATAGAGTCCTGAGCTGCAAGGGGGCAGCCAAAGAGCCACATGTAGATCTGGAGCTGCAGGTTGCAGACCCCCACCTGCTGATTCTCAACTTCCAGTCCTTTTTGTGGAACAGGAATCCCTGTAAAGTTTTGTAAACCATTTGTGATTCCTTAAGCTGGAAAGGAAACCAAGATCTTTCTCAAGTCAAATGAGCCATTTTCTGAAGGGCAAATGTCCTCATTGTGCCCATTTAGTCATCACAAGGACAGCGAGAGGCCCACTGTGTCCATGCTAATAGTGGAGTCCTCAGGTACCACCAGACAGCTGGAGCTGTAAGAGCTGCTGCAGGTCAGCAGTGGTATAGGCTGGCGGAAGAACGTGGGATTCTGACTCCTGGCTCTTCAGCAGATTAGCTCTATTGAGATCTGATGCCCCCTTGCATCATTTGCTCTTGCTCTCCCGACTCCGTGATCTCTGTCTAGCTCACTATGTGTTTTCCCTTTCCAGTGGGTATCCAAGTCTCTCTGGATTGATTGTCCAGTCACCTTTCCAGGCTGCCCAACAATTCAAGAGCATGCTACTTTTGTCAGTGGCCCATAGGGGAACCCAGGCCTGTCTACTACTCTGGGTTCCAGCCCAGGGATCCACTCCTCAGGAGTCAGGCTCTGCCTACTCCCAGCCCCTACTGCTGTTCCCGTGCCTCCTTTCTACAGTTTTCCTCTAGCTCTGGCCTCCTGGCTCTAGGTTACCAGTGGACCTCCTTCCTTCCAGCTTCCTGCATTCCAAACACACTCCCCTGTCCCAGGGAGTGTTTGCAGATTACTTCTCCTTCTGCTTTCACCTGGCTGGCTTTGGACCAGCCCAGCCTCGCCTACCTCTGCTCAGCAGACTTCATCTACTAGTAGGGTCAGGTGTGGACTTTTTGGTTAATCAGCCCCATCCTATCCACCTAAACCCTTTTAGGTGAGGTACGGTGTACACACCCATCACACTGCTGGTCCACAGTGAAGCATATTAGTAGAACTATGGGGCGCCCAGAACTGCAAGAGCAGACAGGCTCCAGAGCACTAGCAAAGCTCTGTAGAAGTCCAGAATTCGGCTACTAAGGGGTACCATAGGCTATGTCTACATTAGCCAGTTAGTCCAGATTAAGCAAGCTTAGTCTGGACTAATTTAGTTCTGGTCTACACTAGGCTTTGTCTAGTTTGAACTCAGAAATTTCTTAGTTCAAATGAAGCAAAGCTTAATCTGAACTAATAAATTTGACTGTTTAGTCCGGACTAAGCACTGAGTTTGAATTTTTAGTTCAAACTAGCGTAATGTAGACCCAGACTAATGGCTTAGTTCAAACTAGAAAAGTTCCAGCTAAGCCATTAGTTCAAACTAACTGCACTGACTAGTTTGAACTAAGAAGTTAGTTCGAATTAGTCAGTGCAGCTAGTTCAAACTAAAAAGCCATGGCTAGTTTCAACTAACCTGCGGTTAGTTCAAACTTCAACTGGGCTCTGCTTAGTTTGCACTAAGTATGTCCACACTAAGCTTTGTGATGTAGACATAGCCATAGTGTCATCAGCACAGATTAGGGAACAAAAGGGTTAACATCCCAGACATTGACTTTGGCCTTGACCCTCTTCTCCCTCCCCCCAGCATACTCACATTTCTAAGATGTCCCCTGTGCTGAATTCTTATTCAACTTCAAACTGACAAACTGTTTTTAATCTTTTCCTTCCATCCAGCTTGGAGATTGGGAAGCAAAAATCAATACTGGCTGGCAGGTGATCAAGCTGCTGGAGACTAGTGTTGAGGAGAGATGGGGAGCAAAGGAGGAGGAGGGGAGTGGGAGTTTGACTAAGTACTATGAATTACAGGCTTGTGGTTCAGAAGGCTCTGATTTCTCTAGCCTTGAGCAGGGGAGCTTGGGAACACCATTAGAACATCGGGTCATGAGTTCACAGCTGTCCAGGTGCCTGGAGAGACTAGGGCAGGAGTATTTCACTGGCACTTAACGCCCATTCTCCTGAATAAAGAGACCTGGGGTTTTGAGGGGATGTAATTACCACAGAGCACTTGACACATAAAACAACAGAGGGGACTTGATCTAATATTTAATACCATTAAAAATCCCCCTTTGAAATGAATTGGGAAAGTTGCCAGACTGACACAACCTGGGGACTGCAGTTCTGCCCCTCTGTGGAAGAGGTTGAGCAATGACAAGCTACCCCAACCCCCCCAACAGGACTGAATTCTGACCTACAAGCTCCACCCACAGGGGATCATAGCCTCCACACCCACCCAGACCTTGACCCCTCTGCTGAGCCTACCAAAGAGAGGGCCAGTTCGTGACTGTATCTGGCACCTAGACAGAGATCAGCATCTTATCTACCTAGGTTTGTGGTTTTCAGCCTGTGGTCTGTGGACCCCTGAGGGTTTGCAAGATATGTTTACAGTTTCCAAAGGGGTCTGCACATCCATTTGATACTTTATAAAGGTCTACAAATTAGAAAGGTTGAAAACCACTGATCTAGGCCTCTGAGCCTTTATCATATAGTAGAGTCCCAGGACCTTTCAGGCCTCCTGAGTAAACAGCATTGAATTCTTGTTTTTACAAAACAGACCCTCCATTTTGTATGTGACAAGTGGACATTTAAAGCTCCCTATGGAGACATTTTTCCAGTTTCACCAATATAATTGTATCATATTGCTAAAGTGCAGTAGTTATATTGGTATAACTTCTGTGTAGACACTGGTATTCCATAACATGTTAGGGGTTTCTTAGTGTAGTTTAAATCCCTTTGACACTGAGAAAATGCCCTCTTGTACTAGAATAATAGTGTCAACATAACACAAGTGAATGTGTTACCAGTGCTTGAGGTGCCACTACAGAACATTAGTTCTGAAGGTCCCTGGTTCAAGTATGATGGCAACTAGCACACCCAGTTAGGATGAATACCAATATAACTCTATCCATTTAAATCCACACTTTCCCTTACACCAGTGTATATCTGCCCCATATAAACAAGCCCTCAGCATGGCTAGGATCTCACGGCTGTTATTCTTCTTATTTATATCCCTCTTCGACACAAATTTCACATGGGCAAAAACATACCCATTGTGCTCCAACCTTCACTGCCTCCAAGTCAAACTACTACAACTTTCTCTACTTAGGACTGAATGCTGTTGCCACAAGAAGACTGAAGTAGATGCACCATATATCAGTAGCACAAGCTGACACAACACCTTTGCAAGTTCCCACATTCATTTCAGAGTAAAATGTAAAGTGCTGGTCCCAACCTAGCCACCCTTGAATGGATTGAGTCATGGCTGCTCCACAGACTACCCCAAAAATGTTAGAACAGTCAGGTTTAATGCCAGAACACGCCTCTGTGTGTGGGTTAGAAAAATGACTGACAAGTGGCAGCAAATTAGAAGGCATGGAGGGCCCAAGAGTGCCACAAGCTGTATTTACACCACGTAGAACACATGGTCTTGATTCTAACTATAAGCATGTTCCTAGCTTTAAAAATAAAATAAAATAATCACACAATAGCTTTCTCTTACCCACAACCCTCATTTTGAGACTGGCGATGCTATCACTTTATACCAGGGGTGGCCAAACTTATGGAACTCAAGAGCCACACAAGTTGATTATTAAACCTTCAAGAACTGCACTGAGGCATATAGCCATATACTTTTACATACTAAACTGATTTGCTGATGTTCTTCTGTGAGCCACACTGTTTCATACAAGAGCCACATGCGGCTCCCAAGCCTCAGTTTGGCCATGTCTGCTTCATAGCATCAGCAGTCGAACCCCACAACCAGAGATGTGCTATTCTCTGTCTGGGAGGAACACCATACTACATCATAGCCTAGACTCAACAGACAAGATTGGGAGTTTGTTTCCTTTCCCAACAATGGAGCCAACCATCCAAAGTGGAATTTTCTTTTCCTTATAGGAAAACTTCCAGACTGCGCATCCTACAGGTTGCCTTAGCAACTAGTAAGCGACCGGCATGACATTCTGTGGCATGTAACCATTAAACCTCACAGAGAACTGACCATTCCCTAGAGAATATTTTATTTTGTCCTTCAGATTTTCTTCTCCTCAGCATCTGCCCTTCAATCCCACTGCTTCTGGGCATCACCAGACAGGTTGGACAATGGAGGAAAAGAGAATTCTGAAAATGTCAGATATTTTGGGGGGTCTAAATTCAAGATTTTGCATCAAAACTGCTTCTCATCATTTCAAAAGTCAAAACTGGTGGGAAAACATCCCAAAATGTAAATTTATTGCCAGCAATTTTTAGTAAGGGTTTTTTTTCATTGACATTCAAAATTTCAGCATAAAATTTCACCAGCTCCAACAGCCACATGACTCCCTCACATTAGCCACCAAAGTAGCGATAATGAGTTTCCTGTTCTCCATTCTCTTCCTCAATGCATTTATTACATTTACAGAGGCAGACTTCTAAGGTGAAAAACATTTGTATGGAAGAGGGCAAGATCTCTGTTGGGAGAGGACCTTGTGAGGAATGGCCTTTTGTGTATGACCCACTGACCACACACCTGTGTAACGGGGCATTGCACCAGGGCCTCAAAGAAGCAATGGAGTTTTTTAGGGTTCTCAAAGGAGAGGGGAGAGTGTATCAGTCAGAGTAAGGAGAAGAGATGGCAAAACACAGAATGTAGGCTGAATGTCAAGAAGTGCTCCCTGGCTGGAAGCTAGAATTGTCTCCCCTGGGAAGTGGCGGAAGCCCAGTTGCCTCATTCCTTTTAAACTAGGCTGGACAAAGGCCTGTGGAACAGACTACAGGGAGCAATCCTGCTTAGCCCCTTTGGGACGTGGACTAGACGTGATCAAATTGGCCTTTTCCGTCTCCAGCTTCTCTGATTCAAATGACTCTCAGCATTTTTGTTAGCAACGGTTTTGCTCTGGGAGCCGCAGGAGCCCCCCGAGAACCAGGCTGACATTTGAAAATGATCAGTTTAGGAACTTTTCCTCCCCCTTCCCTTTAAGTCCCTTATTCTATTGTTACTATTCCTCTGAGCTTTTATCATCTAACTCAGTAAATCTCCAGGAAATACGGCTGTGTTTCTGTTGTCACTTCTGATCAGGGCAACGCCAGCGGGGGAGCAGGGAGAAGTGGCTGTGGTGGAAGAGGAGGGGTGGAGGAAGATAAGGGATTGCCCTGGGCCCCACACAGAGCCAGCATGCAAATGAATGCCAGCTCTGTAAAAATAGCCCCAGCAGTCACTTTTTATTACAACCAGATTATTGGAATTGGGTTACTGGAAACTGGCAAAGGAAGAAGGAAAGAAAGAGAGAGAGGGACGAGGTCAGGCATAATTTATTCTAAATATCTGAACTTTGAGAATGCCAAGGGGCACCCATCCTTTCTCTGATGTATGCACATTGCAGATTTTTACAGATTGCTGGATGCAATCTGTGTATCACTCACTTGCTAAATCTCTGCATAAGATCACTTTCTTCCCCCTTTTTTTTCTTTTAATATAAAAACCCACTTTCTTTTTTCATGCTTTATGAAGAGCTACAGAGCACTGTGGAAATTTGTCAAGTGATTTTTAAAAGATTCAGATTTGCCTGACATTTGGGGAAGGTACACATATATGCTTTCTTGTTCAGCCAGGGCTGCATAAGCCAATCATTTCTTTTGCAGTTCTTTTCTTTGAAATAAACATGGCAAGCTAAGGCTCAAACCATGTTGCTTCTGTAGCAAATTTCAAGCTGAAGTGCTTTCAAAAAATTTATAGGGAGACCCTGAATACCCAAAGAGATAATGTGGTCTAAAGAGGTAATAAGGTTGGGGCAATTACATTATGCACAAGTGATTAAGTTACACTGGGCATCCCCAAGTGAAAGCTAAAAAAATGGAGGGTTACTTACCTGTAAATGTTCTTCAAGATGAGCTGCTCATATCCATTCTAATACAGGCGTGTGGGTGCCACAGTGCACTGTCATTTGGAAACTTTTTTGCCCTAGCCTGTCCTCACAGTGTCAGCTGCTAACACCCCCTTGGTCCCATACTCTGGCAGTGGTATATAGGTGGTGCTGACCCTGCCCTCCCATCAGTCCCTTCCTTCTGCTAACTCCAAAAAGCAGGTATGGAGGTAGGGTACAGAATGTATGTGAGCAGCCCATCTCAAAGAAGGACATTTACAGGTAAGTAACCCTCTGCTCTGCTTCGAGCACTGCTCACATCTGTTCTAATGCAGGTGACTCACAAGCCTTAAGTAGGATGATGGAGGTGTTACGGTCTCCCTGTCTGCAGCATGGCTCTGCTGAAGCCTGCACCTTCTCTTGTCTGCGGGACAATGGCATAGTGCGAAGTGAAAGTGTGTATCAATGACCAGGCTGCTGCTCAGCAGATCTCCTGAGCCAGGAAGGCAAGAGGCCTGCGTCCTAGTGGAGTGTGCCCTAATCCAGTCTGGCAGGGGCACCTTAGCACCTTAGCACAATGGTAGCAGTCTTTAATGCAACTGGTTATCCATAATGAGATGTGCTGTGACATTACCAGTTGGCCTCTCATGCATTTGACAACTATGATGAAGAGCTGGGTGAACTTCTGGAAGGGCCTTGTCCTGGTGATGTAGGTGGCAAGGGCCCTCTTAAGCTCCAGAGTATGCCACCTTCTTTGGTTTTCTGTTATATGAGGTTCAGGGAAGAATACGGAGAGGAAGATGTCTTGGCTGACATGGAAGGGGGAGACTACCTTTGGCAAGAATGCTGGGTGTGGTCTGAGCTGTACATTGTCTTTATAAAATGCCACGTAAGGCAGTTCCAAGGATAGGGCCCACTGCTCAGATACCCTCCTGGCTGAGGTGATGGCCACCAGGAAAGCCACCTTTCAGGACAGGACTAAAAGGGAGCACAAGTCCCTGGGCTCAAAAGGGGGAACCTATCTGCACATTAAGCACCAGGTTTAAGTCCCCCTGTGGGACCAAGTCACGGATTTGGGAACACAGCCTTCCTATCCCTTTAAGGAATCTATAGGTCATGGGGTGTAACAAAGGGGTGACCCATGGAAGGCTTTGTCAAAAGCAGAGATAGCTGCTAGATGGACTCTGAAGGAGGCTGAGGCTAATCTCTCCCTTTTTAAATAGAGAAGTTAGTCCAGGATACTCTGCATAAGTGCGCTTTTTGGCAGGACATCTATTGACATTGCTCAAGAAGTGAAATGCTTACACTTTGCCTTATATGTTGCCTGCATGGAAGGTTTTCTGCTTCCCAAGGGGATAGCCGTGTTAGTCTAGTCCAGTAAAAAAACAACAAGCAGTTGTGTGGCACTTTAAGACTAACAGATTTATTTTTTGCATGAGCTTTCGTGGGAGAAGATCCCACTTCCTCAGATGCTTCGAAG
>ML682061.1:6946881-6989442 GCA_007922195.1 Podocnemis expansa | reverse complement strand
GAAAGCTCATGCAAAAAATAAATCTGTTAGTCTTAAAGTGCCACACAACTGCTTGTTGTTTTTTTTCTGCTTCCCGTCAGGATCTCCTGAACCTCTCGGGAGCATGCCCTCTCATCTGGTGCTTCCAGGCTGTCCGGTGTAGGGACTCCAGGTCTGGATTCCAAATACACCCCCCATCCTGCATCAGCAGGCCCCCCTGAATGGCAGTGTCTTTGAGAAGGCCACTGAGAGATCAAGGAGCATATTGAACCAGATTTGATGTAGCCAAGCTGGGGCTATCATGATCACGCTCACCCTGTCCCTTTTGATCTTCAGCAGGACTCTGTGGATCATGGGAATTGAGAGGAAGGTGTAGAGTAGAGGACCTTCCCAGCTGATCAGGAACACATCCAATAGGGAGCCCCCTCTCTGCCCCACGGGAGCAGAATAGTGTGCATTTGCTGTTTTCGGTGCTCACAAACAGGTCTATCTTGGTGTGGTCCCAGCCCCGGAAGATCGTCTCACTAATTCTGGGTGTAGGGACCATTTGCATTGTGGCAGAAACTGTCTGCTAAGCCTGTCTGTCTGGTCGTTTCTCGCTCCTGGTAGGTGAGTTGCCACCAGGTGAAGTCATTTTCTAGGACTAGCTCCCAGAGGCAGAGTGCGTCCTCGCACAGGGTTGACAAGAGAGCTCCTCCCCAAGTGGTTGAGATAGAACATTGCTGCCATGTTGTCTGTGAGGACTTGTATGGCTTGCCCTTGATGCTGTTGAGGAAGACCTTGCCCTCATCTCCTTTACATTTATGTGTAAGGGCATCTCCTCCTCTGACTATTTCCCCTGGGTGGTGAGGCCACTGCTGACGTGTGCCCCCCATGAGGCATCCGTGATCAGGGTTACCGAGGAGTTCTGTACCTCAAAGGGGACCCCTGCGGTGCAAAGGTTGGGCTTTGCCAGACCTTGAGGGGCTTCAGGACCTCCTAAGGGATAGTAACCACCCACCCTAGGGAGTGGTGCTGTGAGTGGTACACCCTCACCAGCAAAGACTACAGGGGCCTCATGCAGAGGCAGGTCAACCTTATCATATAAGTGGAGACTGCCATGTGGCCTAGCAGCTGGTGGCACTGCCTTGCTGTAGTCACTGGGGAATGGTGTAAGTCTGACATGATCATAGACATTGACTGAAACCTGGACAGCAGGCGAGATGCCGTGGCCTGCTTTGAGCGACCTAATGAACTCTATTTCTTGTGTGGACTTTAGCTTTGATTTTTCTAGGTTCAGGAGGTGGCCTAGCCTGTCGGACAGCCTTTGAGTGGTGTGGACGCTGCACCTGACCAGGCCTTTAGACCTGCCCCTGATGAGCCAGTCATTCATGTAGGGAAATATCTGGACGCCTTTCCTTCTTAGGTGGGCTGCTACTGTCACCATGCACTTTGTAAACACCCTTGTGGTGAGGAAGAGATCAAAGGGTAGGACAGCTAATTGGTAATGGTTGAGCCCTATGGTGAGCCACAGGTATTCCCTGTGAGTGGGTTTGATCAGGATGTGAAAATTGGCATCTTTTAAGACTAGGGCCACAAACCAGTCCCTAGAGTCTAAGGAGGAGATTATGTGAGTCAGAGAAACCATATGAAACTTTATTTTCCTGAGAATCTTGTCTAGACAATGAAGGTCCAGTATCGGTCTCTGGCTCCCTTTTGCCTTGGGGATCAGAAAGTATCTTGAATAGAAGCCCCTGCCTCTTTCTTTGCAAGGCAGCTGCTTTGCTGCCCCTAGGTTTAAGAGAGTGAGGCCTTCCTGTTCCAGCAGGTACTCATGGGATGGGTCCCCAGTGGTATGAAGACGGGGCAGCTTCTCGATGGGGGGCCTGGACCTGAACTGGAGAGCACAGCCATGAGAAACTGTATCTAATATCCAGCAGTCCGAGGTGATCTTGGCCCACTGCCATCAAAAATGGGAGGAGGTCCTGGAAATATAGCCAGGGGGTGAGGCACAGGGTGGATCTGGAGCCCTCAGGTGCTGCATCAGAACTGACATCTCTGATTGTTGGAATGGTGATTGGACCCTGGTTGAGAGGGCTGTTATGAGCCTTGGCTTCTAATTCCTCTTGTTGCCTCTGCTTCTGTCCCCCTTTCAGCTTCTGTAGGGGTGTTTCTGCTGCTGGAAGGAGCGCTGCTGCTGATGTTGCTGAGGCTGAGAGGCCTGAGGATGAAAAGGGCACCTGGCTGCTTGGAGGCGGTATGTGCTTAATGACCATAAGGTGCTCCCGTGAGTCCTTCATGCCATGGAGCTTGGCATCTGTGGACTCAGGGAAGAGAATACGGCCCTCAAATGGAAAGTCTTGAATCACCTGCTAAATCTGAGGTGAGAGGCCTGACCACTGTAGCCACACTGCCCATCTCATGTCCACTACTGAGGCAATACCCTTGCGGCCCATGTCTGTCACATCCCACGAGGCCAGGAGAGTTGCACGTGCCACTAGAAGGTCCTCATCCATCACTGTGTTGAAGTCAGCAGCATGGTTTGACAGGATGAGGTCCAGGAACCTGCACAAGGAGTTCCAGAGGTTGAAACAGTATCTTTCTATGAAGGCCTGCTGACTGGCAATGCATAGCTGTAACACTGTGATTGAATAGATTTTACAACCAAACAGATCCAGGCATTTTGCCTCCTTATTCCTTGGGGTGGATGCGGGTTGGCCCTGTCTTTCTTTCTGGTTTACCACATCTACCATCAAAGAACTCGCTGTGGGGTGGGTGAACAGGTTAGCAAATTTCTCTGCTGGGATAGGGTATTTCCTCTCAGTTCCCTTAGACACCAGAGGGACTGAAGGAGTCTGCCACAAGGCTTGGGTGATCTTTAGGATCCCTTCATGCAAGAGGAGGGTCACCTTGTCTGGTGGTGCAGAGTTGCTCATGTCAAGTAGTGAGTCAAAGTCCTCCCTGATGATCTCTGTGATGCCAGAGGTTGGCCCTCTCAGTGCAGGTCATCCTGGTGCCAGGAGCAACTTGTACAGCGACTTGGTGCCAAGTCATTGCTTTCAGGTGGTTCCCAACACAACAGAGGTGAAGCAGATTCATGGACTTGGCGCTCCCAGGACCAGTGTGAGGCCATTGGTATAGAGCACTTTCTGCAGCATTTATCCAAGAGGTGCAACTCCACCAGTGATGTTAGGTACTTCAATCCCCTTGTTCCAAAGGGGCAGCTATGTTAGTCTAGTTCAGCAAAAGAAGCATGGAGTTCTGTGGTACTTAAAGACTAACAAATTTATTTATTGTGTGTGTCTTTAAGTGCCATAGGACTCCTTGCTTCTTTTGATCCCTTTGTGTCTGCTACATCCCATGCCGGTGAAAATGAGGAGCTCTGGTGACGGTGTTCAGCCTCGGATCCCCCCAAGGACAGGGAGTGAGCCCAGTGCCGAGGAGACCGTGGTGATGTTGCTGAGGCTCCTGGGGGAGGCTGTGTGGCAATGAGCAAGCTGGTGATGGGGGCTCCTCCCCTGCCTTTGACTGCGAACCCATGCTGGGTGAGTTGGTGTGACCTGCAGATGGGGAGATCCAGTGCCAGATCTCTCCGGACCACCGCATCAGAGACAGGGGTGCAGAGGCCCAGTCCTGGGTTGCACTCCCGAGTTGATGCTCGTACCAGGAGCTGTGGTGTCAAGGGGCTTGGCTCGTGGTGCAGCCTGGGCCAGGCCTGCAATGTCATGGTCAGCTTGCCCCTTGGTGGCATCGGTCTCAGTGGAGGTGGAGGAGTTGGCAGCTCTAACAGTGTTCTTGATGCCTGAAAAGCCTCTGGTGTGGACAGTGCCGAGATCAACAGAATCCTACAGGTCCCATGTGTCAGGAGAATCCCTTGCCCATGCCAGGGAGGAGGATCCAGGGCAGGGGCAGCTCTTTGTTTGCACTGACATACCATTCATTGTGGGCAACCCCTCACGGCCTGCACAGGGCTTCTTTCCCTTGCTGGAGGGCAAGCAGTGCTGGGGTGGAGCTGGAGTCGAGTGGGCCTGTTGCATCAAGGCACCTGATGCCAATGGTGGTTAGGCTGGCTCTGATGCTGGACAAAGGGCTGCCTCGATTGCAAGGTCCTGGAGATGGCTCTTCCTTGTCCTTTTGTGTCCTCAGCTTGAAGGACATTTGTCAGCCCTGTGGTCTCCCCCAGACACTTGAGGCAACTGTCATGAGGGTCACTGACCAGGAAGGCTTTCCCTCAGGAAGCACATGGCTTAAAGCCTGGCATGGCCAAGGGCCGGTGCTGAGCACAGTGCAGAGTCTAAGACATTCAGTTCAGATCTCGAGACACCTTGGAGACTTTTGAAAGAAACTTAATAACTTGAGACTACCCTATCTAACCAGCTAAACAAAATTCAAAAAATGGACAACAGGAAACAGGCGCTTGCTGAATCGCAAGAGCAAAGCAGTTCCAAGACTGTCACTCAGGCAGAAAGAAGAAACCAAAAGGGGTGCAGGGTCAGCATCACCTATACAGTGTGGCCAGAGTGTGAGATGGCGGGGGCATTACCAAGTGACCCTATTGGAACAGACTAGGCCAAAAAGTTTCTGAATGATTGTGCAATGTGGCACATACACACCCATATTAGAATGGATGTGAGCAGCGCTCAAAGAACCTTTGTATCAATCTACCTCCTCATGTCTCCTGTACATTGGATGTTACCAAATAGTTTTAGAAATCTTTTAAGACAGTGAAGAAGTATGTGCAGATGTGCATGTGCATGTGCATGCACATGACAAACAGAAACATACACTTTTTTGTAGTATATATGCTATGTTATATCTAGTTTGCTTGGGGCTCCATCTTTCAGATCAGTAACTAAACATGCTACTCTCAATACAAGAACAGGAGAAGATCTCCCATCACTGCAGGTAATCCACCTCCCCAAAAGATGGTTTGCTGGAACTAAGTCTATGCTGATGGCAGCAAATTCACCACTGTGAGCTCAACTGAGCAGTCAGTCAAGACTCATTTGATCGATCTGATGTTTGACTTACTAATTCCAGTTCCATAAGAAGAGTGGTGCTCAGCTGAAGGGATGGCATTGGCATTTCCTTTTGACTCAGTGCAGTGGAGACAGGGAGGTAAGTGAGTGTTAGAGAGTTGAAGGGAGTTATGCAAGTTATTTTACAGAGCTTGCTATCTCCCTTCAACTGCCACTGAAAATGGTGGCAAGTATAGACATGCCCTAGATCATCAACAAAAAAAAAAGAAAGAATTCTTCTGTTGACCTAATACTGTTTACGCCAGGTGTTAAGTAATTTTAACTACATCACTCATGTAGTTTTCACATCCTGAGTGACACACCTTGGTTCTCCTAACTTATCATTGTAGTTCAGCTGTAGGTATCTGGTAAATCAGACATCTGAGAGTTAGAAAGGAGGTTCTCTGTTAATCTCATCATCTTCAGAACTCTCACAGTAAGAATATTTCTAGAGGGGTAGCCATGTTAGTCTGTGTACAGCAAAAACAACAAGAGTCCTATGGTACCTTAAAGACTAATAGATTTCTTCAGGCATCAGCTTTCATGGGCTCCAACCCACTTCATCAGATGAATGAAGTGGAAACTACAGTTGAGAGGTATATACACCGATGCCAGGATGGAGGAGGGCATTTGTTAGTGAAGTCAATTCAAAGGGCAGATGGGGCCTATTCACATCGGCTATGTTCACACAGGGCAGGCTCATTTCGAAACAAGATGTTTCGAAACAAGCTGTTTCAAAATAAGTTTTATTTTGAAACACCTTATTTCGAAGGACAAAAACTTTGTCCTTCGAAATAAGGGAGCGAAATAGCAGCTCCACAGTGTGGAGCTGCTATTTCGCTTGGGGAGGGGACTGCAGGCAATCGCAGGGTGCAGCGCACAGGGGCGCTGCACCCCACGGGTGCCTGCAGAGGGCTGCAGGCACCGGCAGAGTGAGGCACAGCCCTGTGCCCCCCCCCCACGGACACCCCTCAGCACCCTGGCCAGGGTGCTGAGGGGGCAGCCCTTCCTCCCAGGGTGCTTAGCACCCTGGGAGGAAGGTCACATGTTGTTTCGGAACACTTTGTTCCGAAAGAACATGTCCGCACAGGGCTGTTTCGAAACCAAATGAGGTTTTAGCTGTTTCGGAACAACGGCGGCCATTTCGAAACAAGCGGTTTGCTTGTTTTGAAATGGCCATGCGTCGTGTGGCCATGGCAGTTCTTATTTCGAAACAACCCCTGTTGTTTCGAAATAAGAACTGTGTGTGAACATACCCCTCATGTGATTAAAAGGAGAGAATATGTGAACAGGGTCAATTACTTTTATAATGTACAAACTATTCCAAGACACTATTCAGACCCAACCTGATTGCGTCAAGCCTGCAAATCAGCTCCAGCTCTGCAGTTTCACGCTTAAGTTTGTTTTTTAAGTGTTTCTGTCCTTCCCACAAGTTTTTGGCCATTGCCAGAGAGTACCTCCCCTAATTTACTCAGCCTTTGAATCTTCCTAAACTGCAAGATACCTTGTAGCCAGCTCAGTTTTCCTAAGGAGCAACATTTTGTCACTTTTACTACTGTCCACAGGTATCTGATCAGAGAGAGGTGAAATTTTTGACCAAAATGTTTTTAGTGAAAATATACAGTTTTGTTGATACCAAAACATTCACAAAATAGTGTTAATTTTACCAAAATTGTTTCAATTAAAAAAGAAACTTGAAAAATCTGCCTCCCCTCTGCAAAATAGAAACATTTCAGCTAGGCATTTTTCAAATGGAACATTTCAGTTTGTTTTATTTGAAACGGCTTCATTTTGAAATGTCCCTTTATTTTAAAAAAGCTGAAAAAATCCTCTAAGCCAAAATGATTTGTTTCAGGATGAGCAAAACACTTTATTAATCTCCAAACACTTTTTCAACTTTTTGAATCCTGAAAAATGTTGAAAATTATTGTTTTGGGTTAACTCGGTTGTTTTCTTTTTCTGATTTTTTGGAATTGCCAGAAACCTGAAAAATCTATTCTATAAGCAGCTTTAACCTGAATAGCAGCAGTTACTCTGAAAAGACATGGTAGATTTTCACTCTCCTGCAGCTTTTAAAATCTGTGAGCAGCAGCAGAATTGTTGGAGCTCTCTGAAGGCTCACGGAGACATGTCTACATTCTGTTCAAAAACGGACCATTAACTTTGAACCACAGTGGCTAGAAGTATTTTCAGTAGCTCGTTAATTAAAATTTAAAAAAAAAAAAATTCTTTCCCCATTTTGACTGAAATTTTCCAAGTGCTTTAAAAAAAACAGTTGAAACTGTTCAGCCTTTTTTTTAAAGCACAGGAGCAGCAAGGGGAGGAAATACCTTCTTCATTATAAAAACAAATTCTTGAGACATTTCTTGAAGAGATCTGGTGTTAAAGCGGGTGAGGAGGACAAATGGGAAAACTGGAAGGGAACTAGAATGCATTAAGCAGAACTGCCTTTGAGTGTTTCAGTGAAAACCTGGCTAAGATTTTAAAAAATAAGAGCCTAAAATTAAATCTCCTTTGTTCTGATAGCTAGCTTTCCAACATGGGACACAACAGCATTATCACAAAGTAATTTTAGGAACTTAGAACTCTGCTTCCAGGATAGATGTATTTGATAGGATAGCACACAAGGAAAAAAATCTTGATTGTTTCAATGTTTTTTCTCCATTTTCTATACCTGAACACTGACCATCCTAAGATCACATTTAGGTATCTAAATAAGTTGCTTGCTTTTAAAAGTGCAGAGCACTCAACACCTTTCATTAATGCTTTTACTTTTGAACTGTAGGTCTCTACTTTCGGAGTCGAAAATGCTGCCTTAACACACCCCTACACAGAGAAGGACAAGCCAGTGTGACCACAGTATGACATTAAAGCCTACTTTCAATTTCCTTTTCTGCTCCATACATTCTGTGTGAACTTGGGCAGTTCCCAATGTGCAATGGAAAGAATAGTTCTGCCCACCAACATAGGGCAGGAAGGATAAATGCAAGAGCAATTGCAAAGTGAACACAAGATCCATATAATTACCTTGGAAATTTCAAAACATATGCTTTTGGTCCACTGAATGACAAAGCTTTGAAAAATGTCTTTCAGGCATTCCCAGTATAACTGGGCATATTTGTCAGTAGGGTCAGAATGGACGATGG
The DNA here is from genome assembly GCA_007922195.1 of Podocnemis expansa. NCBI lineage: Eukaryota > Metazoa > Chordata > Testudines > Podocnemididae > Podocnemis > Podocnemis expansa. Next base: position 6,981,320 of record ML682061.1, on the reverse strand, counting down.
CTGGGTGGGCTGTGGGCAGCTTAGCTGCGTTCTCACTCCTTTGTCTCCTGAAATGCTCCAAGCTAGACATCACTCCATCCAAACATTCTGGGGAACATCCAACTTGTTGAATGGCCAGTTCCTTGCATTGCTGCTTCCCATTCATCCTTTGTGGGGGACAATGGACGTAGCACTGACAGCCATGAGAGCCTGGGTTCTGTTCCCACTTTTAAACGGTGCAATGGCCACATGCACTTCTGTATGGGTGACTTGCATGTGTGTAGGGACACCATCCAAGCAGAAGAGCTTGGCTTTGATGCCACCTGTCATACAGGAGCCTCCTCACCTCAGTCAAGGCTCTGAGATCTGCAAAGGAAAGAATGATGGAGGTAGAAAGTATTCTAAGACACTCTGTATTCTGACATCCTTGGCAGTATATTCTGTATATCACTAGCTCAGAGGCGAGTTTTAGTGATAAAGCTCACACACGTATTTTAAGCAACAGAAAAAATCTTGCTTCCTAGGTCTGGCATGAAAAGAAAGGCTGCAATGATACCAGGCACAAGTATGTTTGATTGCTGGGTCTGGTACTGGTTTGCCATGTGGCCACCCAGTTACCAACTTCTCAGTAGTTCCTTGAGCAACTTTTCTGGCAGATGTGATTGCCTGAGAGAGTTTCTCCCCCTATGTAATAATAATCCATTTATGCTGATGTGTCCATCTAAAGATCTTCAGGTCCTTTCACCTGTCTGGGAGCCAGGCGATATTATCGTCCTGAATTTATAATTGAGCAACTCAGGCACAGAGATGCAATGGGACCTTCGCAGAGCCACGCAGTAAGGTAGTGGCACATCTGAAAAGGGAGCCCAGGGCAATGTTCCCTGTAAGCTGATGATGCATCTGGGCAACTTATAGATGCAGCTGAGCAAGTTATGGATGCAGCTGAGCAAGTTCCTTCCCAGTTCCCTGACTCGGGACCAGGCTGCTGGGCCACTGACCATCGGCTCCCCAAGTGCATCCATAACTTGCTCAGTTGCATCATCAGCTTAGAGAGGGAACACTGCTTCCCCACAGCATTGCACGGTGAGGACAATCCTCTGCTTCTGCCTCTGCCGCCCCGACCCCTGTCTTCTCCCTCTGCAAGATGCCCCCCTGCTTCCCCATGGTGCAGTCCCCCAATTTGCCTCTGCCTGTGTTCAACTGAGGACCGACCCCTTTTTTCCTCCCTGACCTGCCCACTTACCCCTTAACCCCTTCCCCCTTACCTGCCCACCCAGCTGATACTATTGCCTACATCAAGGGCAGCCAAACTTATGGAACTCAAGAGCCACACAAGTTGATTATTAAACCTTTGAGAGCTGCACTGAGGCATATAACTATATACTTTTACCTACTCCAAAATGACTAAGTTTAAAATTCATTGCACAGTTTAATTTTACTGTAAAAAGAGGGCAAATATTGATCCTTCTAATGAAAGATTCTAATAATTACTTAAGGTTACCATGAAAACTAGGCCTATAAAGTAAAAACTTAGCTGTCGTTGGATGTAAAACGCTGCAGGTTAGTGGCGAGTTTTTTAAAATCTGGGCAGTATCTTGTCAATGCAGCACATAAAAGCTCTCTCAGGTGCTGATCTCTAAGTATTACACAATGTTTCGATTTAACTAGTTTCATTGTGGAATACAATGCTTCACAGCCAGGGGCGTCGCTGGTGCCAGGCACCTGGGACACGTGCCCCGAATCCCAGCACCAGTGCCCCAGGTCTGGCAGGGCCCGCCTCTCCCAGTCTCTGGCCCAATTGGGCTGGAGATCCGGGGCCCAGCTGCCCACGGCCACGGCAGCCCCATCCCCGGCCGGGGATCCGGGGCCCAGCTGCCCGTCATCTCAGAGGCCACTCCTGGCCCTTTCCCCAGCCAGGGATCCGGGGCCCAGCTGCCCGCAGTGGCAGCAGCCCAGTCCCTGGCCAGGGATCCGGGGCTCAGCCCCTCACAGCTGGTCCCGGCCCCATCCCTGGCCGGGGGCGTGGCCTAGGCCGATGCCCCAGGTGCTTCCCGGAGCAGCAACGCCCCTGTTCACAGCAGGAAATTGTGCCAAAACTTGAAAGTTATCTACATTGTTTTAAACTTTTCTCCTTCATATTTTCGCTTTCTAGTATTACACATCATGTTTAGGACTTGTAAAACACAATTTTATTTTAACAAAGAGTAAACTGCATTAGGGCCTATGAGAAAATCTAAACATGCTGCTGATTCTCTGACCATGTCTCGCTTCTTTCCCCCTCTCTGACATGCCGCCGCCTCCCTGCCAAGCTTCCCTGACAGCTCTGACCATACCACTGCTTCCCTGCTGGTTCTGACCATGACATACTCTCCCCAAATCTCCGACCACACTGCCACCTCCCTGTTGGCCCCAAACATGCCAAGCTTCCCTGCCAGCCCCAACCACGTGGCCGCTTCCACTCAGTCTCTGACCATGCGGCTGCTTCCCTCCCGTCTCTGACAATATGGCCACTTCCCTCCCTTCTCTGACCATGCCATTGCTTCCTTGCCATCCCTGACTATGCTGCTGCTTCCCTGTCATCCCTGACCTTGTGGCTACTTCTCCTCTACCCCCGACCATGCTGCACTTCTCCCCGCTGTGCATAGCACCAGGGAGGTATGTGTCTGGGGCCTGGTAGGACCTGCGGCTGCCAGACTTGCATGGGGGTCAGTGTTGCCTGTGTGGATGAGCAGAGGCGGCTGCCTCACCGCTCACCCATGCAGCCTACAGGGAACATTGCCCAGGAGTCCTGCCTCCCACTCCTGTGTTTTAGCCACGAGACTGTCCTTCTCCTATTTGCCACTTGTGTGCTTTCTTTCCTTCCTTAGTCTCTCTTGCTACAAGCTCTCTCCCACCTATTTTTCTTCTCCACCATCTGTCTCTTTGCACCCAAATGGTCCCTCCTTCAACCCCTTCTTTCTTCCCCTTATATGCCTCTGTGTCCTGCTCACACCTTTTTCTGTAACCCCTCTGGCCTGTCTCCCTCAGACCATAGCCACTCCCTTAGCATGGCCTGTGATGCTTGTTTAGGGCACACAGCACTGGCCACCTATTCCTCTATACCACAATGTACAGTCACAGCGAGGAGAGGAGATCAGCAGAAAACCCTGCGCCAACCCCCCTACAAGTAGCTTCTAGGGGTCTGGAGGAGGAAGAGCAACAGAAACCTTGCCCAAACCCCTAGCCCAGTGCTTCTCAACCTTTTGCAAGTCCCGACATGCTTGGCAGCACATCATGACATTACAGGACATGATAGCCCGTCCCCCCGGCTGAACCTAGCCGTCTCCCTGGCTCATTGTGACAAACTTACTACTGTGAAGTAACATAGTTATGTGTCCTGTCTCAGTAGTTGAGAACCACTACCCTACAGGTGACTGGAGCTCTAGAAGAGCCACACTGATCACCAGGGCTAGTCTATTTATTTCCCCTCAAAAAATTGGGTTTTTAATGAAAAAAAATGGCTTTTTGACTAAAATAAAATTTTTGTTTTGGTGAAAGTTCTTCAATTTTTTTGGCCACAATTGAGGTACCTCTTCAGTAAACTTCTCAGGATATTTTTTTACTCTTTTAAATTACTCAAGACTAACAGCTTTGGAAACCCATTAAAAACAAAGGAACCTAAATGTTCCCTTTTTTTTTTTCCCCAGACAAAATTCTTTTGAGGTCTATCTTGCAGGAAATGATTGGCATTTTTGAACTAGTACTACTTGTCAGGTATGTGTCATCTTGAACTATTCACTTCATGTCTTTTTTCATCCATCTCTCAAGTGGGGACAGCAACACTGAGTCACCTGTCTAGCTACAGAGAGGCAACACTGACTAATGGATAGAGTTGGCATCTACTGGATAACCTTGGGCAAGTCACTTAATCTCTCTGTCTCAGTATCCCTAACTGTAAAATGGGGATGGATTCTTTGGCAACTGCTTTGAGATCTACAGGAAAAAAAAGCAGTGTTTAAGATCTAAAAGATATTATTACTTTATGGAAGAGAGAGAGCAACTATGATTCCTTACCAACACTGCTGAAAAGGCAAAATGCAGGATCATTGTTATCTATCTGCTGCAACTTGGGGGAACAGAGATCAATCATTATATCAAATCTGCCCTAAGCTTAGCCCCTTCTCCAGAGCTGAGAGGCCTTTTTAGGGGAAGAGGTCCTCTAACTATGTAAGGAGGATAGAAATTAAACGAATTGGAGGGGTGGGGGAAAAATTCGACACAAAAACTTTCTGTAGAGAGAGCAGCTGATTTAAATAGAAAATGAAAGAGAAGGTCCCAAGAGTTGCCTGGACAAGATGCCTTAAAACTTCATATTTGAAATATTTACTCTTTTTGGAGCCTTTGCTTCACAGTTAGGCACAGAAGGCTGAACTCCTCCAGAAATATACCATTAAACTGAGTGCCCCTGCAGCCTGCTCTACAGGGCTTGCAGAGGAGGCCTCAAAATCCAGTGCTTCATCTTCCATGTGCACAAGTTAAAGGCACATGATGCATTTTGTAAAGCAGAGTACCATGGTACCAGTTTCCTCTGCATGGGCTGTTATGTCTGTGTCAGGTCCTGGGCACTGGCTAGCACCCCCCAAATCAGTGCAGTTCCACAGACCTCTATGAATGACCAAGCCTGTATACATCAATCTCCTCTGACAGCAGAATTATATGAAGTTATGTGTCTGACCCAGGCCCCCTGGGATAATCTTCTGAAGGTGCAAGAAACAGGGCAAGCTGCAAAACCAGGAGCCTAACTCCCAAAGCACTGGCAGGTGGTGCTTAAACCAGTCTCCCAGTCAGTAACAAAACATGCTTCTGATTCACCACACTAGTTATCACAAACCATAACAAAATAGAAACAGCCCCCTTTATTGCAGCACAGCTCCTCTGGCCCCCACCTACCCATTGGGTCTCTTAAAGAAATAAGTTCTCCTGACCCCAAAGGGCCAGCCACATCACCCAGAACAATATAGACTTGGATCTTACCCAAGATATCACGCTGCCAGCCAGTCCTTTAGTAACTACAACCAAAGGTTTAGTATAAAAAGAAGAGAAACAAAATGAGAGGTGTTAAAGGGTCAAAGTGAATCACATACATAGAAATGCTCCTTTGAAACTTGGCAACAAATGATTAAGAGTCCATAGAAAGCAAGTCCTTGAAGAATTTGGAGTTTGCAGGTTAGCCCATTTCAGGGGTTTAAGTGGGCTGGAATGCAGAGGAATGCCCTTCCACAGCCCACTATTTTTAGGGGCTCAGCATTCCAGGCCCCCTAAAAATAGAAAACGGAGCCAGAATTCTGCGTTTTACGGCCCCTAATTTAAAAATAGCAGGCCTTGGAATGCAGCATTCTGGTTCCATTTTCTATTTTTAGGGGCCCAAATGCTGAGCCCCTAAAAACAGTAGGCCCCAGAACGCCATTCTACAGCAGTATGGCCAGTAGGGGAGAGCAGGGTGGGGGTGGGGGTGGGGGGGCTTGGCCGGCTCCCCTGTGCATGCACAGATTGTGCTTGGAGGCAGAAGCCTGCAAGTGCAGCCTGCAGGCTGCACTGTCTCCCGGCCCAGTGTGCGGCTGCTGGTAAGTACTGGGGTGGCCCAGCTTATGTTGGGGTGGGTATTGGGGGATCCTGAGCTGTGGGTGGGTATTGGAGGCAGGGATTGGATTTTGGGGATGGGTATTGAAGGCTGGGGGTGGATTTTGGGAGTGGGTACTGGGGCATGGGGTGGATATTGGGGGCTGGGGGGTGGATATTAGGGGTGGGTAGTGGGGGCTGGGATGGATTTTGGGGACAGGGGAATGGATATTGGGGGCAGGAGCTGGGGTGTAGGAGGGGAGCCTGGAGATGCAGAAAGGGGGCCCGCCTGTTTGGGAAGGGGGCCCACCCAATTAGGAGGGTGCCAGGGCCCACCAAATTATACTTTCATCCCTGGTCCATTTCCTCTGGTAGACACTGAGCACCTGGGTGGATCTCAGTCTTTTGTCCAGTCACAGGGGAATAGTTCCAGAGGAGGGTGTTAACTATAGACTGGAGACTGAAGACAAACTAGAATTGGGGCTGGGGCTGTAACTAGGGCAGAGTGAGTGCAGCAAAATCCCAGACACCAAATTTTAGAGGACGCTGCTCGGCTGGCAGCTGCAGCCCCTACCTGGTCCCAGAGGCACATTCCTGTCTGGGTGCCAGGCTGTGGCTGTGGCTGTGGGACTTTAAAATCTCCCACTCAGCCCCTGAGCATGCTCAGATGCATGCTCATGGGGGGAGGGAGAAGCCTGTCCACAGGTGGCCAGTGTAGCTCCGGCTGGGGACCATGCCGGCCTCAGGGGCAGGTAAGAGATCCCCAGTGGCCACTGGCAGGCTGCAGAAATCTGACTGTCCACAGCCTGCCAGTGGCTGCTGGGCCTCCCCACTGCCTTTCAGGAGCAGCTGGGGACAGTTCGGGGCCAGGCATGTCTGGGGCTGCTTGCCCCAGGCACCTAAACTCCTAGTTCCGACCCCGGTTGGGGCTTCTGCTTTTATTACCTCTGGCCTTCCTCATGCTGTGTGGAGTTTTTTGCAAATCAAAATAGAGTTGAGTCACATGGGCAAGTCCTAGTGGCTCAACAGATTTCTCCCTGGGCCCACTATACCTGGGAGCTTCCTTAATGAGCCATTAAGGAGAGAACAGTTTGCATACATTCAATGTGGGAGTGTTCAAGCATCCAATAACTTGAAACACACATAGAATAAACCAGTTCTTAGCTTTGAATACAGATATGACACCACATAATCACAGAATCATTCCTAGCCGATTACGACCTTTCTGTTGGTACCAAACATGGCATATCACATATGGATTATTGTAAATATGAAACACTATTAATATGAAAAATAATAAAAAATGACTCTCTAAAGCCAGACAGCATCACAGTGTGCACAGCCTCAGAGTAGGGGAAATGCACTCTGCAACTGCCTCTGTTTTTTTTATCTCATGGTCCAGCAAGGGCACCCCACTCTAGGCTTCTGACTCCCCAGTCATTGCCTCTCTTGGGTGGAGACCACCATTTCTTTCTGTTCTGTTTGGGGCATTTCCAGGCTGCACAGGTCCCTGATTATACTGTGAATTCACCAGCAGTATCAGACTGCCTAAACACACCTGCTTGTTATCAGAGCTTAGTAACAGCTTAACTGCCCACTATTCTTCACTCTAAGGGCAAAAGCGTTCCACAGAAAGCATATTAAAAACAACCAAAAAAGACATGCTAATAACCTAACAAGAGATCTCCAACTTCAGCAATGGGCGCTGGCAGGTGATTAGTCCTTCAAACCCTCCATGACATGAATAGTCCAGCCTTTACACAGCTCAGAGATATTTGATCTGGTGTTTCCAGGGCCGGGACATCAGCTGACATTGGGTTTTGCTCCCCAGGAGGTGCCTTCAAACTGCCTCCCAAGAACCTCCAAGGAAACTCATCTCGCCCATTGTCCCAAACTGTTCTTTGGAGTACCCAACACCTCCCCAAGGTGACACTCATCAGTCCCCTAGAAAAGTTACACAGTCCTACAATAAACAATGGCAATTTTAACATAGTACATTCTAAAGGTTTGAATCCTACTTCAGAAAGGTTTATCCAGGCTATTGCAGAAAATTGCTCTCTGTCCTAGTAAGAAACACAACTCCCTTCCGGGCACTGTGCACTCTAAGGGGGATGTCATGTGCAAATAGTCTAGCTCTGAGGGGGTGGAGCCAAAACACCTTCCATTTCCCACCGGACTGCTCACTCACAATGTAGAATGTGTGAGGGAGGAAGCAGGCACAGAAGCATTCAAACAGGGCTGTCTTTCTGCTCTGTGACCAACAATGTAGGTCAGCCACTCAAAAAGCAAGGAGTACACTCCCTTACCACCCTGCATAGCTGCATTAGGTCGGAGACAACTCTTGTCTGCCATGTGTGAAGTGCTTTGGTGTGAAAGTTGCTATATTAATGTCAAAATTTATTACAGAATGTTGTAGTTTAGTGCAATACTGTGTTGGGGCAGCTGTTTTACTGAGCCTGATTTAGACTATTGATGTGTGTCACTTTAACTGGAACAGTACTAGAGAAGTAGCCATGTTAGTCTTTATACATCAAAAACAATGAGTCCCATGGTGCCTTAAAGACTAATACATTTCTTTGGGCATAAGCTTTCATAGGCTGCAACCTAGTTCATCAGATACATTACAGATGGGACAGCACTGACAGCAATGTGGTTAGCACCAGGTTGTCTAAAGATGATCAGCCGAGTGCAAGCAACAGTGGGTGTCTGAATGTAAGGGCAGGTGTACACTTATAACGCTTAAGTGAAGATGCTTCTACGCCAATGGGATAGAGCGCTCTCATCATCATTGGTAATCCACCTTCCCAAGAGGTGATGGCTATGGCAACGGGAGAAATTTTATATAATTACATTAGCCAGGGGCATGGATTTTTCAGATGCCTGAATGATGTAGCCCAGCTTTACCAAAGATCAATAGTATAGACCTGGCCTAACCTTACATACACGCTAGGTAAAGAGTAAGAGGTACCAGTGGTGGTGTTAGGCATAAGCAGCCTAAGCAATTGGTTAGGATGCAGGCAGCTCAGGGGGGCCTCCCATTTGCTTTTTATTATTAATTATTACTGCACAGAGTGCAAAGATTTGCCTATAGGGCCTCTATTGGCCTACCACCACCTCTAATCCAATACAGAAGGCTTTAATGGAGAAGCTGCCAGATACTGAGGAGGCCATCTTTTCTGTATTTATCTTGTAAGAAAACTGTGTTCTTGTGGGTTCAGTTAAGAATGGTAGTGATCAGGGACCACCTACACCAGTAGTTCTAGGTTAAGGGACTTGTACTGCCTGAATGTCATCTTGATAGGATGAGAGTTTTCTCAGTAACTGTCAATTTTACCATATACACCACATAGAACCCACTAAATATATTTCTATTAATAATAATCAAAATTCACAGATAGGAAAAGCAAGAAACATGTTGCCTAAGAATACAGAGTTATATTTAAGGCTAAAATCGTGGTCCTTCATGTTGGCAGTTTGTTTTGTAACAGTCCCATAAAGCTTTAACTTTTTGAACCCCAGTGCCTGCTGTTGTTACAGCTATTGGCCGACCCTCCCTTGCTTGCCACAACTGAAAATTTAACATCAATGACAACTGAAAAATGCTTCAAAATAAACACTGATATTATTCAACAAAATTATACAAAAACTTTAAAAAGGTCAAATTTTGTTATGCCTACCTCTATGCCATTGTTGCAGGTGAGCAGACACCAACTCCTTTCATTGTTTTATTAACCCTACTTTGCCCCCCCCCCCCCAAAAAAAAAAAAAAGCTAGGAAATTTTCTGCAAAAGCTATGTGACAAGAACATTTAGATGAATTATATGACAGGAGAAAGAACTGGATAGTGGTTAGAGAAAAGTAAATGCACATGCAGTTCTGTTTGTCTTTCTGTCTCATATCTTTCCAAAGGTTTCCTTTACCTTTGTACTGTAATGCTAGTCTCTGACACCCACTGCATGGCTCCTAGCCCTCCCACACCAGGACACAGGAAAGTGTTTACAGGGTATCAATGTGGGCAGCCAGAAGGAGATAGCAGTGTCTAGTGGACAGAGCACTGAATTAGAACTTTTTAGATTCAATATGTGGCTTGGCCTCTTGGGTGACAGACACACAAAGAGTGGGAAAGATGTGCGCAGTTTCCTCATCCGTAAAATGGGAATGATGCCACTGATATCCTTTGTAAAGCACTTTGAACAACTGATGAAAAGCACTAGGTAAAAGCTAACTATTATTTCTGCATACATTTCTGATTGAATTTGGTCCCTGAGTTGTTCACACACACGACTGGTGGGCAGCTTTTCATTAACAGCTCACAAATCCAAAGGCAAATTTTGAATGGTTCCACCAAATGTCAGTTTAAAAAAGGAAACATGATTGTAAGCCAATCTCCTGATATTGGGGGGCAGGGGAAGGAAGGGTCTGAAACATGCCTTTTAAAGTTTTGGGATTAGGAATACTGATGATGCGGGAAGCAGAACAGAATCCAGCCTGAGAATGTTATCAGCTCTGCTGGCTGGACTTAATTTTAATCAGCAATTAACCCCAAGGCACAGAGGAAGCAACATATGGTCAACGACAAGGGTTTGCTTTTCCAGAGTCCTTTTTCAGATCATAACTGCATTTGCAAGAGGATCCCAGAGCCGTAGTGCAATTCTTGCTCACTGGTATTAAACTTCATTAACTGGTATATGGTTTCCTGTTGACTCAAGCAATGACTCTTGAACCCTCCTCTTCTGGTGGGGTGCAGGGAGAGAAGAGTGGCTTAACATGCTACAAGTTGCCAGTGACTTCCTTCCATTGGGAGGGAATTGCTACAGAAAAGCATCTTGGGTCTTCTTGGAAATAGTTTCATCCCTGTTCTACAGCTTCACTTCCCAGTCACTGCCAGCATAAAAACATATCATAGCATTGTGTGATAGCAGATTAGGGTGTATTGGCTTAATTCTGTTCTCACTGAAGTGAGTAGCAAATTCCTGTTGCCTCCAATGGGAGCATAGTTGACCAATGATAGCCGCTTTAATTTTTTTCTGGGGGCGGGGGGAATAATCACTCCCTAACCCCCTGAAGTTTACAGTCTTGTTAATAGGTATTTGGAGCTGCTACTCTTACTATTACGTGTTCTGCATTAACCCCTGTAAACACAGACCGTGGCCAGCGATTCCACATGCTGAGGTAGTGTATCCACTGTGGGAAACTTCCCGCTCTCTTCTGGTGGGTCTCACACTTTTCTCAGACAGTGGATCAGGGCACCACCAGTTCCTCTTCTCTTCTGATAACATCCCATGGAGAAGGGACTTTCCCTCAGCCTTCTGGGTTTTTACCTCCAGGGGCATGAACCTTCAACTCCTTTCTGCTCCTCCACAAGACACTGTACTGCTTGACTCCACTCCACTCCACTCAGCACTTTTCCTTCTCCTCCAGCTTGTGTTCCATTTGTCTGGAGCAGGCCTTGATTGGCCTCAGCTGCTCCTGATTGTCTTCTACTGACTCCAGCTAGTTTTCAGGGAAAAGCGCCCAGAACACTGAGGAGCTTATACACTTCCCTTCCATGACTCTACTGTTGCCCTCTGGCCTTGATATATCACAATACATAGTGCAAAAGAGAGCCCCTGCCTTAAAGAACTTACTATTTATGCAGCCTCGGTGGATAATGTTGGCGGGCAAAGGTTGTATTCTCAGCCTTATTTTACAGATGCAGCAGTGAGACAGAATTTCACCGACTTGCCCCAGGCCACAGAGGAATTCTGTTGCAGAGGTAAAAACTAGAATGAAAACCAAATTTTTGCAATTCCCCCCCTGAAGAAAATTTCCCCCAAACTGTTTTGTTTTGAGTTGATTGAAATATTTTCTTTATTTAAGAAAAGAAAAGAAAAGAAAAGAAATCAACACCACCATTTTTAGTGGGACTTTTAAAATTTCATAATACAATAACTTCATATAAAACAAACAAAAAATTACAAAGGTAAAAGCCGTTTCAAAACACTACATAGAAATGTTTCATTCTGAAAGTGTCAGACAAGTGTTCCAACACTGGAAGTTCTTCCCCAGTTTGCTTCCACTGCAAGTTCTTTCACTTTCAACAGCACCACATATTCTGATGGAACGCTTCTGTCAAAGTTTCTCTGACTAGCTCTAAGAACAATCCTAGGGGACTGAAGGGCTGTTGGCTGATGAACATGGAGAAGTTGAACCGGTATGGTTATAGTTTGTATAGGCATCTTTACACATGTATAACCCAACAAAGCATGAATCTGTCCTGACTTGTTCACCTGATTCGAGCTACCTTGCCTGCAAGCTTTACATTCACCTGGTGTAGCAGCGCATGGGTATAAACACGTAGTACTTTGGTTAGCTCTCCCAGGAATGTGTTTGGCAGGCTCTGTGCATCATGGGTGCTTTCCATGGATGATTGTGGGATACCTACTGGCATCATGGGGAACTGTGAGATCTTGAAGTCTAACTCCATTGATCCCTCCTGCAGGATCCGATAATTGCTTTAGCTGGAATTCCATTATTTTCTATCTGCATGATTTCCAACCCTGAGGCTGCCTGCTTCTTTCTATTATGGACATGGATCAGGTCATCCTGCGGCCGTGACAATCATAACCAGAAATACAAGGCTGGAGGGAACCTCAAGAAATCATTAGATCTGGTCCCTTATACAGTGGCAGAGCCAAGTGTACCTACACCATCCCTGACGGTTATTTGCGCAACCTGTTCTTAAAACCCTCCAATGACTGGGATTCTGCAATCTCCTTTGGCAGCCTTTTACATGACTTTCTGTCCCACCTTCAGTGGACATGGAGACCAGTTGATCCCCATCCTGTTTAAAGGACTGGAAAGCTATCAGCTTTTTCTCTTTCCTTTGCCTAGTTTTTTATAGCCTTTCTCACAGGTCTGATTTCTAATCATTTTAATTTTTTTATGTTATCCTTAAGACTCTCTCCAGTTTATCCACTTCTTTCCAAATGCATGGTGTCCAGAACTGGCACAGAACTCCAACTGAGGCTGCACCAGTGCTGAGTCAAGCAGGACAAAGCATCTTTCATATGACACTGCTAGTAATCATGCAATCCGGTGGCTTTGGATAAAATGGCAGGTCACCAGCACCAGGACAATTCTGCACTGCTACTCAGAGTTGGTGCTGGTGGGACCCTAGACAGTCCTTGATCACCCGTGCTCACTAAAGTTCTGCTCCTGCGCCTATCCAACCAATCTCATGTTTTTGGGAAGCCCATCTCCTGTTTGATGAATTGCTTGACTATTTCACAGTCCTGTCAACCTCAAGCAAAGACAAACATGCACACTTTAAATATGCATTCTGGTGTCATGCCTGCCAGCTTCCAACTCACTAGCAACACCTGCATATTTCTCAGATAGGAACCTACTTAACATAGCTTTCTGAATGACTTTATCAGGAGCCAGTGAATTAGTGCAGTTAACATTCATGCTGAGCATGTTATTACTTGTATTACCATAGCACCTAGCAGTCCCTGCCCTGGATCCAGATCCCATTACACTAGGTGTGTACAAACAGTCCCTGCCCCAAGGACAGCTCAATCCAAGTATTTGACAGATACAGCGGTTGCTGGCTGGAAATTTTTCAAATAGTTTTTTTGTTGTAAAATGCTGATTAGTCAAAACAAAAGCTGCTCATGAGGCTCGCTCTGGTTTGATGGATTTATCAACTCAAAAAAATTTGGGTGCCACAATTTTAACAAAGTCTAAAAGAAACATTGATAGTTTTGCATTTTATTCCACTTTCCTGGTTCACGATGGCTTTTCAGAGGGTTGAGGGGGCCTAGAAGTTTAAGCTAATTAGATTGAAAACCAAAGGTTAACCAAAGGGAAAAAAGGTTATAGTAGAAATGAAATGTATTCAAATCAAAGAACCCAAATATTTTGATGCAAAACAAAAATAAATTGGCATTTCGTTCACAAATATGTCCAAGATTTAGACTTTTTGTTTCAATTCAAGAAGAAAAAAAATCAAACTCTTGAAAATAGTCACAGGACAGAAATCCATTTCCCAACTAGTTCAAGTGTCCACAAGCTTGTCTCTTCACCCCAGTCGTTATTCATCATACTGAACACTTGCTTCACTAGACTGTTTATTCTGGCTAAACAAAAAGCCAGTTCTTCTCACTATAAATATGCCTCTTGAACAAACATTTTGTACTTATAAATCAAAATAAAGACACCTAAATATTTTCCCTGATTACACAAAATATCCCAATCTTTCATGAGCCCTGAAAGACATTCCAGGAACACTGGGACATCATATGAAAAATCAGAATTGTCACAGTTAAATAGGGACAGGTGGTCATTTTATCCCTGGTATGTAGTCGCTACTGCTTATTATTCAACGTTTGTATTACAGTAGTTGCCTAGAGACATCAGCTGCAATCAGGGCCCCATTATGCTATTGCCCACTCATGTAGCTAAACAAACAAGGAGCCCTGTGGCACTTAAAGACTTACAAATTTATTTTATTGCCTGAGCTTTCATGGGAAAAAAATCCCACTTTGTCAGACACTTTGAAGATGGGGGAACTTACAGAATGGGAAGAAATAAATGGAGGGAAGTATAAGTTATAGGATCAGGTCACACTGTAACAGCAAATCAAAAAGAAGTGTTATGATCTAATGCAAAATATATAGATTTGTACTCTGATTTGCTGTTACAGTGTGTGACCTGATCCCATGATTTACACTTCCCTGCATTTATTTTCTCCCATTGTGTAAGTTTCTCATCATCAAAGTGCCTGACGAAGTGGTATTTTCTCCCATGAAAGCTCATGCAATAAATCAATTTGTTAGTTTTTAAGTGCCACAAGACTCCTTGTTTGTTTTACTGAACTAGACTAACATAGCTGCCTCTTTGGAACTTATCAAAAAATTAACACCTGTCTAAATTTGAGGCCATCTTTGAACTTGAGGTCTAGGCCAAATGGCCTTCCTGCCCACGCCCCTTTAATTGGCCCAAAGGAGCATTCAAGGAAAACAAGGCCATTGGAGACAAGCACAATGACTTCCCTGCCAAGGATGTGAGACAGCCTCCCATTATCTGAGCCATTCTTTTTTAGGTGACAAATCTCAGGAACTGTCCTAGATTGACATGTCAGTAGAGGAAGTTTGGGAACAAACATTAATTAGTTACCAGGACATGATACTATTCATCTAGGAGTTCTGAAGGGACACAAACATGAAATTTCAGAACTACTAATGATATGTAATCTATCATTTACATCAGATTCTGTATCAGAAGACTGGAGGACATCTAAAGTGATGCTACTTTTTTAAAAGGCTCTAGATGTAAACTATTAGAATTCTTTGAAGGGGTCAACAAAAAGTTGGACAAGGGCAATCCAGTAGATATAACGTACTTGGACTTTCTGCAAGTGCAGGTACAGCACTTTCACTTACTTACATTACATTAGCTTTTCTTAATCTTAAACAAAGTAAGCTGACATGTGAAAAGATGGAGAGTTCTCTCCTGGATCAGTAAGTGGTTAAAAGATGGGAAATAAAAGGTACGAATAAATGGTCAGTTTTTCAAACTGATATGTAAATTGTGGTGTTCTCTGGGATCAGTGTTGTTCAAGATATTCATATGTAAACTTCAGGTGGGCTAGAATTCATTTAATTACCCTTCTCCAGTGCCTTAAAAAAGGGGGGGGGGTTACAACTCCCAAAGAGGAGTAGCTGGAGACCCAGGATTCAGTGTGTAAGGGACACACAGCAAAGATTGTTCAGCTACCCTCCCCACATTAAAATACTATCTAAGAACAAACATAATGAACTTTATTAACTACTAACATGATAAACATTACCCTAAGAAAAACAAAATAAATTTAAACAGAACAGTCCCCATAGAAACATTGTGGGCAAGAAACCCAAGAGTCCCAAAGTTTAGGTGAAGTTCACCCATATCTCAGTTGCAGCCTCTATTCAAGTCCAAAGCCTTGAGTTGCAAGAAGCAGCAATTCTCTTCTTTGGTTGCAGGGATCTGAGGTATAAATCCATGCAAGCTTTTTTTTCTCTTCTGGAACCAGCACCATCCAGTCAGTTTACTGGTTAACCAGCAATCAGTCACATATGAGAAAACTCTGCTGCAAAATGCTCCACAACAAGGCGAAAACATCTCGGACTATGTCTACACTAGAAGAAGTTAGGTCAAATTTGTTAATTCAAACTAATAAATTCGACTTTAATTCAAACTAAACTCAAACTTATTAAGTCGAATTAACAGAGTGGACTAAGTTGACTTAAAGTTAAGTTGAATTAGTCCATTTTGTTAATTTAACCTAACTGCCCTTAATTTTAATTTAATAATGTCAAATTAAGGGTTAATCCAGGGCTACACCATCCTTAGTCTGAACTAAGGTGTCAAATTAAGGCTTAGTTCAAACTAACAGGGTTATTATTAATTTGAACTAAGCTTTAATTTAGTTTGAATTAAGCCTTCTCAATTCAAACTAAATTGCCACTACAGACATAGCCTTGCTGTCCTCTCCTGGTTGAGCTTCTTCCAGTCACACACTGAGCAAATGGTCTCCTCTCACTGCAATTCTCAGGCTGCTGCTTTCATGCCATCTGACCACACAAACAGTAGAAAAACTATGTGGAGCATGCTCAATGCAACCACCACTTAATTTTCAGAAGGTTCTGGACTTGAGCAGCCAAATCTGCTCAGCAACATAACCCAGCCTCAAAAGATCCCTAAAAAAGATAGCCCCTTTAGGCACATGGGTTATACATACATGATCTGGGAAAAAAACAGTTAAAGAATGAGGTAGCAAAGTTGAATAAGAGTGGGATTCAGGGGCGTCACTGGCGCCAGGTACATGGGGCCTGTGCCCCAAATCCAGGCGCTGAGGCCCCGCCTCTCCCAGTCTCTGGTCTGATCGGGCTGGAGAGCCAGGGCCCAGCCACCCGCGGCGGCCACTCCCCCAAGGCCGGGTGGTCTCATGGCTGAGGCTGCCACTCCTGGTCCCATCTCCGTCCGGGGATCCGGGGACCAGCCACCTGCAGCCGTGGCAGCCGCTCCTGGCCCTATCCCCGGCCAGGGGCATGGCCTGCGGGCAGGGGGTGTTCCCTGCGGGCAGGGGCGGGGCCTGGGCCAGTGCCCCAGGTCCTTCCTCAGAGCAGCAAGGCTCCTGCTGGGACTATTCCATTTGGAAAAGAGATAGCTAAGGGGGAATGACAGAGGTCTATAGAATCAGGAAAAAATGAATGGAGAACTGTTATTTACCTCTTCACATAACCCAGAAAACAGGAACATCCAGTATGCAATAGGTTTAAAACAAACATAAGAAAGTATTTCATCACACAACACACAGTCAGGCTGTGGAACTCATTGCCAGAGGATGCTGTGAAGGCCAGAGGATGTTGTGAAGACCAAAGCCATAACTACATTCAGAAAAGAACTAAGTAAGTTCCTAGAGGATCAGTCCATCAATGGCTATTAGCCAGAACTGTCAGTGTAACAAGCCACATAGCCCAACCCTCTTGTTTCATTTCAGGTTTCACTTCCCTGGTACAAAGGACTCACTACGCTTTGCGTGTCTGCAGTCACCCTTGCTGCCTTATTTATAATGTATGCAATCCAGTCCAAGTTCCTGCCCTAGGCACTCAGAGTTTTGGTATCTCTCCTGTCCAGTTGACTGTTTCAGAGGCTTCCCCTAAACTGCTTGGCCACACCTCCTCTCTGGTTTTCTGCACCAGCCTGTTTATCTCCAGGGCCAGGTCACCAGCTGTTCCTCTTTACATCCTCAGACCTGGCTCACAGTCAGTCTAATCAGTGCAGCAGCTGTTATGGGCTCTGCTGGTACTTCTAACGCTGCTGGCCCGCACTGCCATAGCCCCCTGGGCCAGGGCCGACAGGCAGGTTCAGGGGTTTACCATCCTCTGCTCTGTCATGCTCAGTGATGCAAATCCAGACTCTGGGTGTTCCTGAGCCTCTGTCTGCCAGGTACTCAGAATGAAAGCCAAGGGGATGATTTGAGGATTGCTTTGCTCTGTTTGTGTCCTTTGAAGTACTTGCCCCTTTCCACTGTCAGAAAACAGAACACTGTTCTAGATAGACCATTGGTCTGACCAGTAAGGCCATTCTTACGTTCTCATGACAAAGTCATGGCTATCTGGATTTGGACGAGGCACTGGAGCAGACAGGGCAGAATCTGGAGGCCAGAAGGGACTACCCATGATCATCTATTCTGGGATCCCCTATAACACAACTTCCCCCAAATAATCCTTATCTGAACTGAAGTAGTTCTTTTTAACAAACATCCAACCTTGATTTTAAAATGGCCACTAATGGAGAATAAACCATAACTCTAGGTAAGATGTTCCAGGAGTTCAGCATCCTGGCTGTTAAACATGTATATCTTATTTCTAGCATGAATTTCTCTAGCCTCAACTTTTAGTCTTGGGATCTTGTTACCTCTTTGGCTCCCAGACTGAAGAACCCATCATCAAATATTTGTTACTCATATAGGTACTTAGAATGTGATCAAGTCACCCCTTAACCTTTTCTTTATTAAGCTAAATAGACTGAGCATCTAGATTCTATCACTCTATACCATGCAGGGGTGTCAGACTCATTCAATATGGGGGCCCATATTGGAAGGCAGAACACCTGTTGTGGGCCATGTGGCTGCACAGGTTCTCCAACTCTTTCACCCTCCATGTTCAGAGCAAGAAAGTGTCATTTTGCAGTCCATTTTCTGATCATAACCAAAAAAAATTGATCCTGATCTGGTCCATGAGTTTGACACTGCTGCAGATCCTGTAGCCTGGTTTCCAGTCCTTTAATCATTCTTGTGGCTCTTCTCTGAACCCGCTCCAATTGCTCAACCTCCTTCCTGGATTGTTAACACTGGAACTGGACACAGTATTCCAGCAGCAGCGACACCAGAGCCACATGCAGAGGTAAAATAACCCCTCTGCTCCTACTCAAGAGTCCCCTGATTATGCATAAAGGCAGGTGCCAACAAGGTGGTAAAATTGGAGCTTGAATAGATAAGGAAGAGTTAACTGGCGAAGGGCTGGAAGAGAGGAGCTCTCATTTGATGCAGTGGAGGAACGGAGCTAGTGGAGTGGAAACAAAGAGCAGGATGACGTGGTCAGATCAGCTGCACAAGAAGATGAACCTAGTTGTAGCATCCTTACACTCATTCAGAACTGAGCATAAGGGCGTGTGCACCTTTCCATTAGTATGGCCAGGACTGGACCAAATTTCACTGGGGTTTCTTATGCACCCCTTCCTTGGAGCATCCACTACTATCTCCTGTGCTGGATGGCTGTTGGGCAGCCAGGGGTTATGCTGGTGATTTTTTTCAGGGTTTCGGAGCAGTTTCTAAATGAATCAGAGATCGAGGAGAGATGACTTTTAATGGGTGTGCACATGAGGCAGGAGCATTATGCAGCATGATGGCTGGGGTGTTTGAGTGGCAGCCAGGCCAACACAGTGCCCATTTACCATTCGCTTCAGCCAAATGACTGGTATAATTATCTCAGGCCACCGTATCATCATAAAGCGCCTTTGCGCTGAAATTATAACATGTCTCCTTTAATTATGTTAATTGTTAATAAGGATTCTAATTTTGGGTTCATCTTTCACCAGTGGAAAAAAAAGCCAGCGTTTTTCCAACTTCTCTGGAATTTCTCTCGCAAACAGCTAATTGAAACATTCCTTCAATTTGTGCCACTCTGTTTTGACAGTGGTTTTGCCCCTTGTCATAAAATCAATGGTCTTCCCTCCTCCCTTCCCACAATCTATTCTCTGACTGTAGGGGCTCCTTTTCCCAGTCAAAGTCTTCCTCAGATCATCGGGGTTAAGTGATCTTTTCATACCACCCGGTCAGACTGTCAGAAGGCATTGAGTGGCTTTTGAAAATGAGCCATGCTAAGTGGACTTGATAGGGGTTACAACCACCATTATTGCTATCACCACTGTGATAAAATGGAGCAGTAATGACGGGGGACGTACTTATCACTGTCTCTTTTAGATCACTTAGATAGTTTAGGTCTGAAGCTTTTTGCCAGAGACAAATGGAACACATGCAAGATAAACGTTAGTGATACAAAATCAGCATGAGTGTGCATGCACACGCGTGTATTATTTACCCCAAAGTCTAGTGAGAATAGAACTGGTCACAAGGTGCCCATGAGACAGCAAGAAGTGCCACCTCTCGATATTAGAATCAAACACATTGAAATGAGAAGAGACCAAGGAAACACCCTAAGCTTCCCAATGCTTTAGCCTTTCCCAGGAAGAACAATGGGCTGACTCACTGCAGGAGTGCCTCCTTGTGGGCAGGTCCCAGTTTAGTCCACTCTTTCTGGGGTAACACCAAACCCAACATAAGGCAGTCCAAGGTCCTCACAAGAGGGTCTTTGGCCCCAAGTCCAGGCCGCAGGTCTTCACACCCTTGCCTCTGGGCTTTCCAATGTCCTTGTCACTGTCTCATGACTCACACCACCTTGCTAGTAGCCAGTATGGGAAACTCAGGCCTTCCCAGTACACAGAGTTCCAGCCCAGAGACCCTATAACCAGCAGCCAAGGTCTTCACAGCCCTAGTCCTTGCTGCTCTTTCCCTGCCTCCTTCCTACTCGAACCTTTCTCAGAGCTTCATCCCTGCAGCCTCTCTAGGTTGATCCTTTTTTCAGGGCTATCATCCTAGTATTTAGTCCCCTCAGTACTGCTGTTTCCAGCAAGTGACTGCAGACTCTGTCTCTGAAGCCCCCTTCTGCTGCAAACTCTTTCCTTTTCCACTAACCTGTCCCACCAGGTGCAGCAAAACAGCATTACTGGCTTTTCAGGCCCATAGTAACCCATGAACCACACATCCCATGACACATTTTTAATATAGGTCTGTACCATGGGGATGTGGAAAATTAAGTTCAGATGTTTATTAACACTGTGCGTTCCAGCTCAACAGCAGAAAGGACTGAGCATTGTTCAACTGCTGTGTACAAGGGACACGTAGTATGGCCTAGTGGACTGGGACTCTGGACAGTTGTTTTCCTGGCTCTGTTCTTGGCCTACAATGTGACCCTGGGCCTTCAATTCATAGATTCTAAAGCCAGAAGTGAATAATGGGAGCATCTAGTCTGACTTCCTGTACAACACAGGACTTCCCTAAATTAATTCCTGTCTGAACTACAGTGTATCTTTAAGGAAAACATCCAATCTTGATTTAAAGATTGCCAGTGATAGAGCATCCATCACAATTCTTGCTAAGTTGCTCCAATGGTTAATGACCCAAACTGTTCAAAATTTGCACCTTATTTCCGGACTGAATTTGTCTAGCTTCGCCTTCCAGGCATTTTCTCTCTTGATCAGTGGTTCTCAACCTGTGAAACCATGGCCACTTGTGGCCCAAACAGCACACAGCCGTGGCCCTTGTGAGGCCCTCAGGGTCAAAGAGGTAGCATAAACAGGGATTAAAGTAAGCTGGAACACCCTGGAACACCCATAAATTTGAGGGGCCAGAGTTCCAGGGCCCTGAAAAATAGAAAAATTGGGTGGAATGCATTTTCTGCCCTGGGAGCTGCAGCCAGGCTGGGGGAGTTTTCAGATCTCCCACCCAGAGCATCCTCAGATGCGTGCTCAGGGCAGGAGGGGCCTGGCCAGGGATCTGCTCTAGTCAGGTAAGGAGGGGTCATGAAAGGGGAGGGTTGGGAGTCAGCAGGGTGCCCAGAGATTAGGAGGGTTCTGGGGCCCATCGGATTATACTTTACCCACTGAACTGTAGAGATGTGGGTCACATAACACAAAGGGAGCTGCATATGAGGCCTGCACTGGTAAATAGGTGGAGAACTACTGGTCTAGATATCAGCTGTTAGAGGTGGGGAATGGCTTTCATTATGTATGTACAGCACCAAGCACACTGGAGTCCTGAGATCAGTTGAAGTTTTGAATTGCTACTGCAGTGGTGTAGGGAGGGCATCTGGGGCCCACTGGCTCCTGCGGGCCAAGGCCTGTTTTTCTGCTCCAGTAGGTGCCCCACCCCACTTCATACCATTCAGCCCCCCCAGCACTTCCCTACAGTCCAGCAGGCAGGGGTACAGCCCCCACCACCATCACTATGCCACTGTGCTATTGAAATACTACAAATAATAGAACTGCAAGGATTGGTGCTGGTTCAAAATGTAATCCATGGAACCAGCAGTGCTGACTCTTACAGCAGTCACCAAAGGGATTTCTGTTCCAGCACAGAAGCACCAAGATTCAAAGTAAGTAATCCACTGACAGTACCCCCACT
Source organism: Podocnemis expansa (assembly GCA_007922195.1). Classification (NCBI taxonomy): domain Eukaryota; kingdom Metazoa; phylum Chordata; order Testudines; family Podocnemididae; genus Podocnemis; species Podocnemis expansa. The sequence continues at coordinate 6,959,473 of ML682061.1, read as the reverse complement.
GTTCATGCTACACCTGCAGTAACTGGGCAGCAAGCACAGGCTGGTGCTCCAGAGCAACCATACAGTAACAAACAATGCAGGTCACCCTGTGTTCATAAGCACACCTGCAATTTAAACAAAGAGGGTACTGGGTACTTTTAAGAAGGTGTTTAAATGCCTTTCTAGGTTGGAACCCAAGCTGTTACAGAAGAGGGGCCTATCAAGTATAGATTTCAGTTCCACACACCCACTAGAAAGAAAAGCCAAGAGTAAAATGACCGCTTGGTATTTTTTCTTCTCATATACCATACATGGCATTTATAAAGATGGGCTGAGATTTACACTGTATGTACACAGCCTCAACCTCCCTAACCACAATTAATGGTAGGCATGGTGCAGACTAGTAACAAAGGCTATGTCTACACACAGACAGTTAAATTGATTTAACTTATATCGAGTTAATAAAATTGATATAAAAACCATTAAATTGATTTAACAGATTCCCACTAAAAACTCAGATCCGACTAGCATGTCCAGGGAAAGGACTAACTTGTTCAATTTAAGACAGGGGCACCAAGGGAGGTGTGGCAACATGGCCCTGAGGATGGGCCATGCCACCCATCCAATCCCCTGCCTGGCTCTCACCTGGTGAGTCAGGTGGTGGGGAAAAGTACCCTCACCCCTAGTTCTGGGTGTACTGATCTGGGCAGGGGAAAAGGCATCCACTACACCTGGCAGCAGCCCTGAACACTCAGCAGGATGCTGGGAAGGGAGTCCTGTGCCAGGCTTCCCCTGTGCTGGCTGAGTGCAGGAGAAGGGAGCCTCTGCACCAGGCTTCCCAGCCCTAGCCGAGCACAGGGAAGGGACCCCCGGCACCCAGCTCCCCCACTGCTAGCTGGGTGGTATGGAAGGGACCTCTGGCACCCAGCTGCCCACATGCTAGATGGGCGGCGGAGAGAAGAGCCCCCAGTGCCCAGGTCCCAGCTTAGATTTCAGGAAGCCGGGCGTGGGGCTGCCTTTCCCCCATGCCAGGCCAGCACAGGGAAAGCCAGGCACCAGGGGCTCCTCCCCCTGTTGCCTGGCCAGTGCTGGGGGAGCCAGGTGCTGGTGTCTCTTCCCCACTGCCCAGCTAGAGCACAAAGAGCCGGGCACAGGGGTCCCTTCTGTGGTGTTTTGGACTACCTAGGGTCATTGGGGTCGTCATAGTGATAAATGGGAGAGTCATTTAGGTGCTAGGAAAACCTGTCTGTCTGCTCTCTCTCTCTCTGTTCTCTTTCAATAAAGATTTCTAATACAGCTCTGAATATGCTGTCCTCTTAATTGGATTATAATTTCCCTTAAAACTCTACATCTGGCGACAGAGGATGGGATTTGTGATGGAGTGGCTATCCTCAACAATCCTGGCAGCTTTGGAAAACCAGAATACAATGAAAGAAGCAAAACTTTATTTTACTGCTTGCATGGGGGTTGGGTTGTAGCTGTGAAAGCTGATCTGTTTGCCTAAGGGATAGCTGGCTATTCTGAAAGCTGATCTGCCTGTTGTTAAGCACAAGGAAGAGATAAGGCTGGCTGGCTATTCTGAAAGCTGATCTGCCTGCTGTTAAGAGAAGAGACAAACAATAACCACAAGAGGGCATCATGGCTTTACTTACTACAACCTCTGAAGCATATGATCATTCGGCAGATTCCTGGCAGACATATACAGCCTGATTTCAAAATTTTGTAATAGCAAACGACATAACTGATGAGAAGAAGGTACCAGTTTTTCTAACGGTCATTGGAGTTAAGACTTATAATTTGCTATGTGATTTGCTTTATCTGGAGAATCATAGAATCATAGGGTTGGAAGGGACCCCACGAGGTCATCTAGTCCAACCCCCTGCCAAAAAAAGCAGGACCACTCCCATTAGACCATCCCAGTCAGGGTTTTGTCCAGCTGGGCCTTGAACACCTCCAAAGATGGAGATTCCACCACCTCCCTAGGCAGCTTATTCCAATGCTTCACCACTCGCCTAGTAAGGAAGTTTCTCCTAATATCCAGCCTGGACCGCCCCAGCTGTAACTTGAAACCATTGCTTCTCGTTCTGCCCTCTGTTACTACCAAGAACAGTTGAGCTCCATCCTCCTTGGAGCAACCCTTCAAGTAGTTGAAGGTTGCTATCAAATCCCCCCTCAATCTTCTCTTCTGCAGGCTAAATAAGCCTAGTTCCTTCAGTCTTTCCTCATAGGGCTTGTGCTCCAGCCCTTTGAGAAGCCAGAGCAGAAACCTTATGGGGACCTAGTGGAAGTTCTGGAAGCACATTTTTCCCCAAAGCCACTAGTAATTGCAGAGAGGTATAGGTTCTACCAAAGGAACCAAGAGGAAGGTGAATCAGTTGTACAATTTGTAGCAGCTCTGCGGAAGCTGGCAGCACACTGTGACTTCAAGAACATGTTAGAGGAAATGCTGCGTGGCAGGCTGGTGTGTGGCCTGCACAGTGAATCAACACGAAAACGTCTAATGACTGAAGGTCAACTCACCTTGCAGAAGGCTGTGGAAATTGCAGTCTCCATGGAACGCGTCACCCAAGACATGCAACAGATCGGAGTCAGTGTCCGTAAAGTATCCCTACAACCTGCCCCCAGGGCACCGGGGAGACAAGAATATTACCGGTGTGGGAAGCAGGACCACCTCACATCTGAGTGCCGGTTTAAAGAACTACTGTGTCGACAATGTGGTAAGAGAGGGCACATTGAACGTGCCTGCAAACAAAGGAAGGGTGAACCAAACAGAAGAGGCAGACCTGAGAAAAATGGCCTGTTGGTTTGGCGGACTAAGAGGGAAATTCTGCATGCAGTAGAGCAGAATACAGGTGATCATAGTGACACCCAATTGGAAGATGAAGATTCCCTCCATGTTTTGTCTATAACAGCTGGCCGATGTAAATTCTGGGTAACACCTGTGTTGGAAGGCAAACTTACACGCATGGAACTGGACGCTGATGCAGCAGTTTCATTAGTTTCTAACCTTGTGTATGAGAAGGACTTTAGACATCTGCCACTTAAGCCGACAGTTGTCGTTTTGAAGACATATACTGTAGAGACTGTTCCCCTGTTGGGTACTATTGATGTGAAAGTAGAACTCAATGGACAGACCACAAAGCTACCACTGTTTGTGGTAAAGGGGAATTACCCAGCCCTAATGGGAAGATCTTGGATCAGGAAAATCCAACTCGATTGGTCACAAGTGCATCAATTGACTAAAGAAGAAATGAATCTAGCAGCGGTACTAACGAAACATGCTGCTGTTTTCGGTGAAGACTTAGGCAGTATGAAGGGAATCACTGTGAAATTAAATATAAAGCCTGATTGCCAGCCAAAATGTTTGAAGGCCAGGATGGTGCCATTTGCCATCAGACCCAAGGTGGAAGAAAACTTGGAGCGGTTAGTCAAAGAGGGAGTCTTGGTGCCAGTTACTCACAGCCAGGGGGCGACACCTATTGTCCCAATAGTGAAGAAGGATGGCTCCATTCGGATTTGTGGAGATTTCAAGGTCACTGTCAACCCAGTGTTATGTGCAGAACATTATCCTCTTCCCTGCATTGAGGACATCTCTGCAGGTTTGGCTGGAGGACAAAAATTTAGCAATGATTTAGCTTGATTTGAGTCAAGCGTACTTACAGATGCATGTTGAAGAAGAATCTCAAGAATTGTTGACAATTGTAACACATAAGGGGTTGTACAGATACTGTCGTTTACCTTTCGGCATTACTTCAGCCCCAGCTTTGTTCCAAAGGGCAATGGATCAGATTTTGAGTGGTTTATCAGGAGTACAGTGCTATCTGGATGACATCCTGGTCACGGGTAAAAATGAGGAGGAACACCTTACGAACTTGGAAGCTACTCTGCAAAGACTGGAAGAGCATGGCCTACGTGTTCACAGAGACACATGTAAGTTTTTCCAGCCCTCAGTTGAATATTTAGGACATATAATTGACACTAAGGGTCTCCATAAGTCTCCAGCCAAGGTTAAGGCTATTGTGGATGCTCCGCTACCTCAGAACGTAAGCCAACTTCGCTCTTTTTTAGGCTTATTAAACTATTATGGCAAGTTTATTACACAAATAGCAATGCTCCTGAAACCCCTACATGAGCTTCTGGGGCCAAAAAAGGCCTGGAACTGGACTGAAGCCTGTGATGTTGCATTTAATGAAGCTAAACGCTCACTGGTAAACTCTAAGGTTCTGACACATTTTGACCCATCCTTGCCCCTACAGTTGGCTTGTGATGCCTCCCCTTATGGAGTTGGGGCTGTATTGTCACATATTATGCCTTCTGGTGAAGAGAAGCCTATTGCTTTTGCTTCACGCTCCTTGACCAAGGCAGAAACTAACTATGCCCAAATTGAACGCGAAGCACTGGGCATTGTTTTTGGTGTTCGGAAATTTCACCAGTACCTGTGGGGAAAGAAATTCACACTTCTCATCGACCCCTGACATCAATTTTGGGGCCACACACAGGCATCCCACATTTGGCTGCCAGTCGGATGCAACGATGGGCATTGATACTTTCTGGATACACATATGAAATCAAGTACAGGCAATCCTCTTTGCATTGCAATGCTGATGGCCTTTCAAGGCTACCCTTACCGGCACACCGTCAGGATCAGGGCCAGGAAGGAATCTTTTACTTTGAACAAGTGGAAAACACACCTGTCACGGCTTCTCAAGTGAAGAAAGCAACACGGGTTGACCCAGTACTCTCATGAGTTATGGATTTTGTGATGCATGGAACGTTCTTACCTGACTCTCAGGTCTCTCCTGACCTCCGACCCTATGTGTCTAGGAGGACAGAGTTATCGACCCAATCCAGGTGTTTGTTGTGGGGTATGCGTGTCATTATCCCACCTTCATTAAGACCACATTTGTTGGAACAGCTCCATTCAAGTCACTGTGGCATAGTGCACATGAAAGAAATTGCATGGAGCTATTTCTGGTGGCTGGGCTTACACAGGGCCATTGAAGAAATGGCTAGAGCTTGTACCTCATGCCAGAGCGTCTGGAACGCACCTCAGTTGGCACCTCTTCACCCATGGGATTGGCCCGAAAAGCCCCAATGTATCCATGTTGATTTTACTGGCCCATTTGAAGGATGTATGTTCTTAATTGCTGTGGATGCCCATTCAAAATGGCCAGAAGTCTCTGTAATGCAGTCCACTACTACGGAAGCCACTATTCAGACCCTGCATGGCTTTTTTAGTTGTTACGGTCTTCCAGAACAGCTGGTGGGTGACAATGGACCACAATTCGTTTCTCAGGATTTTGAAACTTTTATGAAGGCCAATGGAATACATCACATCAGGTCAGCACCATATCATCCTTCTACCAATGGATTTGCTGAAAGGTTTGTACAGACTATGAAGCAAGCTCTAAAATCTGCAAAGGGACGTTCACCTCTTCATAAGCATCTGGACAACTTCTTGTTGTCCTACAGAAACACTCCACAGGCTACAACTAAGGCATCTCCAGCTTTTCTTATGATGGGACGGCAGTTGCGCTCTTGCTTTGATTTGTTGAAACCACGAGACACACGGCAAGTGGTTCAACGCCAACAACAGGAGCAGGTCAGCAGACATTCACCAAGAACACTTTCAGTATTGGACAGCCAGTTCTTGCACGAAACTGCTTCAGGAGCTAAATGGGTCCCAGCAACGGTCATTGCCCAGACAGGACCTGTTTCCTACTCTGTCCAGACAGCGAGTGGCCTAGTTTGGCGACGGCATGTAGATCAGCTGCTTCTCTGTCATATCCAGCCAGAAGATGCATCTCCAGCAGACATATCTGACTTCACCCTTACTGATGATATAACATCAGAGCATGGAACTACTATTTCTGTTTCTCCTGCTCCAGCCACCCCTTCAACGCCTTCAGCCTTCCTGGACCAACCAGACACAACATCCTCTGCGGTTCCAGCTACTTCCCCAGTACCTGTGATCCCACCACCACCAATACCACCTTGTGGGGTGGGCACACCAGAAGTTCACTGTAATCCACCTCGCGACAGAAGGCCTCCGAATCGGCTGGATCTTTAGCTAGTGGTGATCCCCTCTTCATGGGGCAGAATAATTCCCCAGGGGGTCGCCGGAGATAGGGCAGTCTACCCTCATCTCCTACTTTCATTCTTATTCTTTCTGGGTAGGGGGCGGGCTTTATTCTGGGGGGGTGTTCATTAGAGGGGGATCCCAGAGGATCGCCTGAGAGACTTCGAAGCAATGCTGGATGAGGGGGAGAGAGCATCCAGGGATACGCTGGTGGCAACCTGGGATGCAGCTGCACGCACAATGCCATCGGTGGTGGTGATGCATTGTTTGACCTGGCTCCAGAACTCTGGCCTCTCCATGAAAATGCAACAAATTATCCAGGACCTCCCCTTTGAAGGTCCCGACCTCTTTGCATCTTCCACAGCCACAAAGCTGCATGTTATGAAGGACTCAAGGGCCACCCTGAGGTCCCTCGGGATCTACACCCACAACCTGTCAGACGTTCGTCGAAGTCACACCAGATACAACAGCAGCTACAGCAACTGAAACAACAGTTGCAGCTACAGAACCAGTTCCCAAGATCCCTCCAGTTTCCCCAGCATCACCTTGGGGACCTGGACAAGGATAAAGGTCGGGCAGGTAAAAGGGGTAAGCTGGGTGCCTCTCAGTCGGGACGGCGCGGACAAGGGTCAGACCGCTCGTCAGGCCGCAAACAGCGTTTTTGACGGTCCCTCAGAGGGCAGCGCTCCACAGCCCCTGTTCTCCCCCCACTGCCTCTCCCACTTCGCCCCACAGTGGACCCAGGTCACCTCAGACCAATGGGTCCTCGACACAGTAGCAAGAGGATACCAGATCCAGTTCCTCTCAACCCCCCAGGACAGGAAACCGTCCCCTCCCATAAACCCCAGAAAATCCCAATCTCCTGGGAAAGCTTGAGGCCAAATGCCAAAAGTTACTCTCCCTCAGAGCCAACAAAAAGGTTCCCAAGAGGGAACGCGGCAAAGGGTTGTATTCCCACTACTTCCTAGTCCCCAAACCCAGTGGGGATCTCCGGCCCATCCTAGACCTCGGAGCTCTCAACAAAACATAAAGAAAATAAAATTCCGCATGATCTCCCTACCGCAGATCATTCCCTCCCTGTCCCCAGGACTGTGGTTCATGGCCCTTGACCTAAAGGATGCTTACTTCCACATAGCCATTCGACCCCACCACAGGCGGTTCCTCAGATTTGTAGTGGCTTGATGCCATTACCAGTTTACCGCCCTCCCCTTCAGGTTATCGCTAGCCCCCAGGGTGTTCACAAAGTGTGTCACGCCAGTTGCAGCGTTTCTACGCAGGAGGGGTGTAAGAATCTACCCCTACCTGGACAACTGGCTCATAGTGGGCAAGTCAAGTCAACAAGTACAAAACCACATCGACATCGTAATGAACCTGTGCAAATTCCTGGGCTCCCACATAAATTTGGAAAAGTCCAAGTTTTGCCCCACCCAGGACATAGAGTTCATTGGGGCATGCTTGGACGCTCGGCAAGGCATCGCATCCTTGCTGCTGTCAAGATTTCGATCCATCTGCACCATTGTGATGGAGCTCCAGGCCCCCAGGCTGACCACAGCACACAGATGCATGCAGCTCCTGGGGCACATGGCAGCGACCACATCAGTAATATGAACAGCCTGCCTGCGGATGCGACTGTTCCAGCTCTGGTTTGCCACAAGCTTCCGTCCAGAACAAGACCACCTAGACAAGGTAATCTCAGTACCCCAGCATGCCCTGGAGTCCCTCCAAATCTGGCGGGACCCCAACTTTGTGATGGGGGGAACCCTGTTCAGGGAGTCCAAACCTGCAGTGACCCTGATAGCGGACTCTTCCAACCTGGGATGGGGCACCCATCTCTCCGGGGGCCTATCCACGCAAGGCACTTGGAGCCCCGAGGACAGTATTCTCCACATAAATGTGAAGGAGCTCAGGGCCAGCAGACTGGCCTGCATGGCCTTCCTGGACCAGATCCAGGGCAGAGTGGTCCAAATCCTATCAGACAACACAGCAGCCGTGTTCTACATGAACTGCCAAGGGGGGAGGTCTGCTCCTTGGCCCTATGTGAGGAAGCTACCAAGCTGTGGCAACTAGCGTTAGACCACCACTTCACACCACCTGCCGCCCATCTCCCCAGGGTGGACAATGGCATAGCGGACTCACTCAGCCAGAAGCCGCTGGCAAACCACGAGTGGTCCCTCCACAGTGAGGTTTTCTCCCTACTGACAACCAGGTGGGGAACCCCTCAGACTGACCTCTTTGCCACGGTGCAGAACCACAAATGCCCTCAATTCTGCTCCCTTCGAGGCAGAGAGAAAGGGTCCCTCAGCGATGCCTTTCTCCTCAACTGGGCAGGAGTCCGAATGTATGCCTTCCCGCCAATCCTCCTGATCCACAGGGTGCTCCTGAAGGTCCTCACAGACGGGGCATTCCTCATCCTGATAGCCCCGGACTAGCCCAGGCAGCACTAGTTCCCTCTCCTACAAGACACGTCAGTGAGGACTCCACTCCGCCTCCCGAGGTGGGTGGACCTTCTGACACAGGACTTGGGATGTCTTCGGCACCCCAACCCAGGCCTCCTGCACCTGACAGCCTGGATGCTCTCTGGCTCAATCAGCAAGAGAGACACTGCTCAGATAGGGTTAAGAAGGTCCTGGTTGGTAGCAGAAAACCCTCCACCAGGTCTGCCTATATTGCAAAATGGAACCACTTCTCTACTTGGTGCCATAGTAAAAACATAGACCGTATCTCTGCACCAGTACAGGCAACCTTAGACTACCTTCTTGACGTGAGGGAGAAAGGCCTTTCTCTGTCATCACTGAAGGTGTATTTGGCAGCAATCTCAGCCTTTCACCAAACCACAGATGGCGGTCCCACTCTTCTCACACCCCATCTGCCATAGATTCCTGAAAGGAGTGGAAAAGCTTTTTCCCCACTTCTGTAACCCCACCCCACATTGGGACCTGAACGTGGTGCTATGGGCTCTCACAGAACCACCGTACGAGCCCTTAGACTCAGCCACCCTGTTAGTGCTGTCCTGGAAGGTGGCTTTCTTGGTGGCCGTTACAACAGCCAGAAGGGTCTTAGAGCTGCGAGCCCTATCCTCTGAGCCCACATACAGTTTTCTTCCCTGACAAGGTGGTCCTCCATCACCACCCCTTGTTCCTGCCCAAGGTCACCACACCTTTCCACTTGAATCAAGAGATCTGCCTGCCAGTCTTCTATCCAGACCCGCAGGTGACAGAAAACCAGAGACGGTGGCACACCCTGGACGTGAGGAGAGTGCTCCTAACTTACATTGAGCGCATCCGATCCTTCCGCAAGACCCCCCAACTGTTCGTGGCGGTCGCGGAACACATGAGAGGTTCTCTGGTATCCTCCCAATGCATCTCCAAATGGATTGTGAACTGCATTAAAGACTGCTACGGAAGGTTGAACACACCGCTTCCAGAGACTGTGAGAGCCCACTCTACCAGAGCTCAAGCGTCCTCCATGCTAAGGTCCCAATCCAAGAGATCTGCAGGGCTGCTACATGTCATTGGTACATACCTTCACGATGCACTACGCTACTGCCCAACAGGTGAGAAATGATGCCGCTGTGGGCAGAGCTGTACTCAGTGTGGGTAGACTGTAACTCCTCCCACCATCCTTGGGTACGGCTAGCAGTCACCTGTAACTGAATGATGTGTGCAGCACTTGAAGGAGAACAGTTGGTTACTCACCATAACCGTCCTTCTTCGAGATGGGCTGCTCACATACATTCAGGTCCCTCCCACCGTCCCCGCTAACGGAGTTGGCAGAGGTATATGGGACTGATAGGGTCAGGGTCACGGTCACCTATATAGCCGCGGCTGTGGTGTGGAGGGGGCATTGGCCGTGTGCCCTGACATGACAGGCTAATGCTAAGGACTTGCCGAGCTACCATGTGCTGCGGCACATACACACCTGTAACTGAATGTATGTGAGCAGCCCATCTCGAAGAAGGACGGTTACGGTGAGTAACCAACCATTTTAAGGCTTGACGAATTGTGATGTAGAGTTTTCCCCTGACATGGGAGAACACACACAGGCTCTTTGGACAGGAAAGCAGCTGGAGGGGGCAAGAGAACATGTGGGCAATTGAGGCTGGCCACCAAGCTCTGCCAGTAATGGCATCAATGTATCTGTAAGTTAGCAGATCTGTAAACTAGTTGATTGATAGCTAGAACAGGACTAAATGGGGAAGGACACATAGACAAACAGCCTTGTGGCTTATGTGGTGGAGAGTTGCAAATCAGTAAAAGATATAAGGGATGTGGTGGAAGGTGAACAACGTTTGAAAAGGACATTGTGGTGGCAGGAGTTGCGGGGTGGGAGAGGAGTGGAGCAAAACAATGTGTCTGGTGTTAGCTCAAAGAAAAGTTTACAGTCAGATCTATGTGGGACTCATATTTTCCGTTTGGTGGGGAAATCTGTGATTTTGAATTTTTTTTCCTTGTTCTGAAATGGAACAAAACCAAAAATATTTGTTGTATAAGACAAAATTCAGAGGAAAAAAATGCATTTAGGATTGATGGAAAACCTTCACTGTACTAAATTAGGAACATTTCATTCTAATTTCAACCTTCTGAAATGTTTTTACATGTAAAATATCATTTGAAAAAATTATGAAGAGTCCTGTGGCACATTCTAGAGTAACATATTTCTTCTTAGTCTATAAGGTGCCATAGGATTCTTCTTTTTGCTGTACACAGACTAACACGGCTACCCCTCTGGAAATTTGAAAAAAAATGCTCCCATATGCAAAATCAAAACATTGCACTCTAAAAATGTCAGAAAGAGACATATTGATCTAATAAAAAAACTTCATTTCATTTTCTTCTAGATAAAATTTCTTCAACATTGATACTTTTGAAATGTTCTGATTTAACCAGAAATGGCATTATTCAGTGAAAAACCATTTTGACAAAAAAAAAAAAAAAAACACCAACCCACAACCACCAACGCTGTCCAGTTCTAATTACAGTAATCAAGACATTAGACCTAAAAAGAGTCTTAGCACACAGAAAAAGCTGAACATTTAAAATGTTCTCTTGGCAGAAGTGGGGAGATTTTGACATGCTCTAACTGGGCAGGTCAAGCAAAACAAACAAGGAGTCCTATGGCACTTTTAAAGACTCACGAATTTATGTATTGCATGAGCTTTAATGGGAGAAAATCCCACTTCATCAGATGTTTTGAAGATGCAGAACAAATGGAATGTGAGGAAAATAAATGCAGGGAAGTTTAAGTCTTAGGATCAGGTCAGACTGAAGATGATGCCAAGATTACTAGCCAGAGTGATTGCGAGGACAGTGTTGTTCACAGTGACAGGGACGCTGGGGAGAGGGAAAGATCAAAACCTCCCTTTTGCTCACCATGAGCATAAGCTGCCAGCTGAATGACAAAGACATAAAAGGAGGGATTGACTGGAGGTCTTTATTTAGTAAGGAGTCGATTTGTGAGCCCTTGGTATAAAGGCTGTATTTGAAGCCATGCTTGTGGATAAGAACACTCAGAGATAAGGCATAGAAAGAAGAGAAGGATGCCAAGGCCTGAGTTTTGAAGAGACAGCCCCAAAAAGAAGAAGAAGGTATTGAAGAACCCACGAAGTGAGCCATTGCTGTTGAATCACCCTGCAATCTGCGGAAGAGGTCTCCTAGTGATGTCTTTGCTGCGCCTCTACATCGGTTTTGAAGCCAGAAGAGACCCAACTGATCTTCCAATCACACAGGACAGAGAGTTTCATTCCACGATTTCTTCACAGAACCCAATAACCTGCGGGCAGCCTACGGACTATCCATTAGAAAGCTGCCCAGTCATGATTTAAAGACCACAACTGATGGAGAATTTACCATTTATATCTGGCATGGGCATATATAAGAACATATGCATTGGATCAGACCCAAGCTCCCTTTAGGTCTGTGTCCTGTCTGCTACAGTGGCCAGCCCCAGGGATGTCAGAAATGGTTGCAAGAAATCCCAGGGAAAGTTTCTTCTTGACCCTCATTAGTAAAAGTTTGCCTTATGCTCTGAAGCACGATTTACATCCTTTCCAAAGCTCTTCTTTACTTGAATCCTTATTAATAGAACTTGGAATATCATGATTAGTTCTATGTGACCTGTGCCTAAAGGCTCCAACTGAGACAGTCTCCATCATGTGAGGCACTGTACATACATGGAGGAGGCAGCCCCAGGCCCTAAAACCTAACAATCTAGATAGATAATACAAAAGCTGGGAAGAGGAAATTACAGCGATGAAGTGACTTTCCCAAGTTTACATTGCAGCACAGTAGCAGAGCCATGAACAAAAGCCAGCTACCCTGGCTACCAGTCTAGTGCCCAACCCACTAGCCCTCACTGCCTCTCTGATAATGCAACAAGGTCCTAATCTTGGCCTCAATGATATAGTGTGGCAATGAGTTCCACAGGCAAATTACGCATTCTGTGGGGGAAAGTCCAGTTCACCTTGAACACATCTGACAAAGAAAGAAAGAAAGAAAGAAAGAAAGAAAGAAAGAAAGAAAGAAAGAAAGAAAGAAA
>ML682061.1:6748642-6946871 GCA_007922195.1 Podocnemis expansa | reverse complement strand
AAAGAAAGAAAGAAAGAAAGAAAGAAAGAAAGAAAGAAAGAAAGAAAAGACTGACTCTGGAACTCAGGAAAAGAAAGTGGCCTAACCAGAGTATCATGTTCTGTTAGTTATCACAGCCCCATGCAGTGCTGTGGACAGATCAGAAGCATGATTATTCAGCCCTTGTCCATTGTCTGCTTTGACATTTCAGGCATACCCCAGCAAGCAGTCCTGAGGCACACTGCTGCTTCATCCCCTCAGCTGGACACCCCTTTGTTCTCAGGCAGTACTGCTGCTGCTGCTGGCAATATTGACAGTACAGGATTGTTCGTTCCCCACTGTCCTGCAAGGTAAATTTAAAAAAGGAAAAGCCAAAGCTGTCTGGCTGCTCTTGCACTAAGGGAGTCCCAACTCAATACATCTTGGTTACTTGGAAAAGATGCTTATTAATAAGCTAGGAAGGCACAGTTAGTTCAGTGGGCTGCGGGGTCACTCATTTAGGGGATAATTTACTTTGCAAACCTGCTGCTGTATCGGATTCCTGTAACTCTACAAACACCAGACAGCTGGTACCCCCGGTGCCCAGTCTGTGCACGGAGCAAATGAGAAAGATACAGTGGGGACATCTGCTCTACATGAAGCCTTCTTGTAATTAATCAGTTGTCTAAGAAAAGAAGGGATGGGGATGGAAGGACTGAACTAGGGGAATGCTTGTTAAAGGCATTAAGTATGTGTCTGCTGTCTAAACAATAACAGAGGGAAGTGTGATGACATGATGGCCAGATCTAGGTTTCTGAGGGCGTGAGCACCAAGTGGGGAGAAGTGCCCAAGGGGATCTGCAAATCAGCATATGTTATTTAATCATGAGGACTGTGTGGCTGTATAAGTGCCAAATACCCTATGCTACCAAGGAACCTACCTGTGGCCTCAAGCCCTGTCATGAGGAAAAGAGGAAAGTCATGTGAAAGAATGTGATCAGAGGAATATTTCCCGTACTATAAAGACAGAGACACAAAGAGCCAGGCTTCAGGCAGCAGCTAGGGTTTCTCACTGACCAGTCTATGAACCAGCAGTGGTCTGTGAGCTCTCCTTGACCCAATATGATAGTGTAGTGGCTAGCACCTCTGCTTAATATGCAGAAAGTCCTGGATTTAAGCCCCAGGGGGGTGGACTTCATGCTCTCATGAGGTCCCTTCTAACCCTATGATTCTATTCTAAGCTGGTCCCTGGTATCAAAAAGGTTGAAAAACACTGAGCTAGAGTAATCCCTGTGTAGGAGCTTCCAATTTTTATTAAGCTCTCCACTGAAACACAAGCTAGACCTCTGGTAGCTGTGGAGTACCAAGATCTCTATAACTAGTTCACATCTCCTTTTCTTAATAAAAGATTAAACCAAATTACACCCACCCCAAAACAATTCAAAATAAGCTTCCCCCTTATCAGGTGTATTTGAATGGCCCTCAGCTGTATTCTAAAAATCCAGTTGAGAGGGTATGACCATTCTTCCAGAATGTGTTCTTGCTTTTGTAGAATTTATGTGTAGATTCCCCTTTGGAAGGGCCGCGCCTCCTGACTGCACCAGCAGACCCTATCCTATCTCTGATGTGTTGGTGAATACTGAAGATGCTCCCAACACCTCCAGAGAAGCCCTTTTGGAACTGCCACTAGGTAGAGTTTCTGTCAAGCTCTGAACAATCCCAAATGTTTGGGAATTTTAGAGTCAAACAGTTCAAGAAGTGCTGGCCACTGAATTTGGATGGCTGTCACATTTTTATTTCAGCATCATGTTTTTGAAATACCATCAGATTTGGCCACTTAGGTTCCACCGCATGCTTTTACATGCACAAATATGGGACTGATACAGGATTCACTAGGTGGAATTCTGTGTCCCATGTGATGCAGGAGGTGGGATGAGATGATTATAATGTTTCCATTTGTCCAAACATCTGTGAGTAGATTTGGGGAAGTCAGTCTGCTCCCCTCAAAGTAGCAATGAAGGACTCTGAAGAGAGCAGCTAATCTGGCACATACTATCCTCCACTCTTCCCTCCAATAAACAGCAAGATGTAAGGGTGTTGGACATACAGTGTGTTGAGGGAGGGTGACGTTATGAGTCTGATTTGGCCTGGAGTTTCAGGTGGACATGAATTTGTATGCACACACCTTAAAGGTGAAAACACTGTGTTTGTTTCACCCTGCTCAGTTCTAAAAATCCTCAGGTATTCTCCCTGCACTAAACTGCCTACCTGTCATCTTCAACCCTCAGTCCAACAACTCAACAGTCTCATGTGCCAGCAAGCCCATCTGGCAAGGGTCACAGAAGCACTCCAATTCAACCATCCATCCATTCAGTGTTTAAAGACTCCAAAGTGAGGAGAAGTTATGTCCCTAGATAAGTAATTTTAATGTGCAAAAGTGACCTGCCTTTTAAAGTCACAGGAGCACAAAGGGATAAAGCTATCTGAAAAATGAGTTGTCACATAATCTTGAATCATGAACGAGGTGCAAACAAGTGCTATGAGGAGAGGATCAGCATCTGTGCTAACATTCATGATAATATTGGGATTCATGAATACTCATGCCAGAGACTAATGATCGCCCTGGAATCAGAATAAACCAAACTCAGTTCTCTTCATTGCAGAAATATTCCTGAACCAGTTTTTCCACACTTGACTGGCTCTGTTCCTCAGGACACCAAGCAATCATCAGACAGCCACATGCAGCTCCAAGAATTAGGGAAGAAAATTCTTCCTCCAGCTGTGAGTAGGTCAAATGAGGAGAGTCAGAGGATTGCTGATTGTGTGGGGCCATAAAGGAATACAGGCGACATGCATTGAAAAGAGTAAATA
Organism: Podocnemis expansa; assembly: GCA_007922195.1. Classification (NCBI taxonomy): domain Eukaryota; kingdom Metazoa; phylum Chordata; order Testudines; family Podocnemididae; genus Podocnemis; species Podocnemis expansa. The sequence goes on along the minus strand of ML682061.1, from coordinate 6,944,043 downwards.
GGGACCTGGATGGAGTTCTGGGATCGCACTGCTGGGCCCTCCCACAACTCTGTATGTGCACTTCATTCATAATGTGCAGCATTCAGTTATTCCACTTCTTGGCCTCTACTGACAAGGGGCTGAAACTCTTGCTGGACTATGGGGCAGTTCCAGGATGTAGACAAAGACAAGGCTGATCCCTATTCAAATTCATTTCAAACCAGGTACATCTTTGGAGTGCAAAGTCCAGCACACTCGCTCTGCTGTGTCACCAAAGGAAACGTTCCAAAGAACAATGTGTAGATTTGTTGTGACAAAATAATTTCCTGATAAGTGGACAAAAATTCAAGCTTCTGAACTCCAAGTCCTGGAGGCTTCATAATGATCACCTATGACTTAAGTTGAGCTGATGTAATCTGGACACCAGGACTTCTGGGTTCAGTTCTTAGCTGGGTCACAGATTAATTATGTGACCTTAGGAGAATCATTTAACCCCCTCTGTGCCACTTATTAGCCACTTGCAAAATGGAGATAACAATACTCACCAAGGTGCAGCTTAATTAATGAATGTCTGTTAACTTCTTTGTGAACTGCTGATAAAAAGCACGATGTCTCATTCTAGTTTAATATAAATATTCCATGCCACTACAGAAAGCTTCCCAATTTTGTTTATTTTCCCTCAGCTGCACAGAGCAACTCTGCAAAATAAAATGCATCTAAATCGCTGAGGCTGTAATTTTCATGACACCAGCGCCCGCCTCATTTCTCTCCTGTTTTGTTTTCAGTTTCATGAAGGTTAGAGGCATTCTTCCTCAGTGATCGTCAAATTGTTATCTGATGTGGAACCAGCTACGGTGCTCCACTCAGAATATTTTATGCAAATTCTTCCTTTGTGTTGTAGGGCTCATCAGTAACCAACCTGCTACCAATGCAGAGACATGTCACATGTTTGTTTCATTTGAGTTTACCTTATTCATTCCCACCACTTTCCTCCACCACCAGCCTTGTAGCCTGGAATATTTGCTGTGTTAACAAGCCCTAGCATTTCCTGCTTGGACGAGAAGCTGCTGTATTTTTCTGCTCTCTCTCCCCTTCTCCTGTTTCCAGTTCAATACAGGGAAAATCTGATGTCCCACTCCATCAATATTTAAACCTGTTACTTTGTATAGGAAATACAGGCACGTGATGTATCATCTACTTGGTCTGCCATAACACAGGGATCTCAGCTCTGTTCTCTGGCCTTGAGCAATTCACAGAAGGAAAAAAAGGCACTTCATGCCTAGAGACAGATCTTTTAGAGGGTGACACTTTCTCTCCTGCCCACTTCACATTTCTTACTGTTGCCAAGTCAGGTCAGTGATCTCTCAGCTCTCTTTGGTTCATGTTTCACAATGCACTCCTCAGGCCCCTTCCTCTTGATTCCAGCTCATAATTCAAAGGGTTTGTGTACCTGCTTTATAAAAATATATACAATTCCTGTGCATTTGAGGCTGACTGGGAGCAGGACAGAGAAGGTGGTTGGTGTGGAAAGGAGCAGAAAGGTGCCGGGGCAAGTGAGTGGATGGAAAGGGCTGTAAGGACAGCAAAAAGCAGAGGCAGGGGTGCAGAGCTCAACTCCCATCAGAGGCAACAAGAAGTGGCTGGGAAAGGGGGAAGCTCGTAGAAGTGGGCAGCGGCCAGAAGAAGAGAGAGGGCTCCTGGAGGAAGGCCCCAGTTGGGGTAGAAGGTCAGACAGTTGGCAACCAAGAATGCACTCCTTCCCTAAATCTGTGCCCCCTTTCAGGCCAGTTGCCCATCTCACTTGGTGGACAAAATGGCAGTGCTGGGAAGATTCCTTAGCACTGAGCAGAAAGCCCTGGCAGGGTCTGGGGACCCAGCAGATATGAGTCGAGGAGGAACAATCCAGGCTTCAAGTGGCTTCCATATCATGTTGCTGGTGTGAGGCACATTGAGCAGGAGTAAAGAGGGAGTGTGGGCCAAGCTGTACCTTTCCATCTTACTGCCACCCCTAACCCCCCTTATGCAGGTCCTGTGGCCTCTCAAGACCAACGCTGACCACAGATCTTTCATTTCCTTTATAAAATGGCAAATGAATTAGCTTTGCTAGCACTGGTTAACAGCAGGCTCAGCAGAGGTAGGTATTCAACAAGGAGGAAGTGGGATCTTCTCCCATGAAAGCTCATGCAAAAAATAAATCTGTTAGTCTTAAAGTGCCATACAACTCCTTGTTGTTTTTCAACAAAATTAAGTCAACTTAAGTCAGGGGTCTCAAACTCAAATCACCACAAGGGCCACCTGAAGACTAAGTACATTAGCCCAAGGGCTGCACCACTGAAACCTTTTGATACAATGATATTGCAAATATCATAACAATAGTGTCGTTGCGGGCCACAGGAAATAGCTTTAGGGGCTGTGTGTTTGAGACCCCCCAACTTAAGTGACATTGACATACAGCTGCTGCAGTAACTGAATCAGTTTGACCATCCACACTATGCTACTTGTGTCGGCGGTGTGCACTCTCACCAGGAGCACTTCCACCAATTTAACTGCCAGGATGAAGCACTGAGGGACAGCTTCTGAAAGGCAGAAACAGTCAATGTAAGCAATAAATTGTCTACACTGACTGTGTCAACTTAACTACACTGACTTGAGCACTATGCCTCCTGCTGAGATGGAGTTATTGTCAACATAGCAGGTAACTTACGTTCATGGGAACTGCCTTATGTTGACCTCACTCTGCAATGGAGACCAGGCCTCAGAAAGCTTCATTCATCCATCGCTGCCCATGCACTGCTGTAGCAACCCACTGTTCCTGTGTCAGCCCTTGAAAGTTTCTGCCAAACTTTCTGACTTACAGGATTCAGCACTGTCTCACAAGACTCTATGCTATGAAACTCCTTTCTCTTTATGTCTCATTACTGCAGGGTCTCTGAATCGCACAATCTTCAATGTATTTACTCCCCAACACCCCTATGAGGCTTGGAAATGTTATCTCAGCTTCACAGCCGTCCCTGGGAGGTGGGGGTAGCATCACCAATGAGCCTGTGAGGGCCCCACCCACCCTCCATGATGGGGTGCAGGTGGGCCGGCCTAGTGGCCAGGCTCAGTGCTCTCCCCCTCCCCCTGGGCTAGCTGCTTTGCTCTGGGGCCAGGGTGGGCGAGGATCAGTGCTCCAACCCCACCCCTTGCCTTTGGGTCTTCGCCAAAGATGGGGGGGCAGTGCATTGGTGAGGGTACAGAGGCACATATGGGGCCCGCAGAACTGCAGGGCCCAAGGTGCTTGCCCTGTTCACCCCCCCCATCCCCCACCCAGGACAGCAGTGCCCTACTTTAATGCTAGGGGATAAAGGTGTAGAATAACTTGCCAACACTGTACTGGAAAGCCTGTGATGGACCATATACAAAAAGATGAAAGTATCTTTTAATTTGTGAGGGGAGTATGGGAGGAGAGAGAATAAGAAGGAACATTTTCACAAGTCCTTTCACTGACTATTGGAGCCCTTTAACTAGAATGCAACTCAGAGATTTCATTTACAGTTAAGAAATTAAAAGAAGTGTACCCAATGGCCTGCGATTTCCCCAGGGAGCTCTGTTTTTTAACTAGAAATGGGTCCAGGCAACATAACTCAGATCTGGATCTTATACGGGGTGGGGGGCTTTGTTTTTTGGTTTTCATGAATGCCTAGTTTCAGCAGAAATTCAGCCTTTCAGTGGGTGTTCCTTGGATATAGTGAGGGTTGGGGAGGAATTTACAAAAGTACCAAGTACTGGTCTCACTTTCCCCCACTGAAGCCAGAGTTAGATCAGGGTTGAACACTTCTGAAAATCCCTAGATTCGCCAGCAGAAAAGCCTAGTGAAATGTTCATAATCACAGGGTCAGCAAGACGTAAGTACATAAAAAGGGAACAGCTGTACTGGGTCAGCTCAATGGCCTACCTAGCTCAGTATACTGTCTTCTGAAACAAGCACTAGGTGCTTCAGGGTGAATGAACAAAATAAGTCAATTTTCGAGTGATACATCCCCTATCATCCAATCCCAGCATCTGGTGGTCAGAGACTTAGGGACACTTAGGGCAGGCAGTTGCATCCTTGATCAACTTGCCTAATCACCATTGACTGACCTATCCTCCAGGAACTTATCTAATTCTTCTTTGAACCCAATTATGCTTTGGCCTGCAGAACATCTGGTGAAGAGTTCCACAGGCAGACTGTGTATTGTGTGAAATAGTACTTTCTTATGCTTGTTTCAAACTTGCTGCCTATTAATTTCAGCAGTTGACCCTTAGTTCTTGTGATATGTGAGTGGGTGAATAACAGTTCCTTACTCACTTTCTCCACACAACTCCTAATTTTATAAACTGTTGTCATATCCACCTTATTTGTCTCCTTTTCAAGCTGAACAGTACCAGTCTTTTAAATTTTTCCTCATATGGAAGCTGTACCATACCCCTTAAGCATTTTTGCTGCTATTCTCTGTGCATTCCCAGTTCTAATATATCTATTTTAAGATGAGGTGATCAGAACTGGACATAGTATTCAAGGTGAAGGCATACCATGGATTACTCCAGTGCTGTGTCATTATTATATTTATTGTCTTGTCATCTAGCCATTTATTAATGGTTCCTAACATTGTATTTGCTTTTCTGACTGCCACAGCACTGCTCATTGAGCAGCTGTTTTCAAAGAACTATCCACAATGATTCCAGGATCTTTTTTTTGAATGGTAACAACTGATTTAGATTCCATCATTTTGTATGTATAATTGGGACTGCGTTTTCCAAAGTGCAGTACTATGCATTTATCAACATTAAATTTCATCTGCCATTTTGTTGCCCAGTCTCCCAGTTTTGTGAGATTGCTTTGTAATCCTTCACAGATTGCTTTAGGCTTAATTATTCTGAGCAATTTTATATCAACTACAAATTTCATCACCTTACTGTTTGTCCCATTTTCCAGATCATGTATGAATTTGTTGAACAGAATTGGTCCCACTACAGCTCTCTGGGGAACACCACTGTTTACCTTTCCTATTTCTGAAAACTATTTAGTCTTATCTTTTGTTTCCTGTCTTTTAACCAGTTACTAATCCATGAGAGGACATTCTTTCTCATCTTGTGACTGCTTCCGATTGACAGTAAAAGAATTTTTCTGAGTCACTTGTCTTTCCCAGTGATAATCTTGATGTATTTCACAATGTCTCCATTTTTGCTGACATTTTACAGACTCTGGGCCTCCAGCCATCTCAGTTCATCTGTCCATAAACCAGGGGTGCCCAAGATAACCAAAGCCATGAAGGAAGACGCCAGGTGCCTAGCCTATTGAAAATCAAATACATTTGAGCATAAATGATTATTAATCCAAGAATTTGTTTTGTGGTTGGTTTTTGTGATCTGTTCTCCTCCTATGAGTGAAGCATGAGACACAACAGACGAAAAATGTGACAATAATACAGCTAAAAGAGCTAAAGACAAAACTTAGCCCCTCACTGTTAGCTGGAAATTTGTTGGGGCTAGTATTTGGCAGATACCAGTGTATCCATGTGTCAAACACAGAAACAATTTATGAACAGATAAAAAGGGCTAAATTCACTGTGGATAAGATATGTAACAAATAATGTGACCTCTTTTAATCCACAAGGAAGAAATGATAATGTTCTTAGTAGAGATACCTGGACCTCAAAAGCTTTACAGATCAGGTAAGCAATCACCACTTCTGAAGTGTATTTGAAATTCTGCTAAGCCATCTAAATCTCTTGGCTCTGCAAAACTAGCCTGAAAATGTCATGAGGTGAACTTCCCACAAGATTCATGGAACTTCCTCCCTCTGATTGAACTGAAAGTGTCACTGAACAGTCATTTGAAACCCTGATGTACATACATTGCAATGAAAAATAAGCAAAACCTAGGAGTGAACCAAACATTTTCAAACCTCAAAAATGGCTCATTTGGGGTTTTGAGAAAAGGGTCCTGAGGAAGGTGTGAAAGTTAGATTGTTCAAATTAAAAAGTGATCAAAGGCAATGTATTTGTATACAATGAACAATTGGACTGTGGAACTCATTGCCACTGGCAACTGTTGAAGCCAAGATCGCAGCAAGCTTCAGAAAGGAACTGAACATTGATAAGGATAAGGTTGTCTATAGTTAGAAGAGTATAGATTAAACCAGTTTTAAAAGAGATATAAAGACTTATGCTTCATGGTTTATGCTAGTCTCTAATATTAGGATTAGGAGGAGGTTTGGCTGAGGGACAGATTATTCCATACTTCTTTGAAGCATCTAGTACCAGCACTGCTGTAGACAAGACTGTGCACCAGATAATGCATAGGTCTGGGCCAGTCTGGCTAGTCCCATGTTCCTGTCTTCTGCCCATAAACGACACCCAAGTCCATCATATTACCAGTGCCCATCATTAAAGGGGTGCAAGTCTGAATGCAGATCCAGGTCTGAATTTTGGAGCTGAGGCCTACTTCTACAATGGTTCAAACCAAATGCCCATGACTACCCATAATCTCTAACATAAAATCAACTCATAAGGTGAACCATATAGCGATAACAGAGCCTTGCCTTGTTTGTAACCCAATCCAAAATGCCCCCACCCCTTCTCCTGCCAAATATCAGAATTCTGCTTCTAAAATAAAAGCAGGGTTTTTTTTTTTCAGTGCATGGGGAAATGGCTAATTTTAAACAATTAAGTGACAGCTAATTAAAACCAGCTCCATGTCCCAAAAAGGCGGTAGGCCAGGTACTCAGCATGAGAGTTTGGCTCTGTGGAATCATATCTTGTTAAAGCTGGGAGTTGAATGGGCCCATCCTGTGCATGTATCTAGCAAGAGGACGATCTGTTTCACAGCATCAGCCTTTCCCAGTCCCCCTTCTCCTGCCCAGCTCAGCAGTGCAACATACCTGAGGAGCCGGCTGTGCTTTATGAAGTCTAAAATTTTCAACTGGTTGTATCTTTCCATGCAAACTCATTAGCCACTATTTACACCCGCTGCAGCTGTGAAGAGAGAGGTTCTGAACTCTGGCATTCTACAGTAGGCTTTGTTTCTCATTTACATTTGCATATTAAAGTGTTTGCCTGAAATAGGCTATTGAAATTAATTCAGGATTAATTGGTGTCTTTATCTCATTAGGACAATCTAATTTAAGGATGATGAAATTGTTTAGCCTCCCGTTTGCATAATTAGATTGCTTTGAATTGCTGTCATTATTGGCTCTTTAGCATCATCTGTAGGCCTCAAACAGACAAGAGCTTCAACCTCATAAAGACCAACCATGTGTTACAGCAGAGCCCTGTTAACCCCTGCTAACCCAAACCGACTTGAATAAGCCATCACATAACAGACTGGACTCTTGCATGAGTGGCAAAAACTCATAGGTCTGCTTACCCCATGGCACTGTATGTCTCTTCTTTTTATGTGGTTGAGTCTGGCAAGCACCATTATTCAGAGAAGCTCCAGCGAAAGATAGGTCAGCAATCCTAACAGATCAGCTACCAAAAAGAGGGGCTCCAAGTGCTGGGGTTTTTTTAGTTTTACCTCCCATCAGGAGATGCTCTGGGACTCATACTAGTCTTTTGTTTCCTTGTTGTCTGCTCTCCCACCAACAGAAGTATGATGGGCTCTCTTGTGACTGACTAAGACAGCCCCAGAGAGCCATTATTCCAGTGTTAACAGAACACAAGGAAACTGCAAGTGTACCCTCTCCATTGCATGAGCTCATTTTTCATTGGAAGGGCTGAATGAAAAGGAAGGATGGTTTAGTAAGTAGGGTCTCAGAAGATTCACATTCAATTCTCTGCTTTACCACAAACTTCCTTGGTGAAGTCACTTAGGCCCAGCTCCTCAGAGGGATTTTGGTAATTGACATCAGTGGGGGTTTGGTGCTTAGCTGCCTTTCAGGATTTGGGCCTTAGATCCCCATCTTCAAAAGGGGAGTAGCAGCATTCCTCTTATGCAGTTTATGAGATACAACAGTAATGGGGCCTACACAAGTACCTAGAATAGAAACAATGCCAAATGATGCCATTGACTTTCACACCATCTTCTGACTGGTCTTCAGGCATAGAGAGGTGAACTGCAAAACATTCAGAACAGTTGGGAAGGGTGGGGGGTGACCAAGAAAGATAATATCTGAACAGTAAGGGAGAATCCTCTGTCTCCGGTTTCATTGACAGGAGCTTGGGCAGCTCAGAGAAGGAGCTGTGAGACAAATCCTGCTTCCTGAGCAAGGAAGGAGATGGCAGGGTAATCACCTTGCTTGAAGAGAGAGAGAGAGAGAGAGAGAGCGCGAGCGAGCTCCAATGAGGGAACTTAAAAATGTGCAGCCAATGCAGTTCAAGGGCAAGTACAAAGCTAAAGGGGAAATTGAAGTAGACCCTGATTTCTGTGCTGGATCCCAGTAGCCAGATTGCAGGGAAGAGGCTTGTTTTTGTGCTAGTTGTTTAAAGATATATTTCCCCTCCTCTTAGAACATACTGTAACACCCCAGAGCTTCGGCTCGAATAAGTCAAGGCAGCTCCACTGACTACAAGGAGCTCTGCTGGTTGATTTCAGTTGAAAAGGCCAGAAATTTTCCAGGTTACCATGAGATTTCTGACATCTGTCAGTCACAGGGAATGCCTTCCGGGACATTAGCAAATCAGCTACTCTTGGTGGCTGACAAAGGGGGGAAGAGACGTCAGTGACAATGCACCTGTATTATAGTAGTGGCTAGAGATCCCAGTCTGGATCTGGCCACCATTGTGCTGGGTGCTATACAGATGTGTAACAAAATTAAACTCCCTGTCCCGTCGAAGCTTACAATATTGGCGTGTGATGAAAGCTAACAGCTAGAGACAAACAGACTTGGGGTGTGGCATTCTAAAGAATTAGAGATTAATTTCTTTACTGAATCCACTCACTGCTTGGTTGGTGGGAAGATCAGCGCAGAGAGGCAATTGATGGCTTCCATTTTCAGTTCACTTCCAATAAAACAAGCAGCAGAGCCCAGATCCTCAAAGAAACTTAGGAGACTAACTCCAATTGGCTTCAAAAAGCATTACAAGCCTTTGAGGCTATCAGTCTCTCCCTTCCCCTGCTCATGATTATTATTGTTGACATTGCACCAGCATTCAGAGGCTGCACTGAGAGCTGGTGCCCTCCTGCAGTCAGTACACATTACACACGTTGGAAGTGCAAGCGGGGGAGCCAAGGCAAGCGGCTTGGGGAGCAGGGGCACCCCCAGGCTCCTGGCAAGCCGCCTTCCCCCAGTGCCTTTTCCCCTGCCTGGCTCTCCAGGTTAGAGCCAGGCAGGGGATTGGGTGGCAACATGGCTCACCAGGGGGCCATGTTGCCATACCTCCCAGGGTGCCCCTCTCCCCTGTCTGCAAGTCCTGTCTGCTATTTCGATTTGTTATTTTTTGCCTTAATTCGATTTAAATTAAATCAAATTAAGTGTTTTATTTTGAGTTTGCTTATTTCGAAATTAACTTATTTTAAAATAAGCAGGCAGGTGTGGACATAGCCATTGTCTTTGTCCCAGACAGCTTGCCATTGAAAGCAGCGAGGCAGACAAAATGGCATTAGCCCCATTTCTCACATGGGGAAGGGAAGCACAGAGTGACTTGCCCAAAGTCACACAAGGAGTCTGTGACTGAGGTGAGGACTGAACCCAGCTCACCTCAACCCCATCCCTTGTCCCTGACCCATTAGGCTCCCTCCTCATGGAATGGGCTGCCTAGCACTGTCCTCCCCATTGTTCTCCATTAAAATGGTACATTAAAACCAAGAGATTGTTCAGCAGCCCAGGCAGCCAACCACCCACGTATTTTATAACAATGCTGGTGAAGTAAAGAGGAAAAGGGCCTTGGACTTCACTGTTACCAATAGGTACACCAGGCATTGGTTCCATCTCTGCACCAGGCCATGCTGACATTGCAGCTGGCCATGTTGAGTACAGATGCACAAAAGTGGCCAAATCAAGCGTCAGAGGAAGCTGGAGAGTCTCCACAGGCATCGCTAGAAGCAGGAAGCACTACAGGAAATGGGGTGGGAAGTGACTCTTCGCCAGTCAACAACCAATTGTTTCTGGGATGTTATCAGCTTCTCTTGGCTCAGCTGCCTGCAGAAGCCAGCCTCTCATTCATGGGCTGCTTATTTCTCAGCTGGGGGCCCAGCATGAGTAAGCTTGCTTGGCAGTCAGTTCACACACAGTAACATCTGGTTAGGTCTCATCACTTTGCAGATTTATGACCCTTGAAACAAGATGTTAAGGCTGCCCTGTGAAAGGAAGCTGGGTGGAGCTATAAACCTGTGACCAGCCTGAGGGCAAGGGGAAAAGGCACTATTTCACCTGGGAATTCGACTCAGCTGGGAGTGCTTGCTATAGCTTTCCTGAGCTCTGGATTGGCCAGAAAGAAAGGAAAGAGGTGCATGTGGGAAATAAAGAAGCATCAAAAGACTAGATCAGTGTTTCCCAACCTGTGCACCAGGGCACACAGGAGTGCCATGGAATTTTTTGAAAAACTACTCAAAGAGTTCTGGAGTGGCTTATGAATATTCATGAGTTCATGTGGCAACTATATGGCAGTGTGTCTCAAAATAATTAAAGGTATCAAGGTGTGCCATGGCAGAGAAAAGGGTGGAAAATACTGGACTAGACCATCAAGGCCGGCACAACACGGTAAGCGCAGTAAGCATTGCGGGGGGGGGTGCCAATGTTTGAGGGGTGTCAAAATGCACTGCACTGCTGACTTCACCCGTCAGCCCGGCCGTAATCAATCTGCTGCACTGCAGGGGGGTGCCAGCAACCCTAGCACTGGTGCTGTAGACCATCTTCATAGGATCTTAGACTCATAGACTTTAAGACCAGAAGGAAACATTGTGATCATCTAGTCTGACCTTCCTCAATCACAGGCCACAGAATCTCACCCACCCCCTCCTGCAATAGACCCATAACCTTTGACTGAGTTACTGAAGTCCTCAGATCATGATTTAAAGACTTCAAGTTGCAGAGAACCCATCATTTACTCTAGTGACTTATGCCCCATGTTGCAGAGGAAAGTGAAAAAATCATTCAGTCTCTGCCATTTTGACTCATGGGAAAATTCTTTCTCTACCCTAAATATGGGTGATCCATTGGACCCTAAGCATTTTGGCAACACCTAACAGCCAAATGCTAGGAAAGAATTCTCTGTGCCATCTCTTTTCAGGGTATCAGAATGGACTAAGGGGAAAGGAATATGTATATTTATCTAAGCCTGTGGTATCTCCAAAACTGATTATTATCAGGATTGTGAAAGTGCCTAGATGCTGGTGGTGCTACTGTGGTAGGCGTTGTATAAACTTATAACTAGAAGCCAGTCCAACCCCTCAGGAGCTTACAATGTAAATATGAGATGATAGCTAGCAGGTGCCATGCCACCACAGACAGAGAAAGATAACAGTAAGATGATACTTCATGATAAGCAATGGCTGTAGCTCATCAGTTTAGAGCGAGCATCAGGGCAGAAAAGAGTTTTAACCATAGCTCATCAGACAATGGATTTCCCACTCTATGAAAAAAATTGTGATTTTTAAAAACTACCTTGATTGATTGATATAAACAGTCAGAACTGAGGTTTTTTTGTGAAGCTAATCAGGGTCAACTGAAACTTTCATTTTGATCAAAACCTCTTTTATTTATAGTTTTTAAAAGTATAAAATAAAGTAAATTTCCATGCAAAATATCATTTTGAAACCAAACAATAAAAAATCAAAATTTTGTTCTGAAAATGTCAAAGCATTCTCCAAATTTTTAAACATTTTTGTTCTAAATTTCATTGAAATCAATGATTTGTGAAAAAGTTTGGTTTCATGGAAACACCATTTTCTGTCAGGCAACTTGTTTCACTGAAAATTGTCCAATCAGTTCTAGTTTTAAGGAAATCTTAAAATCTCCCATAAATTGGTTCTTCCCATGTTTCCATACAGCCTATTCCTTCTTGTGCTGAAGATCACTAGATAACAGGCATGTATAGTGTATTTTGGCATTTCTTCTTCTGATCATGGCAGTAACTGAGAAGTGAATAAGTGAACAAATTGTGAAAACAAAAATATTTTGAATCTCAAGAAACATTTCTGGTGGTAAGTAATGAGGTATGAACAAACAGAAAGACTGTGAGAACATCAATGGGTCCACTGGATTGCTGGAAAAACTACAACTCAGATACTCAGAAGGTATTAGGCACATTAACTCCTACTGAAATTAATGGGAATTAGGTGTCCAAATACCTTTGAGGACTTGGGACTAAATGGCTTGGTTGCATCCGTTTTCATCATAGAGGATGTTAGCAGGGCCTTCCCTAGGTGGGTGTGGGGCCCTGGGTGAATCACCCTCTGTGGGACCCCCACTCACCCCCCAGGCATTGGGGGGGGGGGGCAACCAGCTCAGGGGAGGGGCAGGCCCCTGCACCAGCCGTCTTATGCCAGGGACTGGGCGAGCCACCCAAAAGCGGTGGAACAGGAGTACAGGGTCTGGTTTCTCAGCCACCCGTAAGCCAGTGGTTGTCAAACTTTCTTCCTCAGGACCCAGCTCCAGACCCCTCTGCCATGTGGCAACCCTTGACTGAAAAAAAGTGGCTGCCACCAGAAAACTGAACAGTGACCATGGCTGGGGGGAGGGGGGCGGCAATCCCTCATGGCTTTCATCCTTTCTCTTGAGGCTACTATTGCATCTCTGAAATCTACACATCTAATTTGAGATCACCTACATGCAACATGCACAGAGTGATCCCACATGCCATACTCCTGCCTCAAATCAAGAAGTATGTCAAGTCTCTAAAATTGCATGTAGTAGCCTGGAATGTGTGTGGGGGGGAGCTCCTTGCAAATGGTGGAGGGTGACTGAGTGGAGAAATGAGATGGAAGTGCTAGGACAGAGGAAGGAGAAGAGAGCCAATGCCAGAATGGAAAGAAAGGTCCTGGAAGATCTGGTCTGCTGCTGAGCCTGTCCAAGTCCCTCCAGGTCCTGCTCCCTTCTCCCCTGCCAAATCCCACAAACTGAAAGCAGCCCCTCTGGGTTCCACCTTCACCTCTGCCCTTTGTCTGCTCCCTGAGTCTGCATGATTTTTCATGAACACACAATTGTCCACAATATTGTGATTGGAGGGCTGCTAGCCCTCTCTGCTTGGTCTGATGACCCATGGCAGTGTACATAAGGCAGCAACACAATGGGGCTACCCACTGCCCCCCTTCAGATTAGGACCTTGTTATAACTTCTCCTTCCAGCAGATCCAACCGTGAGTTGGATTTTATTGTTACTTAGGCTTTCTAATTGTAGAAAAAAATGCCATACTTTGTAACACAGGCTCCTACTAGTACAGTTTGTTTTTCTCTTCTCTTTTTAATTATCAGTCAAAAAAATCTCTGGAGTTTTTATTAAAATCTACAAGTTACAACTTTTGGTGCAAGCAGGGGAATTCTCAACCCACTATAAAAAGACACAAGTCCTAATTTGCAAAAATAACTTCAATCCCCACATCCCAGAAATGGTGGAATCAGGGGTTTTTCACAGTTTTTTCTTTTCTTCATTGGGTCTATTGATAAAAAAATGCAAAGGTTGCTTACCAGTGACTGCAGTCCTTTTCATATGAATGAGAGAAGCCCAAAGAGATACTGATTCAAAGAGGAGGCATAGAGGTTGTTTGAACTACAATTAGCACCTCATTGTTACACCTAATGAGTCACCTTTGTTGCAACCCTGATCTACTGTGTTACAACAGGCTGCCTTAAGCAACTTTCACCCCAAGCCACCCCTCTGGCCTGACAGTACAGCCTGCCCTGTGAACTGGGCTGCCACTTTTGGCCAGCTGCCCAGTCCCTGGCATGGGGGGGGGGGCAGCAGTGTGGCCCCTGCGGGGCCCCCCAAAGTGCAGGGCCCTACTCTAAGGATGGCCCTGGATGTTAGGGAGATACCTACCAAAACTAATAAAGATGAGGCACTGTCAGAGACTGAAGTTGGGGCTAGAACTAACTGAGAAATTAAAGAATTAGAAGGAATCCAAGAATAGTAACAAACCCAGGAATGAAGTGACTGTACTACTAACAGAACTATGCTTTCTCTTTAAAATCAGTTACTATACCAGAAGACTGGGAAGCACCTGATGTTACAGCTGTTATTTAAAAAGATGTAGAGAACATTCTGAGGATACAGAACTCTAAGACTCACTTGACTATCAAGACCAATTGATTTAAATAATTGAAGATATTGGTTGGAATGGAGCAATACCAATTGACATCAGCTGAGCATCTGGCCTGGAATGATTAGACACCTAGAGAAATGTAATATAATCAGGTCTAACCAGCACTGGCTTCTCTAGAGGAAAATCAAGCATCTCTAATCAGCTAGAATTCCTCAAGCATGCCAACAATATATTGGATAAAACAGAACTGATTTTACATAATATATCTGGACTTTCAAAAAAGCCTTTGACAAACCTGTGCACAAGAGACTGTTAAGGAACTCGAATAGTCCTGGGGCAAGAGGCCAAGTGCTTTCAGGAATCAGATACCAGCTACAGGTTGGTATCAGTATATGTACACGTCTTCCACCTCTCTCACCTTTTGTTGTTTTTATGAACAGAAATATCCCATTTTGATTCACCTTGTAAGAATTGTAACAGACTGGAATCAGCATTATTTCACTTAGTCAAAATGAGAGAAGCAGGTGAGTAATTTGGTAGAGATCTACCCAAGGGTACGTCTACACTGGAGCCTTAGGTCAACCTAAGGAAGGTTGTCAACCTACAGACTCCTGTATCCACACTGGGCTTTTATTAAGTCAACTTAAGCACTTCCTTAAGTCAGCTTAATAACACCACCTCTTAAGGTCGACTTAATGTTTAAGTCGACCTTATTAAGTTGACTTAAGCCAATGTAGACAGGGAAAGCCCTTAAGTCAACCCAACTGGCCTCCAGACCCCCTGGCCACTAGGGACAGCTACCCACAATACACCACTCCTCTATCACCCTAGCACCTGCCTGCGTGGACGCAGGCAGTCAACAGGAATTTTCAATGTGGACTCTCTAAGTCAACTTAACAAGGTTGACTTTAAGTTGACTTAACAGAGCCTCCAGTGTAGACATACCGCAAGTTAGATGAACAGGCAGCATTGAGCTGGTAGATGAAACTTAGCATTGATGAATACAAGGTCACGCACAAGGGAAGAACTAATGTAAACTACCCACATGTATAATTAAACCACTCGGGATGAGACTAGGCCTCACGGTGGATGGCTCATTGGACAAGAGCAGACAAAGGTGAAACAAAACATTAAGATGAATAAAGAATGGGATATAAAATGATACTGAAAATATAACAACTCTAAGGAAGTTGACAATGCACTGCTCTATCATGATCACTACCCACTCCATTTCTTCTTCAAGAACTCATGAAGTTTCCTACACAGTCCTTACCAGAGGCGTTGCTGGCCCGGGGAGGGACCCAAGGCCCAGGCCCAGGCCCCACCCCTGCCCCGCAGGCCCCACCCCCAGGCCACAGGCCCCGCCCCCAGGCCAGGGACAGGGCCAGAAGCCGCCGCGCCACCACGGGCTGCTAGGCCCCACATCCCTGGCCAGGGCCAGGGCCAGAAGCAGCCACGGGTGGCCGGGCCCCACATCCCCGGCTGGGGATGGGGCTGCTGCCACCATGGGTGGCCGGGCCCCAGATTCCCCGCCACGGCCGCGGGCGACCAGGCCCCAGATCCCCGGACGGGGATGGGGCTGGAAGAGGTCGCGGGCAGTTGGGCCCCGGATCCCTGGCTGGGGCCGCCGGGGCCGCCAGTGGCTAGGCCCCGGATGTCCAGCCTGATTGAGCCGGAGATCCGGGGCACCGGTGCTGGGATTCGGGGCACATGCCCCGGGTGCCCAGCGCCAGCGACGCCTCTGGTCCCTACTCTTTTGATTTGCTCTTCACTGAGCTGGCAACAGAGCTTGCCCAACACTGAGATCAAGGAGTCTCATACACAAAATCTTTCTTCAGTGCCAGCTCCAGCCAGTCACTTGCCCTGTGCTACTCTGGCTCACTGCCCAGTCTCCTGCCTCTGGCTGCCCCAGCTACCAATCTCTCAATCACCCCTCCCCCCAACTATCCCCTTGCCGGGAGCTTCCAGCTTGCTGCCTTGTATATTGGAATCTCCATCAGGTGCAGCTCACCTCGTAATCAGGGGCTGGCTTAGCCCCAGGTTCTCCAGCCCAGAGGCAAGCTACCATGCCACATGCACCCTCAACTGCAATGCAGTGTTCAGTTCTGGACAACCCCCCTGAAAAAAAGATAGAATGGAAAGAGAAGGAGTCTGGGGACAGGATATCTGAGATATATGTTCTTCTACATAGCAAGACTGAAAAGATTAGGACTGGATAGTGGTGGAGACAAAAAGCAGGAAGACAACAAAGGTTCAAATAAAACAATGAAAGGTAGAGGAAGGAAAACTGAGCACTCCTGTTTACCCTGTTCCTGTTATGAAAGAGCAAGGGGAAAGCTGGTAACATTTTTAGGTTTTGTCTTTGCTGACAGTGGCAAAATTGCCACTGTCAGCCCAACATTCCAGGAGTGGTTAGCAGCAAGTACGTACTCGCTGCTGGACTCCCGGAAGTCAGCTCCAGAAGTCCTGGCCCTCAGAAGGCATAGGGGAAAGCTGACCAAAAGCCATTTGTGGTCGGCTTCCCTGGCTGTGTCCAGGTGGTTTACAAAGTCGCCAGCTGTCACACAAGGCATTTTGCATGCCTTGCGTAAATCCCAATCGACTGTCACCAAAAAGCCACCCAAATATAGACTAGGGCTTAAAGGCAGAGGATGTAAAGCTGGTAGGAAACCATGCATTTTTACATAGCATGTCATTCACCATCTCCCACAAGGTAACAGACTAAGAATTTAGTGGGTCCAAAAAAGGATCTGAGATTTCTACAGCTCATGTGATCATCGACAGACCTGATCTACACCAAAAAGTGAAGCCAGCTCAAGTGAGATGGACTCAACCCAGGGTGTGAAAGATCCACAACTGAGTGATGTAGTCAAGCTGACTAACCTTTACTCTTCCATCAACTTAGCTACCAATTCTTGGGGAGGTGACTTACCTACAGCAATGGGAGAACCCCTCCCACTGGCACAGGTAACATCTGCAGTGATGTGCTGCTGTAGCGTTTCAAGTGTAGACAAACCCTCAGCCCCCTTAGGTAGAAAACGTTTACAAGGCCCTCATAGTTCAAGGCCAAACATTTTAAAAAATGCTCAGCACTTCCTGTACCTCAGGCTCAGGTTGTCTCAGCTTGCTAGGGTGTCCCCAGTCCGCAGCCATTTTGAAAGAAAGAAACCCCTCCAATGAGCAGTTTACATAAGCATTGCCCACTTTAGGGTTTCCAGAATCTTTGTCTGATGTAGCGTCATTGAGATGAGATGGAGCACCGATCTATGCAGTACAGCAGATATTGTCCTCCTGCTGTAGAAGAAGCAAGGGGTGAGAGAAATGGTTGGATCCCAGTTCTGATCAGATGTGGGTACTTGGGCTTCTGTCTCCCTCTCCATCCTTCCTATTCCTTGTCTGCTCTGCTTGGGGCCTGGTTCTCACTTACACAAAGACCCTTTTACACTGCAAAGTGGCCTTACTAATGCAATTGAGAATCAGACTCTATTGTAAGTTCTTCAGGGTAGTTCTCCCAGTATACATATCTCAGCACCATGAAGCCTGACCTAAGCTGGAGTCTTTAGGTACGTTACTGTGATATAAGTAGTGAATAACACCACCAAGCTGCCACTTTTCACAGGCTTCTCCTACAAGACACCCGCCCCAGCCCCAAACCACTCAGTATCTAATAGCAGGATTTAATGGCTGGCAAGTCACCAAGTTCCATACTGGCCTCAGTTAGAGCCCTTTCCTCTACTTGTATGGTGCCCTGGTACTATGCACTTCTGTACCTTGAGTCTGGACAGAGAGCTCACTAGATGAGAAGGGGAAGAATGCTTTGCATTTTAGGAGTGTGATCTGGCAGACTCGCCTCTTGCCTTGATTGGGGTACGTAAGATACACTGTGACTTCTTGGAGCTCCTCTTAGAGGGTCAGGTATGTGCCATCTCACACCTAGGGCTGAGCTTAAAGGCCAATGGGCAGCCACCAGCCAGGGCAGGCCAATAAAACCACTTGCTCAAAAGAAGCTCCATATCCCCTTCCTCGGGAAGGTTTACTAATCAATTACTAATCCCACTTCTATTACTTGGAAGTGGGACTTTGCCCACGAAAACTCCTGTGACAAATACATTTGCTAGTCTTTAAAAGTGCCACAGGACTCCTTGTTTGTTTTGCTAAACTAGACTAACAAAGCTACCCCTTTGAAACATAACAAAGCTAGCATCCAAGCCATATATTTATAACATGTTAACCCACACACTGCTTCCCCTAGCCCCAGGATGTGATTGTGATGAATTGTGCGGCTTCCAAATTGTCTCTCTAATGTTCTGGTCAATGACTCCTGACCCATGTAGGTTATTGGTCTCATAATCACACAGCTCAGAGCCTAAAAAGCCAATGGGATTTCTCCTTCGATCAGCATTGTAATCAGTGATACAGCACTCCAGCATGGATTATTAAATTTTAACAGTTGACACATCATCTCGGATACTATAATCTGGCAGCACTTTACAATAAATGACAGGTCCTCACTAATTCCTTTTGTATTCACTGTAGCAACGTTAATCATGAGTGATGAACTTTGCGTATTCATATGGATATAATAGGCAGTTCCCAAGGACTGAGACTGTAATTTAGCTTTAACCTAATGGGCACTGATTGTAACAATAAGTAATTATGTCAGCTAAATGCAGTGTTGATGGCAATTGATGACAGCAGTCAAAGCCATGACACCATTTTGGAACTGAGCTTGGAATAGCCATTTGTAAAGCAGTAATGGCCAATGATGTCTCCTCTCTGGTGTATCCATTCTACTAGCTACTTTCAGAGCAGGGCATTCCCAGTAGTGAAAAATATGCCAAACATTTCAGTCTTTACTGCAGCCTGTCTAACTGAGAGATAGCCAAAAACTGTGTTTGTTAAATAGGTGTGCACACTGGAGCGCCAGAGCCCCCTAAAGAGGAAAGATTGTCCAACTAGGACTCAGGTTCAACACCCTTTTATGACACATACTGTCTGTGTTACCCTGGGGAAGTCACTTAAAACTGGATCCTCCCAGAAATTTAGGAATGCTGAGGGGCGCTGATGACTACATGAATCACCAAGCTCTTCGAGGCTGGGTTTGAACACCCTTCAATTAGCAGAATCATACGTTAACCACACATCTCTACCTAGCACAAAAGGGTTAGCTGAACCCATCAGGAGTTTTAGACTGGGTGTACTGAGGAGGCTATGCTAAGTACTGAGTTGAGAGGGGTGGGAGAGAGAAAGTGGGAGTGACTTGGAGCAGCAAGAAAGCCATGCAATAGCTTGTAAGAACAGTGCAGTCCTGGAAAAAGCTAGAGAGAGAGCTTTGGGTCTGAGAGCAAAGAAACTATCCCTTGTTTTTTTGCTTCCTTCTGCATTCAGAAAAGCAGGACTTTGTGCATTCCTTGTCAATAAACAAGACTTTGTTAAAAAAAAAAAGCAGCCTCCACCCTCAATTTCTACATTTAACTGGAACAGTCTACAACAGGGGTCTCAAAACTCAAATCACCATGAGGGCCACATGAGGACTAGTATGTCGGCCTGAGTGCTGCAGCACTGTAACCTTTTCACCCAATGATATTGCAAATATTGGTAACAATAGTGTCGTTATGGGCCACAGGAAATAGCTTTAAGGGCCACATGTGGCCTGTGGGCCATGTGTTTGAGACCTGTAGTCTACAAGACCACAAAATCTCACTAGGTGCTTGGGTCAAAAAGGCAACAGGCACCTAATTCCCACTGATTTGAGACAGGACTTATTTTCTGGGGGGCCTCAGTTTCCATCTGCATTGTGGGGATAACTGCACTGCCCTCTCCCACAGGAGTACTGTGAGGGTTAAATTCATTAAAGGCTGTGAGGCATTCAGATACTGGTGTGATGGGGGCCATGTGAGGGGTACCTACTGCAAACAGCATTTGCTTTCATCATGATTACTGGGGAATGGCCCCTGGAGATAACAAAAGTCCCAGCATGACCTAATGCAGAGGTCACGTGTGTGGGGGTGACTGCAGGGTCATGTGCCCTCCACTCCCTTGCTGTTTGGCTTGTACTGAGGATGTTCACATGGGCTGAGCATACTCAGTAATACACGTGAACCTGGCTATCCTCAATCTGCTCCTCCCCCTGCCCCCATCTCCCACTATCCACAAGCATGGGTCATCTGTGTCCTAATTACTTGTTTGTTTGTTCTGCTCCAATGATCCAAGAAACAAGGTTGCATTGCATGCTGGGAGCTGTAGTCTTCTCTGGCCATATCTCTATATTTGAACCAGTGGTAAAATCCTAGCCTTATTCCACTCAACAGGAATTTTGTTTTTGACATCAGTGGAGCCAGAATTTCATTCAGGATTTCTGCAATCATCAGTGTATAATACAAATCAGCCACCCTCCTTTGAATTTACCACACCGCCTTTCGCAGCAGAAAATCTGGAGACTCAAAAAAAGAATTAATCAGATGGAGTTTTCTTTCTGAGAATAGAGTCACATGTAAACATTTGTGGCAGGTCCTGTGCCGCTCCCTCTGGCAGTTTAAATTAGCATGCATTAGAACATCATTCCCCTCTTCACACTGTTCCATGCCCCTTTCACTGCACATACTTGGGAACTCCGTGTTGCCAATATAATACCCACATAGCACACTGCTGAAGATTATCTACTACTACTAGGCTCTACCACAGGGTTAGATTTAAGACAGGAGAGGATGGAAAGTGGTTAATTTAAGATTGAGTGCAATTGATTTTCTTGAGTGTTCCAGTTTTGCCAACTCCTATGATTTTATCAGAAGTCTCGTGGTATTTTTTTTCCACAAAGTGCCAGATGCTGAAGTAATGTGAATAGGGAAGAATTTAAGCTTTCATTTGAAAAAGAAAATAAGTTTCAAGTCCTTACTGTTGTGCACAAAAGTTGGGAAAGTATATCTCAATGGTTCAGAAATCAGAAGGCAATGAAAGGAATGCAAGAGATATTTTTAAGCCAATCTCGTGATTTTGAGAGGCTAAATCATACTTTATGTATTTATTTGTTTGTTTATTTAAGGATTGAGGTTGGAACTATCAGGTCTTCTTAACGTGTCAGTCTCGTAAGCGATTTCCTATGTGCCTCTTAGGTACCTTATCAAGAACTAGAAGGGCCTCACTGATACGGTTCTGCTATCAGGACAGAATCTAACCCTGGCCCACATGTGGTCAGTATTTTGTGTGTATAGCCCATAAATGTCTTGTATGGGAAGCATTCACACTTGCCATCAATTCAAGAGCTACAAAAAGACTAGAAAGACTGATTTCATAAATGTTATATGATACTCCATCTTGATCCAATTGGAATTTGCCTAACAAGTTGCCCTTTGGCTGCCAATGAGTAAACTATACCTAGAAAGTCCAAACAATGGCTGAGACCCTTCTAATCTTTAAAGGCACTTAGACTTGCTCGTCATAATGACATAATGACTTGCAGTGTGTTATTCAGCCATGAGATGTCTCTGTGTCATTTAGAGATCCAGACAGGATGCCCTTCAGACATGTTATTTCGAAATAATGGTTATTTTGAAATAACACGTTTGCCCTTCTGCTTCCCAAGATGCCTTCCTTTTTGTATATATTGGGTGGGGGCATGACCCAGCAAGGGGGCCATGTTGCCACACCTCCCATGCTGCCCCTCTCCTGAAGCGAAATAGGATGTCCACACACATGGTATGCTATTTCGCTTTGAGGGTTTCCCTTATTTTGATTTAATATTTTATTTCAGTTTAAGTGATTTCAAAATAAGGCTTTTATTTCAAAATAACTTATTTTGAAATAACAGTTTATGTGTGAACACAGCCACTCCTACAAACTGCAGATATAAACAAAGGCCTAGTGTTAAGTGAACTGTGTTTCCATATATTGCGATAACTATTATACAGTTTGAGTCTCAGCCATTTTCCCTCAAATTCAGTCATCAGTTACCTGGTCTTATATCCTTTCCTCCTCCTCTCATAAGCCCGACCAGTTTAAAATGAAACAGCTCTTACTCTTGGTGACGTAATGACATAGCACTATCACTTTCAGAGAAGGGGCTAATTATAAAATGACATTGAAGGCACTTAGAAATCGATAACAAAAAGCACTGTAAAAAGAGCCTTGATATCAGGATCTGTTCAATACATGCTCAGCCAGGCAGGATGTATAGGATAGTATTCATGTTCAAATGCCCAGAAACTCAAAATCAGAGCAAGGCTACTGACTATGGTTTAAAGCGGAGATGTCAAAGGTACAGCCCATGGTCCACCCTGCTGTGGTCCACACTTGGGGAGCAACCCCAGCCAGCGTTGGCAGCAGGCCTGGCTGACCCTGGGACCAGCCAGAAGCTGAATGCTCTCGCCCAGCCCCTGGCTGGCTGGTCAGCCCCAGGGGGTGAGGCAGACTAGTGGTAATGTGTGGCTGCAGTCAGCCAACCTCCAGAGTGACCCCACAAGGCACCCTGTGGGTGAGTAGAGTGGCCCAGTGGGGAGGCTTGGAGGAACAGGGAGTGAGTAGAGTGGGAGGTGGGGCACTTGGGGAAGTGGGGCTGAGTAAAGCAGGAGGTTGGATGGGGGGTGAGTAAAGTGAAAGGTGGGGATTCTGGGGGAATGGGGGTGAGTAGAGGAAGAGGTGGGGGGCTTGGGGGCAAGAATGGGAGGTGAGGGGCTTGTGGAGCATGGATGAGTGGCCTGCCACACTGAGTTGCTGACAGAATGGCCCCCAAGGCTAAATGGGTATGTCCACACTGGAGCCTTAAAAAGCAAGGAGACTTGTGGCACTTAGAGACTAACAGATTTATTTATCGTATGAGCTTTCATGGGAGAAAATCCCACTTCTTCAGATGCTTTGAAGAGGGGGGTCTTACAGAATCAGATGAAGATAAATGCAGGGGAGTGTAAGACATGGAACCAGATCATACTGCAACAGCAAATCAGAGCATTTGTAAAGATTCAAACTCTAGGAAACAGCACATAGAGGGAAGGTGAAGTCAAATTACCTGTTATTATGTGAAAAGAATCCATAGTCAAGATTCAGTCCTGCTTTCACACAATCTAATTTGCATATTAGTTGGATTTCCGTTGTTTCTCTTTGAAGTCTTGATGTCCCACTGATTTTTCTGAGGACCATCGTTAACAAACCATCAGTGGAATGATTAAGAAGATGAAAGTGCTCAGCAACTGGGTTTTTTTGTGTTGTGATTTCTGATGTCAGGTTTATGCCCATTTATTCTTCTGTGTAGGGACTGTCCTGTTTGTCCAGTGTATAGTGATGATTTGTTAATTATGGTCCTCAAGAAAATTAATGGGACATCAAGACTTAAAAATAGCTTCCCTGTGTAGAGGTAGCCAATGACTTTGGCATCCCTGGTTGAAATGGTTAATCTTGTCCAGAAGGCTTAACTTGCCACACATAGTTCAGGAAATTCTGCAGTGCCACATTTTCTGTGGACACTCATATTATCCTGCACACTTAGCCACAGAAACAAGTTGCAGAACTGGAAACTGAAAATACAATCTGGCTTTAGAATGGTTGCATGAGTGCCTTGATTCTTACAGACATGATTTCTTCTCGTGAGTTAAACAATGAAATTTAACCTAAACCTGCTTCTATCACCACCAAAATACTGCTTGATGCCAGAAGTTCTGGCAAATCCAGGAATGGAGCAAGTAAATTTCCAATGTTTGATGAAAATGACACTAAATACGTCATGGAGAAAGAAAGGTATATTTCCAATAGCTACTACATAGCCTGCATGACGCTAAGAGGCAAATCCCTCGCCAATCCTAAAATTTATGTGCAGTCTTAAGGAAACCTGGCAAAGGTTCAAGCAGGCATTTGAACTGTGTGCAGAAGCCATAGGGGACCAGTAAACAATTGTGCTGCTTTTGACAGTCACAGAACCAGAACTACTAGGTGTACACATGATGCATTCTATGCTGAAGATAAGAAAGGAGCAAAAGCTTTGAAGGAGCAATCTATAGGTGTAGGGATCATTCTGGCCTAATAAGAGTGTGACCTATGAAAGATTTATTTTCAGGGTTAGGACCCAGACAGAAAACAACAATGGAGTTTGTCATAGACGTAAAACTGAAAAGCCTGTCTTGGGAATTTGTACTATTAAGACTCTTTCAGGGATTAAAGTATAATTTGGCAGGCCCCCTCCTGTACCCCAGCTCCTGTACCCCAAATGCTCGCCCCCCCACCTGCCTACCCCACATACCAGCTCCTGCCCACCAAATGCCAGCCCCTACCACAGGTCCCACCCCCCAAACACCTTCTCCCCACCCAAACAACTGCCCCCCACCCCAGCTCCTGCCCCCATCCCAGTTAATGCCCTCAAAATCCACCCCAGCCCCCAATACCTGCCCCCAGAATCCATCTCCTGTCCCCAATACCCACCCCCAAAACCCAACCCCTGCCCCCAATACCCACCCCACCAGCACAAACTGGGCCACCCCAGTACTCACGGGCAACCGCGTGCTGGACCAGAAAACTACCATATATACACATGTATAGGCCAACCCATGCATAAGCTGACCCCCCCCCCCAATTCTGAGCCCCCAAAAGAGGAAAAAATGGATGAGCCTTGTATAAACTGGGGTCCCCTTTTTGGCCTCAGCCCCTAACCCCCCAGTCAGTGCCGTTGTCTTCCTCTGGAGTTCCCAACACCCTCCCTAAGCCCCAAACCCCCGCCGCTGCTTTTCCCATCCCCCGCCTCTCTCTCCATTTCCAACTGCTGTCCCCCTACTCTGTCTGCTCCCCCTGCTCTGCCTGCTGTCCCCTGCTTGCCGCCACCTTCTCTGTTCCCCAACACCCCTTCCACCCCCTTCCCCATCATTCCCCCCCCCTTTCCCCTGCTCGCTGCCACCCTCTCTGTTCCCCCACCCCCCCTCCCCCCCCGTACCCCATGGCCCCCCCCCCCGCCCCCGCGTTTGCCCCCCCCCCTGAACTCCACCCCCACCCCCCCGCATACGCCCCCCCCCGGCTGCCTTACATGGCCGCTCCAGACAGCAGGGTCCCCTCCTTACTCTAACCCCAGCCCAGGTGGACTGCCCAAGATGGCTGCCCCCGCCACACTGGGGTTCCAGCCTGGAGCTTGCTCGGTGAAACTCCTGGGCTGTGGCCACCTACCATACTGACCTGTGTATAAGACAAGGGCCTGTTTTTAAGACAATTTTCCGGAACAAAAATCTCAGCGTATACATGAGTATATACTATATGCAGCCTGCGCATGCACAGACTGGCTGGGCACGCCATCCCCCCACTCTCCCCCTGCCTGCCGGAACGCATGGTGGAATGCCATTCAGGAGCCTGCTATTTTTAGAGGCCCAGGGTTTGGGTCCCTAAAAATAGAAAATGGAACTGGAATGCTGCGTTCCAGGGCCTGCTATTTTTAACTGGTGGGCCCAAGAATGCAGCATGCCGGCACCATTTCCTATTTTTAGTGGGCCCAGAACACTGAGTGCCTAAAAATAGTGGGTCCTGGAACGGTGTTAGAGGCCAACCCCTGGACTCTTTCATAAAAGGGGGTTTGAGTGCACAACTCATTGGCCTGCTATACTTTGCCCACCAAATCATCTGATGGCAATGAGCGTCACAGGCTGATGGCGCATTGTGTGAAGAAATACTTTGATATGTTTGTTTTAAACCTGCTGCCTATTAATTTCACTGAGTGACCCTTCTTCCAGGGCTAGAACCCAGAGGCTTATTCTCCATCTTGGGTTTTTCCTTCTCCTTGTCTCTGCTCCAGACAGTTACTGCAGACTCCCTCTATGCAGCCTCTTTCTGTTGCAAACTTCTGGGCATCATAATCCAGCCTGCTCTGGCCCAGTTGCACATCTTGTTCACTTAGGCCTGGCTCCAGGGCTGTCCTTAAGGGGGGATGCGAAGGGCGACCACCCTGGGCCCTGCGGCTCCGTGAGCCCTGCGCTGTCCTGGTGTGAGCAAGGCAGCATGGGCCCCAAACCGCTGAGCCCCATGGCCATGCGGTCTCTCGCCCCCTCCCCATTGCTGTCAGCACAGAGCCGAAGTCAGCAGGGAAGGGGGAGGGCAGCGTGCAGAGCTGGCCTCTGCTCCTGGCTGGCTCTTCCCTGCCTCCCAGGGGTGTAGAGGGGCCAGCCCAGAGGCCGGGCTTCTCTCTCTGGCCCCTCCCTTGGGCCAGCTGTTATGCCTTAGGGGCAGGGAAGGCTGGCCCAGAGGCAGCGCAGCACAGTGGAGATGGAATGCTAAATGGAACTTTATGCCAGCTTCTCTGCATAGCTTATGTAACTCCTGTCGACTGCCGCCGAATTTTGCTGGCAGCATAGACCTGACCCCAGAAACACAATAACTGCTTTAGGGTCTTTGGGTTGCTATACACCCCATCACAACCTCCATGGGACATACAAAAAGCCACAAAAGAATGTAGTAACAGGAACTGAAATACAACACTTCAAAGAAAAGTGGGTAAAACTCAAAGGCTGTGTTCACACAGCCCTCTTATTTCGAAACAACAGAGGTTGTTTCGAAATAAGATTTAGGCTGTTCACACGACGCACGTTGTTTCGAAACAACGGAACCCGTTGTTTCGAAACAACGGCGTTGTTTTGAAAGAAGTTAAACCTCATATGGGGATGAAACAACTTTGTTCCAAAACGATTGTTTTGAAACAGTGCCATCCGAACATGTTGTTTCGAAACAAGTGACTTCTTTTGAAATAACTGTTGCCTAAAACTGCTATTTCGCTTTGAGCTTTTTTCCTTAATTCGAATTAACAAACTGTTAATTCGAATTAAGTTATTTCGAAATAAGGCGTTATTTCGATACAAGTTGTTTCAAAACAACCGTATCGAAATAACCCCCTGTGTGTGAACACAGCCAAAGAGTCAAAAGGGAGCCTAAAGAAATAATTCCAGGAATATCAAATGGCCTCTGAGGCTCAAAGACCAAATAACAGCTAAGTTGATGGCAGAATGACAAGTAAAGCATTCAGTCTTGGGAATAAACATGTGTCGAATTGGGAACCATCCCTTTAAGGGCTGTGTTTCCCAGAGAGTGAGCTAGCACAGTCCCTATTCAAGAGTGTCTGTCCCTTAAACAGGCAGAATAAAATTTCTAGTAAGAAACCTCAGCTACATATAAATGGGATCGGTGTATCAGGTGAGGAGGCAGTGTTCATGGGTAAGGTCTGCCTCCTAGTGAAATACAAGATGCAGTTAGGCCAAGTTACAGAGTGTGTTGTACAAGTTACCTGCAATATGTCTCAGACTCAACAAGGGACTAAAGAAAGCCCTGCAAAGTGTGGTAGCAGATGACATGATGCATAGAACAAAAGAGCCAACAGACTGGAAGTGTAACCCATATGCCCAAAAAGGAGTAATCTCTTTTAGGGATCCCTTATGACTGGGTTACTTTGCTGGGCAGATTTTGCAGCCCAGAAACCAGAACTTTCTCATAAGAGGGTATGGTAGCACATTGAGCATGCTTCACAAGTTTCTATTGTTGTGCTGGAGTCAGATGCCTGGGAGAAACCTGAGAGGAGCAGCCCAAGGAAGAGCATCCAGAGAGAGCTGCAGAGTCCATGTGCTCAGTGATTGACTGAGAGGAGCTGAGCCAGGAGTGGACTGCAGGATGTTTTCTCCCTGCTTTGGACTGTTTTGCAGGGAAGTTTTCTGTTGTGGATCTGAAAGCTGGATGGCCAGTGACCTGATGGCAAGGTGCTGGTTGAGGAGAGGAAGGGAAGGCCTGCATGGATCCCAGCTGAAGATTCTTGCAGCCAGAGAAGATGAGGATTGGTTCTGTTTTTCATTCAAGCCTCAAGGACTTAGAGACTACAACTGAGATAAAGGTGACTCCACCTGAACTTTGGGACTCTTGGATTTCTTACTGTTTTGTTTAAATTCATTTAGGTTTCTTAGGATAAGGTTTGTTAAGTTAGTTAATAAAGTTCATTGTTATGTTTATGCTGAGTAGTAGTTTAATGTGGGATGGAAACTCTGAGCAGTCTTTGCTCTGAGTCCTTTTACGGACTGGATTCTGGCTCTCCAGCTGCTTTCTGCAGGGGCTTCTCTCTATTAGGCACTGGAGAGGGTGTTGAATTCTAGCCCACCCCTGAAAGTTACAGAAGCACTACTTGGTAACTGCAGTGGAAGGTTGTGCAAGATAGACACACACTTTGCCTCAGTGATAGTCCTCACTCTGCTTTTGTGAAAACCACAATGTATTTCATATACCATATTGAGTGTCATCTACAGTTTGTCTTTCACTGTAAACTGTCCTAGCATCTGTCCTGGCAGGGGTGTAACTACAGGTGGGCCATGGCGCACCCACTTTGGAAGCAGACCTGCCCAACCTCAGCTGCCTTATTAACTGGGAAGCCACTGGCTGAGAAAGGTTCAAACTTCCTGCTTCCAGTCACGTGGCCAGAAGCAGGAAACTTGGGAAGCACTTGTTTTGCAGCTGGTCCACCCATGTTAGCCACAGGACCGGCCCAAAAATCATGCCTGGCTACACTCCTGCCTCCTGGGTTTGGGGTGTCTGGATCCTAATTAGTACAGACCTTTGGGCCATCAACACCTGAATAGCCTTTCTCTGCTTGGACAATGGGAACTACTAGCCTGACCCCTAGTCTATACTTGGGCAAAATTTGGCAGCAGTCGACCACCATTTACACAAGGAGTGCAGAATTCCTTGTGTAAACAGTGGCAACTTTTTAAGTCACTATTACACACTAGGGGAAAGCTGACTGCTTGCAGTCGGCTTTCCTCTCCACCCCCGGACCCCCAGGACTTCCAGGGTCAGCTTCCAAGAGCGGCGTGGTGAGCTCACATTTGCTGTGATCTGCTGCCAGAAGCCTGAACTGACGGCAGCAAATTTGCCACCATCAGTACAGATGTACCCTAAAATTACTGACTTGCTAATTTCCAAATGAGGGCAACCATGTTAGTCTAGTCCAGCAAAAGAACCAAGGAGTCCCGTGGCACTTAAAGACTAACAGATTTATTTATTGCATGAACTTTCATGGGAGAAAATCCCACTTCATCAGATGCTTCAGAAGTGGGATTTTCTCCTGAGAAAGCTCATGAGATTAACAAATTTGTTAGTCTTTAAGTGCCACAGGACTCCTTGCTTCTTTTGACTTGCTAATGATTCTTAAACAATCCTTTATAAACAAGAGCTCATGAGGACGGGAGTGGGAGAATTAAAAACCCATATGGAATCAGTGAAGGAGAAAAAGTGTTCCAGGCTGCATTTAAAAAGAGACACATGCTATAGTAAGGGATACACATTCACCAGGAGGAGTTCCCGTCACCCCACCCACCAAAGGTAGGATACTAACCAAACACTAAAGGACTTACAGAAATGATGAGAACTATGCAGTAAAGTATTGTGCGAAAATGTTTTTTTGTGTTGTCATAGACCTGTAAATCTCTTCTGCTTCCTAAGAGTATTGGATGTGTTTAATAAGTTCCCTTGTGAGGGCCAAATTCCTTACTTCAACTGTCCATGTCCCCAAAGGGTTTACTTATACACCAGAATGCCCATGAGGATGGAGCTCTGAAGAGAGCTACTTAGGATAGTTATGGGGACAGTATCAGCTGCTGGACCATGAGGTCCCACATCCCAAGAAAAGGTACAAGACAACAGGTCTGAACCCCAGGAAAGCAACCAAAAGGCCAGACTTATGGACAGCATCTGAATGCTGCTCAGACCAGTGGGTTTGGAAGCATGTGGGATCCAGATGTTGAGTCCAATCACAACAACCATTGAGTGGGATTCATCCAGGGCTGTTATGGCATCAACCCCGGCAGCTGAACCAGAACATAATAGGGAATGTTTTCACTTGCACACAAGGGTGGAAATGTGTGCTGAGTTGAGAGGAGTTAAATTCGCTAGCAAAGCAGGTGAATCAGCAGAGTTTTGGTAGATTCCCAAGACACAGAAAGCCTTATGATTTGCAGTTTTAACAGAGATTAGCAGATACCGCTTTGTCAGATTGCCTTTTGGAATGTGCTCAACACCAGAAATGTTTCAATAGACAGCATTCCACATTCCAGAAGGTCTCACAGAAGTGAAGGTGTACAGTGGTGACATAATGATCTGGAACAGCACCACCAGAAACCACTGTGAAGACTACTGGAGACTGCAAGCAGAAATGTGAAACTGCACATGGCAAAGAGTCAGTTTCAAACTACTAAAATCCCTTGCACAAGTGCAAAAACTAGACAGAGAATAGAGCCTGATGATCCTGACATCCAAGCAATTCTAAACATGTGGAATCCCCCTCATCCTCACCTGCTCCCCCCCAAAAAGGAGAATTCCTACTGCAGGGCATGTTGAATTATGGTACTGAGGATCTGATTCACAAAAAAATTTGTTTGTGGCAACACAGAGCCAACAAACCTAATTTTTAGGTGCCTGAAAAATTGCTGGGATTCGCAAAGCTAGGGTTTGGTACCTTTGCACAATGAACAGGGAGAGAGAGGTGCCTCAGAACAGAATTTGCAAAAGCCAGCATGCTAAGTGGCACCACATCTAAATTAGCCAATGGGAGATGCCAAGGTGTGTCCTAAACTGCACCCCTCACAGAGACAGGTAACACCCTCTACTTGGGATTCTCATCTGTAAAGCCTCACTTGTGGATAGGCACTTATGCCAAGCTTAGCAAGAAGTCGGGGGTGGGGATGAGAAGAAAAGAGAAGGTACAATCTTTTATAGACTGTAGAGAGGAAGCACGGCTCTCTCCAGAGAGGGACTGGGAGTACCAAGCTGCCCCCAGGTGGGTGGAGCCCACAAGCACCTGTCTGTCAAGCCAGAAGTGGGGGAGTGGGGGTGGGACCGGAAGTACAAGAGCAGAGCCTCAGAGCTCAGTTCAGCCCTAGCAGCCAAAAGGGAACGGTGGCTGTTTGCTCGCTTCCAGACTCCAATCCTCCCCCTGGTGGGGTGAGACCAAATCCTGGACCTGGTGCTGGGAGGACTGGCCAGGGCCTCCCACAGCCACTACTCTGGAGGAAGCACCAGGTCCCAGGAGTGCGGGGAGTTCCCTGGGACCGCCGGCCCCATGGGGGCCTGAATCCTTCCCTGAACTACCAAGCCCCTGGGGCCCAGACCCGCAACCACCCTCCTGTGGCCTGGAGGAGCTTCCCCTCTCTGGGGAAGCGGGGAAAGCCCCTGCCAGCTGCAACCCGGAGGAGCTACCACTCATGGTGGATCAGACGGAATTGCCAGACCTGCCCTGCCACATGATATGAGGGGCCTTGCGCAGTGCAACTACCCAGAAGAGCCTGCCGATGCAACGCAGCAGGTACCGCTGGGAGAGGGGGAAGGAAGTAGCCCAGTGGAGCCTGACCCCCGGGTGGTCTGTCCTGAGCTCATTGTCGGGGTCAGCTTGTTGCAAGTGGGACCCTGCTGATCCCCCAGCCGACTTGGCAGCCCTGACTAGAGCTCTGGGCTGGGACACAGTGGAGATGGGAGGGCCTGTGTCCCCCCCCCCTTCCCTCCTGGCAGGCAGTTCCACCAGCGGGTGCCTGAGCTCCAAAGCAGCCAAGCCACCTCATCACTGTGACTACTCACTCCCCCAACCCTAGAGACTCTGCTGTTTGTTGGCCCTGCCACAGGGGCAAGGACTACTGATTGCCCAACTTGAGGGCCCAGGTCTGCCTTTTGTGTGCCCCACCTGCGGGACAGAGACTATTGTTTATCACACAAGGATCACTGTCCCAGGGAAAGACCCGGGGCACAGGTGCGGGCCCCACCCCTTGTGGCCCTGATTCTCTGCCAGGGTCCAATCTGGCCTTGGGCTCCTGCCACCACCTGCCTGGCCCTGGATCTCGGGCCGGGGTCAGGAACGGGGCTGGGAGAGGCTGGGCTGTGAGTGGCAGGCGCCGCCATGGCCAGGAGAGGCAGGTGCGGCAGCCAGCTGTGCTCTGGATCTCCAGCCTGGGACAGGGCTGGGAGATGCAGGGGCTGCCCCTGACACTCGGGGCTCTGGCGCTGGGACTCAGAAGATGTGCCCCGTGTGCCAGGCTTCAGCAACATCCCTGATTTATTGGGCCTGCCTGTGGGCCAGAGACAGTTGTTTATTTGCCCCACCTGAGGGCCCAGGACTCTTGTTTGCCTTCCTGCTCTGTGGGCCAAAGACTCGTGCTGCCCCTAACCCCTAGGGACCCAGGGGAGGGCAGAGAAAAACAGGGGACCGGCCCCATGCGGGACGGGGATAACCCTGCATACACAGACTCATAGACTCTAAGGTCAAAAGGGCCCAATATGATCATCTAGTCAGACCTCCCGCACAATGTAGGCCACAGAACTTCTTGCCCACTCCTACAATGAATCTCTAACCTAATGACTAAGTTATTAAAGTCCTCAAATCATGATTTAAAGACTTTAAGGTATCGAGAATCCATCAGCAATTGAGTTACGCCCCATGCAACAGAGGAAGGTGAAAAACCCCAAGATCCTTTGCCAATCTGCCCTGAGGAAAAATTCCTTCCTGACTCCAGTATGGCAATAAGTTAAATCCTGAGCTTGTGGGCAACATTCAGTCAGATACCCAAGAAAGAAATCTCTATAGGAACTTAGAACCTACCAAATCAATCATCCTATCAGCATATCTACCACCAGGACCCAAAGATCAGTCAATTATCAAACTAGGTTGTCCCATTATACCATTCCTTCCATGAATTTATCAAACTCAGTTTTGAAACCAGCTAATTTTTTTGTCCCCACTGCTCCCTTTGGAAAACTGTTCCAGAACTTCACTCCTTTGATGCACAGAAACATGCATCTAATTTCAAGTTTAATCTTCCAGATGGCCATTTTATATACATTAGTTCTTGTGTCCTCATTGAGGCTGCACTTAAATAATTCCTCTCTCCCTCCCCCCATTTATCCTTCTAACATATTTCTGAGAGAAATCTTATCTTCCCTCTACCTTCTTTCAGTAAGGCTAAATAAGACAAGCTCTTTGAGTCTCCTCTCATAATACAGGCTCTCCACTCCCTGGATTATCCTAATAGCCTTTCTCTGCACCTTTGCAGTTTGAATTCATCTTTCTTAAACACGGGGAAAAGAACTGCTCATAGTATTCCAGATAAGGTCTCACCAAATGCCTTGTGTAATTGTACTAACACCTCCCTATCTCTACTGAAAGTACCTCGCCTGACGTATCCAAGGACCATGTTAGCTTTTTCCATGGTCAGATCACATTGGTGGCTCATAGTCATCCTGTGATCAACCAATACCCCCAGGTATTCTCCTCTGTCACTTCCAACTGATGCATTCCTATCTTATAGGAAAAGTTCTTGTTATTAGTCCCTAACTGCATGACCCTGTGCTTTCTACTGTTAAATTTCATTCTATTTCTATTACTCCAGTTTACAAGATCATCCTGATCTTTCTGCCTGATACCCTGATCCTTCTCTGTATTGGCAATACCTCCCAGCTTGGTGTCATCTGCAAACTTGATTAGCACACACCCACTTTTTTGCCAAGGTCAGCAATAAAAGGTTAAATAAGATTGGCTCCAGGACTAACCCTGAGGAACTCCACTAGTAACCTCCCTCCAACCTAACAGTTCACCTTTCAGTATGATCCTTTGTAGTCTGTTCTTTAATCAGTTCCTTATTCACCTTTTGATTTTCATATTAATTCCCATCTTTTCCAATTTAAATAATAATTTCCTATGTGGAATCATATCAAATGCCTTATCAAAATCTAGGTAAATTAGTTCCACTGCATTTCCTCCGTCTAAAAATCTGTTATCTTCTCAAAAAAAAGATCAGGTTGGTCTGACATGATCTACCTTTTCTAAAGCCATGTTGTATTTTATCCCAATTACCGTTAATTTCCATGTCTTTACTTTCTCTTTCAAAAATTTTTCCAAGATCTTGTATACTACTGAAGTCTAATCTTATGTGAACTTAGCCCTTCGTTCACATCCACTATGCCACTCAAACAGTTCGCCTAAGAAAACTTCTTCACAAAGATGCTGGATGGGCTTGGAGTTGACACATGTACTGACACGACTGCAGCAATTTTTGACACACAAAGAGATTATGCTCTCCATAGAGGGTTCAGAAGGTAGGCTGGAA
Source organism: Podocnemis expansa (assembly GCA_007922195.1). Taxonomy (NCBI): domain Eukaryota; kingdom Metazoa; phylum Chordata; order Testudines; family Podocnemididae; genus Podocnemis; species Podocnemis expansa. The sequence continues at coordinate 6,909,827 of ML682061.1, read as the reverse complement.
GTCATACCGACTGCTACAGAGAGCTGAATTTCTACTGTAACAAACACCATGAGAGCAATGACAGCAGCAGACAAACTATGTACAAATCAAATATACGAGGCTGAAGGAAGCTTCACACTTTTCTCTATGGTCCTAGTTTCAGGCTGAAATTAACCATGAACCCCACTTACTGGAAAGAGCTAAATACTCAGGATTCAGCAATTATCTCTGCAAGCACAGAAATCGGCTAGGACCACAGATTTCCAGCCAAAACATCTAGTAACTGCAGATGTGCTGCCAAATGTCTATGTTCCTCCTGCGGACATGAAGCCAGAACATCTGGAAGAATCAGTATCAGCCCATGTGAACATGATAAAGGCATTCACCAGGAATATGGAATGATGACTTGGAAAGAAAGACAACTGAGGATGAAAATCTGAAAGCAGTAGATCATTAAGTAATGGATGGACTAATCGACACTTGCATATTCCTAATATCAAAAAGTGTTTTCAGCAGTTTGAGGTGTGCTCATGAAGCATGACAACAGAGTAGAGCTCTTCATAGTGATGGGTAAGGACATGTTGGAAAGAATACACAAATGGCCCCTTGGAATGATCACATGAAAAAGGAGGCTGTGTTCTCACCACAGATGATCAGTGATAATGATGAAATAGTGGCATCTGCCTGAGAAAGACAATAGAAATGTGCTTCAGTATCCCACTTGTAAAAAAGGGATAATAATATGGCTTGATTGACTTGGTGGTTTAAGTTGTGAGCTCTTCGTAACACGAGATCTCTTGCTCTGTAGTATGTACAGCATGTAGACAATGATCTACGTCAGGGCCTCTGGGTTTTGTTATTACTTCTTGTTATTCGTTATGTTCCATATAACATTTTGCAGTTTGATCCCATTTTGCCCGCCTAGTCAAGAATTTTGGGCAAAGCCCTACATCCTGGAAGCTGCATCTCCAAGTTGTACTAATTGGCTTTTCAAATGTGCTCATTACCCTTGTCTTGGGACACATGCGCATAAATGTGTTGAATAAACACAAAACTGATGAATGTCAAACCATAAATAGACTCCAAATCCATGTTAAGTTGCAAATGTACACGTTAAAGATATCAATGTGCCAGCAGCAGCCACTGATCACATGCAATGCTTCTGTTGGTTACCCTTCTTTATCAGACTTGCAAAAACTATCAAGGTGTATTTAGAACCCACACATCAGATTCTCAGCTGGTTGGACTTGATAATGAAATGAGTGGTGTTCCACTGATTGCCACCAGGTAGAACTCTGGTCCACATATTTACAGAGTACAAAATACCAGAATAAATCAAAGAAAGGAAATAAAAATGGAAAGACATGCTGCAAGAGATGAGGATGTGCATACCACAATTGGCACATGAGATCACATCTGATTGACTGTGAAACCTTCTACCATTAGCAATATCTAGCTTTCATTACCACTTTTCATCAAAAGATCTCAAAGTGTTTAAAAAAAAAGTCTGTAGCATTATCCACATTTCATAGATGGTGAAACTGAGGAATAGAAAAGTAAAGTGACTGAATCTGAGTTCAACTAAACCACATGGGAAGAAAATCAGAGTTAGACTGATACCCTATAGGTCAGATTTATGAAAATATTAAGGTGCAATTTGGCATCTGCTGGTGTTTACAAAAACTTTGAAGCAGGTTAGGCACCTAAGCCCAGATCCTCAGAGGTAGATGTCTAACTCCCATCAACCTTCAAGGGGAGTCAGGCACCTGAACTATCACTGCTTCCAGTTTACACTAGGCAAGATTTTGGTTCCATATCAGTGACACACACCCCACACCCTCCATCAGTGTAAATAAAGGTATGATATATTTGTCTCTGTTTGACAGAAATTGAAACCAAACATTTTCTCAGATGTCTAATAAGTTCCCCACTGCCTGCATAATTCTCTCAGCAGATAGCACAGCCCATTCAGGGCTGTGGGTAAGACCCAATTACCATTCATCACTCCCTAGCAAGGTCCAAGTATCCAGTCAATGTCAGAAATGCACAGTGACATATCAGACATGATGCATATGACGGACATTCAGCAGTACAGCGAGTGGGGCTGATGTGAATGCACTGCAGCAGATTTCCTGCTCTAAAACAAAAGCCAGCAGATGTAGGGGAATGAAAGAGTGATTGGCAGGTTATGTCAAGCAGCAGGGAAATCAAAAGCACCCTGCAATTAGCAGCACGGCAGAGTGTGGGAAAGGATATGTGATTCCAGCTACTCACATAGGGCCAAATTCAGAGTGTGGCTGGGTACCCGCGACACGGCCCACTTAAGTCAGCAGGAGCAGCAAGTGCTCAGCACCTTTTGAGATCTGACCCTCAGAAAGAGACAGCAATGTGCTGCGGCAGCAGCAGATAGAGAAGTTCAGGTGACAGGTTGCCCAAAAAGGGTTGAAGAGACACCATTGGCACCGTCTGTCAGATCTCTGTGAAGAACTGGAAATGGGCTCTGTAGACTCTGACAGGCAGAGACCCTCACTAATAAAACCACCTATTCACAAAGCCATGAGAATTCTCACAATGGGTATGACAGACTCAAAGGTACAGACCCACCAAGTCTCTTGAGAGAAAGCACTTGATCTTTACAGCAAATGAGCAACAGGTAATAAAAACCTTGGGCCAAATCCTCAGCTAGTGTCAAGCAGCATAGCTCTATTAAAGTCAATGGTGTCTTTGAGCTATGCTGGTTGACACCAACTGAGGATACACCCCCAAACACTGGTGTTAATTAACATTCAGTAACCAGTCCAACAGGCATAGACTTGAGCTGTACAGTGCTCAGTGCAGGAGGGCTCAGTCATTTCTTGCATTTCTCTAACAACTTACCTATCAGAATCTGAAAGCACTTCATCAGTGTTAATTAGTTAACACCTGAAATGCCTCCATGAGGTAGGTATGGTTGTCCCCATTCTGAGAGGGAAACTGAGGCATACAGAAGAGATGTGACTTGCTCAAAGATCCATGATGATTCAATGGAAGAGCCAGTCCTTGGAGCGCTGCTCACATCAATCAGTTACAGGTGTATACATGCCACAGCGCACAATAGCTTGGAAAGTCTTTAGCCTCAGCCTGTCAGCTCAGGGCACATGGCCAATGCCCCTTCTCTGCCGCGACCGTGGCTATATAGGTGACTGTGACCCTGATCCTCCCAGTTCTTTTCTTTCTGCCCTCAGCAACAGTTTCAGAACAGCCAAAACTTGCAGAACTTTTGTTCATGATCAAACATGCCAGAGTTTAAACCATGTCTGTCATGCTGCAAAGCCTTCCCGCTCAACAATCCCCACAAGAAATGCCTCGCATGCCTTGGTGAGTCACATCTCATGGCAAACTGCTCTATCTTCATGTCCTTTGAGTGTAGGACTTGCAAGGATAGAGAGCACCAGCTGCGCACTCTCGCTGAGGACCGCGCATCCCATCCAATGTCCGATGCCTCCCACAAACCAAATGCTTCACCAGCACCGCATGCGACCTCTGCACTGGTGCCTGCCTGATACCACTCTCCAGCTTAGAACTCGAAGCTGCGATCGGCATCTAATTTGGTACTGATACGGCACCACTCGCCTCCACCTCTGCGGTCCCCCTCACAAGGGTCAGGACTGGGGCAGCTCTCGGTACCATTGACACCAGGGGCCCTAGCAGCAGCGCGGGCCATCTCAAGATCCGCTCTACCAGTGCTCTTGTCTAAGGAGTGGATGACGCAGGGCTTGGTACCACCCTCAACTTCGGCACTGTTGAGTACTCCTCCAGCACTGTGAAACAGTACCGATGGCCACTCCGACGACCATTCTCCCAAAAGCCCTCGGTGCCGTGCTCCCAGGGCCCGAGAAGACAGAGGTCTAGCTCATCTTCATCGTCCTCTGCCGGCTCCGTTCGGTCCTCTAGATCCCCAAAAGCTATCTCCGGTACTGGGAAATGAGTGGGCAAGCGCCACTGGAAGCATTCTCCAATGTCCAAGCCAAAAAGGGGTATGACCCCAGCAACTCTGTTGCAAGCCAGTTCTACACGTGCTTCCCAGATGGATATGGGTCATTCCCCCTCAGGCCGTACCATGGTCATGGATTTGTTCAATGACTGGTCACATGAAGGCTCAACTCTACAGTTGATGACAGTTCAGCCTCTTGGCATGGGTCAGTACCGTCCCCATCCTGGACCCCGGACTCCTCGGATGTCTCCAGTGATGAGCCCGATCCAGACTTCACTCAGCGTAGCAAATCTCGGGCTCCCTCAACCTCTTCTTTGGATGAGTAAACCTTCCAAAGACCCCTTGTGTACAGGGATGACCCCCGCACGCAACAGGATTTGCTCCATCATATGGCAGCAAATCTCAATTTGGAGCTAGGAGTGGTACAAGAGGAGTCTGACCCACTTTTCAATGTAGGGGATGTCACCCCACCAGCGAGAGTTTTTGTACCCTCCGTGAAGGGGTATTCAGGATCACCAGGGCATGATGGCAGATCGCATCATCAATCCTGCCGGTATCCAAGGCAGCAGATCGGAAGTACCACTTTCCCTCTGACAAGTTCGCATTCCTCTTCCACCACCCTATGCTCTGGTAGTGGACAAAGTCAACCAAAAAGAGAGGCAGGGCCACCCAGGCTCTACCCCCAAAAATAAGGAAGCAAGAAAGCTTGACGTATTCTGTAGGAAGGTTTACTGTACCTCTGCTTTACAGGTATGTATTGCTAACCACGAAGTCCTCATGATGAGGTATGTGTTTAACCTTTGGAGAACCATGGAGATGCTCCGCGATTCTGTCTCCAAGGACCACCTCAGGGACTTTGAGACAATAGTGGGGGAAGAAGTCTTGGCCTATAGAGATGCCCTGATGTCCACCTGGGATGCATCTGACACAGCTTCGTACAACATGGCCTCTGCCATGGCCAAGAGACATTCTGCCTGGCTTCAAGGCTCAGGCCTGTCCCCTCAGATGCAACTCATCATTCAGAACCTACCATTTGAAGGTCTGACCTCTTTGCTGAGTCCACAGAGGCAAAACTGCATCACATGAAGGAATCTAGAGCCACCCTCAGATCCCTGGGGATGTACACTCCACAACCCGTCCGCAACTCCTCGAAATCCCAGCAGCTGCTGCAGCAACAACTACAGCAGCTGAAACAGCAAGTCCAGATGCAGGGATCCTTCTCCCGGTCATACCAGTACCTCCAACACCAATATAGGGGTCTGGATAGGTATAAGCCCCGCTCGAGTAGAGGCCAGAAATACCAGGCTGCCCAGACCAGCCAGAAAGGACAAAGTACTGTCGTTTGGTAGGGAAGAAGCAGCTCTTTTGACAGTCAGCCCGAGAGCAGTGGAGCCACAGCCTCTACCCCAATCTTTGCCAACCGCCTGCACTGATAGGTGCACCACTGAGCTGACATCACAGCCAACCAGTGGGTACGACAAACGGTCTCAAAAGGGTATCTCATACAGTTTTGGTCGACACCTTGGGACAGAAAACTGCCCCCTTGCTTAAATCTTGGAAGCCGGGAACTAGACTGCATGCTCAAGACAGAATGTGAAAAGCTCCTCTCCCTCAGGGCCATAGAGAGGGTCCCAAAGTGGGAATGGGGAAAGGGTTTTACTCTTGTTACTTTCTGGTCCCCAAATTGAATGGGGACCTGAGACCCACTCTGGATCTCAGAGCTTTAAACAAATACATAAGGAAAATAAAGTTCCATATGGTCTCCCTGTCACAGATCATTCCATATCTGAATCCCAGGGATTGGTTCGCAGCCCTCGATCTAAAAGACGCCTATTTACATATAGCAATATGCCACCACCACAGAAAGTTTCTAAGGTTCTTGGTCGGGGAAAAACGCTTCCAGTTCGCATCACTCTCCTTCAGGCTCTCCCTGGCCCCCAGGGTGTTCACAAAGTGCATGGCGCCGGTTGCAGCCTCTCTATGCCAGTGGGGCATAAAGATCCACCCCTACCTAGATGCCTGATTGATAAACAGGGGATCGAGAGCTCAGGTAGAGCACAGTGTCAAGGTAGTAAGCTGACTGGGCAGGCACCTGGGGCTCTGCATCAATTGAGAAAGGTCAAACTTTGCCTGTCCCAAAGCATAGGGTTCATAAGAGCTCTCTTAGGGAATATCCACACAGGGCTTTTACTTCAAAACAACACTGGTTGTTTTGAAATAAAAGTCCCTATGTCCAAACAACGTTTTCTTGTTTCGAAAGGATGGAGCTCCTCGTTTCGAAACAAGAGCCCTCCTTTCGAATAAGCTTAAACTACTTTGCTTTCGAAAGGAGGGTTATTTTGAAACCAGTTGTTTCAAAATAAGCCGTTTCCTTGTTTTGAAATAACAAGGACCTTCCCCCCAGGGTGCTATGCACCCTGGGGGGAAGGTCCCAGCCCCCCCTCAGCACCATGGCCAGGGATCAGCACCCTGGCCAGTGTGCTGAGTGGGGTGCAGGGGGTCGGAGGGTGCCCAAGCTGGCTTTCCCCCCACTTCTCCTTGCTGGGAGCAGGGGGGGACAGAAGCCTCAGCCCCCTTCACCCCCCACCCCCGGCAACGGGAAGGGAGGGAAGCTGGCTGGGGCTGCCCCCAAGCCCGGGGCGCCCTGCCCCCCTGGGCTTCCTCCGCCCCCCCCGCAGCTCCTGCCCAGCGTGGGGGGGCTTCCTCCACCCCTCCCGCAGCTCCTGCCTGGCGCAGGGGGGCTTCCTCTGCCCCCCCATGGCTCCTGCCAGGCGTGGAGAGGCTTCTCCAGCGCGGCACCGGGAAAGCCCCTCCGTGCCGGGCAGGAGCCGTGGGGGGGCAGAGGAAGCCCCCCACACCAGGCAGGAACCACGGGGGGGGCAGGGGAATCCCAGGGGCGGGGCCTCGGGACCCAGCACAGGGCCTCCTTCCCTCTCCCCTCTCCTATTTCAAAATAGCATGTCACACTGGACATGCTATTTCGATTCCCTCCTTTTTCCTTATTTCGAAATAGCTTTTTGTTATTTCGAAATAAAGTGTTTCGAAATAAGGCTTTATTTTGAAACAGCTTGTTTCGAAATAAGGCCTTGTGTGTGGACATAGCCCTTGACTCCCACAAAGGGAAAGCTTCCCTGCCATCCTCAAGATTTCAATCCATCTGCACCATCATTGCAGAGCTGCATGACTCCCAAATAACCACAGCCCGACGCTGCGTGCAGCTTCTTGGGCACATGGCAGCCTCCACCTCTGTGATACAGATGGCACGCCTCAGAATGAGACCCTTTCAGGTCCGGTTGTCCATGGTGTTCCACCCACAGGGACACCCTCCAACCAAGGTACTGTCGGTTCCCCAAGACATCCTGGGGACACTAGAGATATGGAAGGACCCCCTATTTGCCATGGGAGGAATTCCCTTCCAAGGCTCAGTTCCTACAGTGACACTGATCACTGATGCCTCGGATTTGGGGTGAGGGGCCCACATATCAGGGGGACTTTCCACCCAAGGACTTTGGTCTCCTACAGACAGTCTCCTTGGGTATGTCTGCACTTCGACTGTTAGTTCGAATTGACTCTGTTCAAACTAATTATGATTAGTTCAAATTGAGTCAATTCAACTTAACATGGCCAAATTAGGAAAACCGATTCGAAATAGCATGTCCATGAACTGGACTTGCTACTTTGAATTGGAGCAGAGGCACCATGGGAGGTGTGGCAATATGGTCCCCTAGTAGGACCATGTCACCACCCAATCCCCTGCCCCACTCCAAGCCCTCTGAGCCAGGCAAAGGGAGAAACATCCTCTGCCCAGCTCTAGCCACCCTTCGGCTAGAGCTAGGCAGGGGATGTTTTTTCCCCCATTCCCAGCTCAGAAAGCAGGAGCCAGGCAGGGGAATGTTTTCCCCTGCCAGGGCTCCCTGGGGCCAGGGCACCCCCCCCCCCACAGCATGGGGGGCCTGGGAGAAGGGAATCCCCCCCGCACTGTCAGCGCAGCTGGAGGAATCTCTTCTCCCCTGCTTGGCTGCGCTGTCAGCTTGAGACCAGGGGAATCCCTTGGCCCCGAGCTGTCAGTGCAGGGGGGGATGGGGGAGAAGTGATTCCCCTGGCCCACACTGACAACTCAGGGCCAAGGGGTTCCCCCAGCCCCAAGCTGACAGCACAGTCTGGATGGGGGAGAGAAGGGATCCCCGCCGCTTCTCCCTTGCTGGCCTCCTGCGGGGAAGACACCCCCATAGGTGGCTTTTGCAGCGCTGGCCACCCACTGGGAAGACAGCCTGGCAGGTGGCTTTTGCAAGTGTCTTCCGGGGGGGGGCAGCCAGCGCTGCAAAAGCCACCTATGGGGGTGTCTTCCCCGCAGGTGGCCAGCGCTGCAAAAGCCACCCTCTGGGATGTCTTCCCGGTGTGTGGCCAGTGCTGCAAAAGCCACCCGTTGGATGTCTTCGCAGCGGGCAGCCAGCCGGGCTGGAGCAGGGGCTGAGGTCCCTGTCCCCAGCCAGGGGACAGGAACGCCAATGCTCCCTCCAGCCTAATCTGGCTGGGGGAGGGTAAAGGCACCTTTGGGGCTGCTGGCCCTAGGTGCTGAAGGTCAACCCTTGTGAATTTGAACTAACTTTATTTCAAATTCATATGTCTACATAGCATCAATTCGAACTTGAGGGTTCGAATTGATGATCACTTTGAAGTTATGGGAGGTTTTGTAACTTCAAAGAGACCTCTCCACCATTCGACCTAAGGGAAGCCATAGGTCAAATTGGCCAAGTGCTGTGTAGACAGGTCTATTTTTAAATTCAACCTAATGTTTATTAGGTCAAATTTGTGTGTGTGTGTAGACATACCCCTTCACATAAATGTGAAGGAACTATGGGCCATCAGACTGGCTTGCAAGACCTTTCTGGACAGGACTAAAGGGCAGGTCAGTTCAGGTCTTGAACCCACAACATTGCACCCATGTTCTATCTGACAAGGGAATGTACAGTCTCCAGCTCTCTGCAGGGAAGCATGCAGCCGCCGGGAATTAGCCCTGAGGTATGATTTCACTCCGGTGGCAGCACACCTGCCAGGAGTGGACAGCAAGCTGGCAGATTCACTCAGCAGGAACCCCCTAGCTCACCACAAGTGGTCCCTCCACAGCATGGTGTTCTGCCACCTAATAAACAAGTGGGGGGCACCCCGGTGGACCTATTTGCGACATGACAAAACCACAAATGTTGGTGTTTCTGCTCTCTCTAGGGTCAGGAGGAGGGGTCAATCACGGATGCCTTCCTCTTCAGCTGGTTGGGCCCTTCCACTGGTCCCGTTGATACACAGGGTCCTTTTGAAGGGGAAAGCGGACAGAGTGAACATTATACTGATAGTTCCAGATTGGCCCAGACAACACTTGTACTCACTCCTACAGGACTTGTCCATAGACACTCCACTCCACCTTCTCCTGTGGGCGGACCTTCTGACACAAGACTTGGGATGCCTGCGGCACCCAAACCCTGGTCTCCTGCATCTGATGGCCTGGAGACTCCTTGTCTGAGTGAGCAGGAAAGACTCTGCTCGGACAGGGTCAGGAGGGTACTGATTGGTAGTAGAAGGCTGTCTACCAGGGCCACCTATACAACCAAATGGAAACAGTTCTCCCACTGGGATCACAGTAAAGGGGTCAAGCCTACACTGGCCCCCTTCCACCTAATCCTTGATAATCTGCTGGACCTTAGAGACAAGGGCCTCTCCCTGATTTCAGCAGCAATTTCAGCCCTTCACAAGAAGGTGGACGATGCGCACCTCTGCTTAACATGCAGAAGGTCCTCGGTTCAATTCCCAGGGGGTTGGACTCGATGATCTCATGAGGTCCCTTCCAGCCCTATGATTTGATTGATGCCCCTGTTTTCTCCCATTCTACTTCCACTAGATTTTTTAAAGGTTTTGAGAGTCTTCCTGCAACCCCGTGAGCCTATCCCTCAATGGGACCTTTAATGTGGTGCTCCGGGGACTAACAGAGCCCCCTTATGAACCTTTGAAGTCGTGTACCTTACTGGTCCTTTCCTGGTAGGTAGCCTTTTTGGTGGCAATTACCTCGGCTAGGAGGGTCTCTGAACTGAAGGCCCTCTCCTCAGAAACCCCATAAACAAGGGTTTTCCCTGATAAAGTGGTGCTCCATCCGCACCCATCCTTCCTTCCTAAGGTGGTTTCCCTTTTTCACCTTAATCGACATTTGTTTGCCAGTATTCTTTCCAGACCCTCAGGTTACAGAGAACCAGAGGAGGTGGCACATCCTGGATGTAAAGAGGGTGCTCTTGATGTACAGTGAGTGCACGCGGCTGTTCCTCAGGACTTTCCAACTTTTTGTGGCAGTTGCAGAACATAAAAGAGGTCTCCCAGTGTCATCACACTGCATTTCTAGATGGATAATAAACTGCATCAAGGACTGCTACAGAAGGTCAAATATGCTTCTCCCGGGGACTGTCAGGGTTCATTCTACCAGGGCACAAGCTTTGTCAATAGCCTTCCTCACCAAGGTCCCGATTCAGGAGATCTGCAGGGCAGCTACGTGGTTGTTGGTGCATACTTTCACGATGTACTATGGTTTCGTCCAACAGGCTAGAGAGGATGCTGTGTTGGGCAGAGCCGTACTCAATGTGGGCAAGCTGTAACTCCTCCCACCATCCTTGGGTATGGGTAACATTCACCAGTAACTGAATGATGTGAGCAGTGCTCGAAGAAGAATGGTGGGTTACTCACCAGTAACTGTCCTTCTTTGAGATGGGCTTTCTCACATACATTCAGATCCCTTCCACTGTCCCCCTAACTGGAACTGGCGAAGGAATAAGGGACTGGGAGGGTCAGGGTCATGGTCACCTATACAGCTGCAGTTGCGGCACGGAGGGGGCGTTGGCCATGTGCCCTGACCTGACAGGCTAAGGCTAAAGACTTTCCAAGCTACTGTGCACTGGGGCATGTATACACCTGTAACTGAATGTATGTGAACAGCCCATCTCGAAGGACGACAGTTACTGGTAAGTAACCCACCATTTCAAAAGTTCTGACACTCACCACTAGAAAATGGTGCTTCATTCCCCAAGGCCCATGAGAAGAGGAGAGAGCAGAAGGTGGCAACACAGGCTCATGGTCACCCACATACTAAGAGTTTTCTCAGCAAACTGCCTCCAAGTAAACTGTAGGCCTGCAAGGCTGCCAAAAGGCTGTGGATGCCCAAAAAAGGGAGCAGTGAAAGGACACATCTAAAATTCATCCAACTTCAGACTTCTGAGGCCTCAGATTCCTGGCTCTACAGAAAATGGACTGTGCAGGATGGGGGAAATGTTCTTCCCCTTCTCTATTCCTCCCTCTTCCACTGGAAAAACTGACAAAAACATATTTTTTCAAGACCCCAGAAATATGCAGGAGAATTTTTGATAGAAGTATCCAAGTTTTCTTAAACTTCCCTACAAAAAAATATAACTGCCAATTTTTTAGCAAGCTGTGACCAAAAAACCTCCTTCCTCCCAGCAAGTGAAGTATTTGATATTACTTAACTTGTGTTTGTGAGAGCACAAAAGGAATTTATTGAAGAACAGCCAAGGGGAAGAGATGAATTCTGTATTTAGTTCTGACTTTTGTACTGAAGAACACAGGTAAATTTTACCCAAAAGTTAAAGTCCCTTATTTTCATTTGTTATTACTACTTCTGCGGCTCCTTTTACTGATTTAAATTTTCTTTAATAACTTTCTTGTACAATGGAGAAGAGATGACCCATTACCAGCTGATAGTGGGGGTGGAGCAAAGTGAGGGGAGCAGCTTAGCAGATGTTACTGAACATGTTCAGTCCATGTGAGTCTGTTCAGCACATGTCAAGCAGCAAATGTGGCCACACATTCCCCACCCTGCATACGTCACCTCTGCAATAATAGAGGTGAAGAAAATAAACTACAGTGAAATAAGAAAAAGCAAGTAAATAATAGTTACTGGTAGTAAAGTTTTGTTTCTAGAGACCGACTCCAGTTTGCACTATGTGCTATACATACATGTAGCCAGAGACAGCCCTGCCTGTAAGAATTTACAGTCCAAGTAGAGGAGACTGACGAAGGGGGAAAAGGGAAGTCACTTGCCTAAGAGAACACAGCAGACCAGTAGCAGAGCTGTGAACAAAAACAAAGTCTCTGTTCTCACATTTCTCAGTCTTAGCCACTAGACCAGACTGCCTGCCCAGTACACAGCTATAGTTGTCATATCATAAAAATAACAGGCCCTGTTTGTTCACTGCTTTGTATCATAAGAGACTTCAGAGGAAAATGGATCACAGCAAAAAGAGAAAATAAGCCTTGGGAAATGAGGGAAAGATGACATGCAGAGCCTAGCATGTTCAGACAGAAGAAAAGTCACGCCGAGCCAGGAAACTGTCAGCGTACAACCAGCAATGACTGGGCTATAACTGTCTCCAGGGCTGTTTCATCAGGTTCATCAGTCGAGCTCCCTTACGACCCCCATCCTTGATAGTTATCTGTCAGCTCTAAAAACAAAGCACAAATGTTATCCCATTTGTGGCATTCGTCGTCCTCTTATGGGCTCCTCTTTCCAGATCTTCCATGTTACCTCATCCAGTGCACACATCTCCTGGCCATCCTGGGAGGTAGAGATTGTTTTCAGAGTTGCTGGAGCAGGTATTTTGCTACCAATAAAGCTTGCAGGAAGCAGAGCTGTTGTGAGCCAGTGTGTTTCAGCCTCAGGCTGGAGAGCCTCCATGTAAACAAAACAATACTGGAGTGCCTAATTTTATATTAATTTTTAAAGGCAGCTCTTTGCAGAGAATCCAAATTTTTAAACAGCTTCAGAAATGGAGCCAGGAGACGTTCCCCATCTCCAACATTTGTGTGTGTCTTTAATGCTTTCCTTGGATGTGGAAATTAATCCACATGAGATACAGATTTCTGGTCAAATACACAAAGCTTCATTGAGAGCTGAATTTGTATTATGCCCATTTTTGTCCCATTTTTGTGGAGCTGGGTAAATTTACATGGAATATTTGGGCCAAAGATGCTAACATAACCCAGCAAAAAAACCCCAAGGAGTCGTGTGGCACTTTTAGACTAACAGATTTATTTTTTGCATGAGCTTTCGTGGGAGAAAATCAAAGTGGGATTTTCTCCCATGAAAGCTCATGCGAAAAATAAATCTGTTAGTCTTAAAGGCTGTGTTCACACAGCATTTTCGTTTCAAAACAATGAGGTTGTTTTGAAACAAAAAAAAGCATGTTTACATGACGCACAGTTGTTTCAATACAATGGGAACCCGTTGTTTCGAAACAACTGTGTTGTTTCGAAACAAGTTAAACCCCATTTGGGGGCGAAACAACCTTGTTTTGAAATCATTGTTTTGAAACAATGCGTGTGAACATGTTGTTTCAGAACAAGGTGTTCCGAAACATTTGAAGGGCTGCCCCCCCCAGCACCCTGGCCAGGGAACCCTCAGCGGGTCGCGGTGGGTTTGGGGGCGGCCCAGGCTTTAAGCCGGTGGGGATCAGCGCTCGGCTGCACTGAACCCTGCGGGTACCTGCAGCCCCCCTCTGCAGGCATCGGCAGGGATCAGTGCTGAGCTGTGCTGAACCCCGCGGGTGCCTGCAGCCCCCTCCCCAAGTGAAATAGCATGTTCACACTGTGAACTTGCTATTTCGTTTCCCGCATTTTTCCTTATTTTGAAGTAACTTTTTGCTAATTCGGCTTAAGTTATTTAGAAATTAGGTGTTATTTCGATATAAGTTGTTTCAAAACAACTTATATCGAAATAATCCCCTGTGTGTGAACACAGCCAAAGTGCCACATGACTCCTTGGTTTTTTTTGCTGGACTAGACTAACACGTCTATCCCTTTGGAAATTAACATAACCCATCCACTGTTCAACATTAAACATTTTTATGCAAGGTAGTGGGTCTGGGATTGCAGCAACCTCACTTTGCATAGTACCATGGCAAACAAAATTCAAAATGCTTTTTAACCTTTGGTTAAAGATAAGGGAAAGAAGGAAAAAACAGTTAAACCATTTGAAATGCGAAGTGTTAAATAAGACTTTCATTTTAGGAATCTGCCTTGCTCTCTCTCCCTTAGCTGGAGAGAATTCTTAGAAGAAAAAACAAACCCATTTGACGGTCTCTTAGAATGGTAATAGCTGTCTTTTTGGTGGGGGAAAGAGACACCATTAGCAGAGATTGTTTGGGGCTGTCATTTCTGCTGTTGTTAAAGTCTGATACCATTTCCTAGAAAACAAAGGAAGACAAACACATGCAAAAGAGAGAGGAAAGCAACAAAATGGAAAATGCAGCTTTTTCTTCAAGAGCTGCTTGGATACATTCAGTAATAGGTGTCTACGTGCTGCAGCACATGATTGGTCGGAAACTCTTTTGCCCTAGTCTGTCAGGGAGGGGCAGGCGGCCACCGTCCCCCCTCGCCACCCCATGGCTATATATGTGGCCACCACCCAGCCCCTCCTCAGTTCCATTTTTCCAGCCTCAGTGACAGTTCTCAGAACGGCCCGCTCCTTGCAATCTTGCAAGCAGCCTGTCTCTGTTTTTATGAGCCTGCAGCTCGATTGGAAACATCTTTTCGTGGACGTCATTCCACAGAAGAGCACTCCTCCTACTGACCTTCCAGCCTCGGAACAACAACATCGCTCCTCCTTGTCGCCTGCCATGCCAGGGTTTAAACCCTGTGCAGCCTGTGGCAAGGCTTTCCCGTGGGACAACCCCCACAAGAAGTGGCTCCGGTGCCTGGGCAAAGCCCATTTAGTCACTGAATGCTCCTTCTGTCAGTCCTTTAAGCCTAGGACAATCAAAGACAGGGAACAAAGGCACCATGTGCTGGCCTCTGGGCAAGTGTGGCAGCCTACCCCCGAGGCTTCGGGGCACTACTCAGTACCGCATGCAAGTTTGGCACCAGTGCCCTCCCAGCAACGCTCCTCAAAGGAGCATGAAATGACCAGCTTGGTACCACCATCGGTACCGAAGTGTCGGTGCCGATTGTATTCCCCCTCATGGGAGTCGCCACGGAAATGGCAGGAGTCAGTGCTGATTCCTGCCACACTGGAGGCCTTCGAGGCAGCAAGGTCCCTCCTCCTCCTGCCAATGCCTCCCACCCTTGTACCACCCAAGAAGAGGGGTAAACCGGTTTTCACTTCAGAAGCATGGCTGCCGTGGAAGCAATACCAGACACCATCTCCAAGCTTGGTACCTAGCTCCTTGGCTTAGGAACTGGCCATATATGAGGGACCTGGTAGTGCTGAGTCGTCTCCCCACACCCTCCCTTCACCAGCACTGTCCTCACGGTCCCAAGTGCCTTCCTGGTCTCCGAGTCCAGAGGAGGGTGTTTCGAGGGGCAGCAAAATAGCCCCGCCCTCGACCTTCGGCATTGTCCCCGTTTAGGTATTGCTCTCACGAGTGGTCCTCCAAAGAGACAACGACGGAGTTGCGTGCTACCGTTTCACCCAGTTCAACACTGGTTCCTTTGGCACCGGGAAGAGCCTTAAATCCCATTCCAAGTTCCTACACCGGGGATCTCACGGCACATTTCAACCTCCTTCGCTGTGTTTCTGCGCATGTGGAGTTGGAGGTTTAGTCCCCTACAGGGCTTACTGACCTTCTATTTGGGACAGTCTTCACCTCTGCCAACCCTACTGCAGTACCCCTTCACCCTAGCATATGGGACCTCATCATGTCCCACTGGCAAAGCCCCCACTCCATTGCTCCAGTGTCTAACAAGGCAGGCTTAAAATACCAGGTCCCAGGGATGGAGGCTGCCTCCCTCATCCCCCACCCGGTACCATCTCAAGGGGTGATGGAAGCTGCACTTGGCCCAGGACTGGCCTCCCGTGACCCCATCGCTGCATCAAGGGAGGCGAGAGAGTTAGACCTCCTCAGGAGGAAAGCTTATTCTTCCTCTGCTTTCCAACTACAGGTGGCCAACTACCAGGCCCTGGTCAGTAGACATATGTTGGATGTGTGGGAGTCTATGAATAAATTTAGACACCTCCTCCCACAGCAGAACAGGGAGGATTTCGATGCCTTCGTGTAGGAGGGCAAAATAGTGTCTCATGACCTTCTTTTATCAGCTTGGGACACTGTGAACAAAGCCTCCTACACCACGGCCTCGGCTGTGACCTTTTGGTGCGCAGCATGGCTCTGAGAGTTGAGGGTGCCCCCCATCACTCAGCAGGCTGCACTCAACCTGCCTTTTGGGGGACAGTCTCTCTTCACAGCTGAGACAGATGCTGTGCTCCATGGTGCCCAGGACCCCCAGGGGGAGGTAAAGTGCCCCCTGCCTCCTCCCCAAACAAGTGAGGACCACCCAGTGCCCTTCCGTATGTTTTAAAAAGTTGCACCATTGGGCGTATCAGCTCCAAGTTTGCTCCCCTTTTTTCACCTACCCATTTTTCGAGGCAGCATTATCTGTCCCGTTGACAGCATTAAAGGGAAAACAACACCCTTAAGATCTTGCGGGGTACTACCCTTTCTCCTTCTAGTCTTCTCCGGTGGTTCCATTGGGTCCGTAAGGATCCCTATCGGCAGGGGACACCCCCCCCCCCAGTTCGCTAATTAGGCCCTCTGGAGTTATTGCTGGAGCATCCACTCCCTGCCCTACTCCATAAGAGAACATAGGGTAAGGTTACATCCACGAGGGCTATAGGTCAGGATTTTCTGCACCCCACGTGCCCAAATGACCAGATGGGAACCGTTCCCCAATGGTTTCCGAATTCCCTCTCCATTTAGCTGGGAAGGTGCTTTCCTTTTAACAGCTACATGGAACTCTGTCTCAGGGTGGTTCCCTTCATGCTACCCCCTGAGGGTGGCTTCTCCCCCAATCTGAAGATGTTTTCCCCCATGGAACTTGTGTTTCCTAGTTGCTGGGCACTCATTGTGCTTGCACCTCAGGTGATCATCACTTACAACAAAGGGAGACAACACAAACCCTTCTGATCGGCCTATTGTTCTAGGCTCGTTGCCTTGTGGTATCGGGCCCAGGTATTCAGATTGAGGATCGCTAAGCCAGTAGTTTGTTTGTTGGAGGGTAATTCCCCATCTGCACAGACCTTTCATCCTTTGGTTAGAGGCCTTGTGCATTGCCACCCTCTGCGCGGTCATACCTCTTCCCTTTTCCGTTAGGCTATGCCAACCCTTGGGGCTAGCACGTTTGAGGACTCCTCTCCGTCATAAGGTTGCTTCCTGGATTTTTCCTCCTCCCCTTTTCCTTTCCACTTGGAAGAGAAAATCTAACTCATTTGTGGGAATGAAGTCTCTTTGCTTTGCCAGTTACACAGACCTGTGCCACAGAGTGGAACATGAGTTAGATATTGCCAGAACGGATTGGGATAACTAGGAGCTATCACAGCCACTGATCTCCTTTTCCTAGTTCCCACGAGGACAATTGGGGATTGGAGGAAGTCACTAAAAGGCCTCCAAAGGGCCTTCCCTCAGGTGAGGGAATATTCCTTCAAGCTAGTCCTGTTACATCCAGTGCCAGAATAGATCCAACAATCCCAGGAGGCTATTAGATTCTTTATAAATGGGAAAGGGTACTCCTCTATGTGACCTTCGTTCCTGACAGGGGATGGGTCTCCATCTAATTCCAGGTCCCCTTGTCTAACACTGGCCCAACCTGCCATTCTTTGCTCTACAGAAATTTTGTAGACTCTTGTGAGGCATTGATCCCAATCCGGGTTAAGAGATGCCTCTCATCCTTTTCAGGGGTTGCTCGTCCTTTATCGTATAGTTTCATGCTCCCGTCATCCTCAAGGATGTCCTGAGGTAACATCTCACCCCTTGGTTCCATTATCATTTGACAGATTGGACTGGGCTTCTTTTGAGACCTCTCTCGGTTACAGAAGCAGCTGTTTGCAGCTACTTAAGGTTAAGAGTCAAAATCACTGAGAGAAGCAATCTTTCTCTCTGATCTGAAATCACTAGAGTCTGGAAATTCTCGCTCTCTCTCTCTCTGAGCTAAAACCACTGAAGAGGAGCACCAGATGAGGTGACTAGCTATGCTTTCCTAGCCCTGTCTCTCCCTTTTCGGGCATCTAATGGAAGGGGTAACAGGTATTTCCCTATACTCCACTACCTTTCAATACTTTCCAGGTCTGGAGATTTGCTATCTTGACCAGCTGGCTCCTAGTCACTTGTCTTGTCGGCTCACATATGTTGTCCATATCAAGATGTCATGACCTTTGTTAATGGTCGTCTTTCCTACTCCTTTCTCCTGTGGCTGTGCAAAAAAAAAAAAAAAAAAAAAGAAGAAGAAGAAGAGAGAGAGAGACAGAAAAGCACAACAGGAGACAGAAGGCAAGGGGCAGGGGGACAAGGGGCCCCTATCACATAGGCTCATCTCCCTAGCCTGATCATCAGTGGCAGGAAAATGAAGGCCACAATTGCTGCAAATCCACACCAGGGTCTGGGTGGAGATATCCATGGACAGACAGTCTGTCTGACTACAAACAGAGGCAAAGGAAACAGCAGGGGTGCTGGCACCAGCAGTACGGCTCCTCTTCACCATCTTGGCCTCACCAAACTCCTCCTCAAACTCCCTCACAAACTCCCCTGTTCGAAAAAAGCAAATGTAGCACCTATTTTCAAGAAAGGGAAAAAGGAGGATCTGGGGAATTACAGACTTGTCAGCCTCACCTCAATCCCTGGAAAAATTATGGAGCAGATTCTCAAAGAATCCATCCTCAAACACTTAGAGGAAAATAAAGTGATCAGGAACAGTCAGCATGGATTTACCAAGGGTAAATCATGCCTGACCAATCTCACTCCCTTCTACAATCAGATGACTGGTTTTCTAGATGCAGGAAGAACCGTTGATGTGATATACCTTGATTTTAGCAAGGCTTTTGATACAGTTCCCAACAGCATTCTCATTGGCAAATTAAGGAAGTATGGGTTGGATAGGTGGACTATACGGTGGATAGAAAACTGGGTAGATCAACGGTTTCAGCGTGTAGGAGTCAATGGTTCCATGTCTAGCTGGCAACCAGTCACAAGTGGTGTGCCCCAGGGGTCGGTCCTGGGGCCAGTTCTGTTCAATGTTTTCATTAATGATCTGGATGATGGAAAAGACTGCATTCTCAGTAAGTGTGCGGATGACACCAAGCTGGGGGGACCAGTAGACACGCTGGAGGGCAAGGACAGGATTCAGAGAGACCTAGATAAATTGGAACAGTGGGCCAATAGAAATCTTATGAGGTTCAATAAGGACAAGTGTAAAATCCTGCACGTGGGACGAAAAAAACCCCATGCACCGCTACAGGCTGGGAAACATTCAGCTAAGTAGCAGCAGTGTAGAAAAGGACCTGGGGGTCATGGTGGATGGGAAGCTAGATATGAGTCAGCAGTGTGCTCTTGCTGCCAAAAAGGCCAATGGCAGACTGGGCTGCATCAAAAGAAGTATTACCAGCAGATCAAGGCATGTGATCATTCCCCTCTATTCTGTACTGGTAAGGCCACATCTAGAATACTGTGTTCAGTTTTGGGCTCCCCACTGCAAAAAGGACAGGGACATGCTAGAGAGAGTTCAGAGGAGGGCAACCAAAATGATTAAAGGGCTGGAGCACAAGCCCTATGAGGAAAGACTGAAAGCATTAGGCTTATTTAGTCTGCAGAAGAGAAGATTGAGGGGGGATTTGATAGCAACCTTCAGCTACTTGAAGGGATGCTCTAAGGAAGATGGAGCTCAACTGTTCTCAGTAATAACAGAGGACAGAGTGAGGAGCAATGGTCTCAAGTTGCGGTTAGGGAGGTCGAGGCTGGATATTAGAAAAACTTTACTAGGAGAGTGGTGAAGCCCTGGAATGAGCTGCCAAGGGAGGTGGTGAAATCTCCATCTTTGGAAGTGTTTAAGGCCTGGCTGGCCAAAACCATGACTGGGATGGTTTAGTGGGAGTGGTCCTGCCTCTGGCAGGGGGTTGGACTAGATGACCTATGAGGTCCCTTCCAACCCTGTGATTCTATGATTCTATGATACCACGGTGCATACTCTCATCCCATCTTTGACTAATGGGGCTAACTTCCCCTCTGTCCCATGCACCTAGATCCTTAAGACCCTCTTTCTCCTCCCTTACTGGTGGAGACGCAATCTCTTACCAGTGTGTTCAGACTCAGCCCATGACAAAGGCTGGTGCCTCAACCTGGGGACTGCACCACTGAACTTGTTGCATACCATGGTATTGCAGATACCAATAACGATCACTTTGTCACAAACCACAGGAAGTAGCTTAGGGGGCTGCATGAGGCCACAGGCCCCATGCTACAGACCCTGTCTTACACTGTGGTTCTCTAATTTTGATGTCCCAAGTTCCTTGCCTCAGCACCTGCGGAGAACTTTGCCCAGCAGTGGGTCGCTGAAAGGTACCCTAGTTCTCCTTTGCCAATCCACGTCGGCTATCGATGTGTTACACCTTAGTGAGTGCTCGCCTATCGTCGAATGCTGCCACATTGTTTGTTTTGCTGGACCGCCAAAGGTCCTATTTCCTCTCTCTTCTTCTTTCGCTTGGCTCTCCCAGTTTTGGGTATTCACCACTAGTAGGCTGATTTCTCTGTGGTCATTAATTTCCCATCGCCTCCTAACGATCTCATTATACCCGGAAGGTCAGAGAATATCTCGGGCTCATTCGCCTTGGCAGACATGCACCACCAACTGCTCAAGGTTCCGTTTGTGAACATCTACTTGTTCACGGCTTGATGTTTGCATTTCGCTGATGCCTTATAATAAGGTGACGTTAGAAAGTCACTGTTCCTGTTGTCTGCACATCAGGGAGCTCTCGTGTGACGTAGGCCTCACTATGCTCCTTGCGTCGGCAGGTCAAGGACCTTTGAGTGATGAAAGCCTCTCATCCTTTCCTTTATCTTGCGGGCTTCCTTACTTGGGTCATGGTCTTAGGGACGTCTCACCAACTATGATTTGGTAACTGTGTTTTCGTGTTCACTTTTCTATGACAAGGTGACTTAGGCTGTAATTGCCCCTGCCGTTTGCAGGCCAGGGAGCACTTGAACTATGTTGGCCTTTATTCCTCCTTCTTGGTCAGACCATTCTACTTCACGTTTTTTTTCCCTCACCTGGCCCAAGGTCCTTACAACAATACCTTGCGTACTTCCTTTGGACCTTTGTTGCCTGGGTCTCTGACGATTATGGGGAGTCACTGTGCTGAAGGTGGGAAAGAACCAATTCCGCCCACCATCCATCAGCACAGCTAGCAATCACCTATTGCTGAATGTATCTGAGCAGCACTCAAAGAACGGTGGGTTACTTACCGGTAACCATCCTTCTTCAAGATGGGCTGCTCGGATTCATTCACAACCCTCCCACCGTCCCTGCTACTTGGAGTTGGCGACTTTTAGGGACTGAGGAGGGGCTGGGCGGTGGCCACATATATAACCACGGGGTGGTGAGGGTGGCAGGAAACAGGCTAGGGCCAAAGAGTTTCCAACCAATCATGCGCTGCGGCATGTACACACATATTACTGAATGAATCCGAGCAGCCCATCTCAAAGAAGCACGGTTACTGATAAGTAACCAACCAATTTTTTCTCTGGTGTTGACTTTCACCGTCACTCTGTTGGGAAGTCACAAGCTTGGTACATGGTCTTATCAGCCACTCTGAGACCTAGCAAACTTGTACCAGCGTTAGCCTATTTAAGGCATTGCAGTTAGTTGCTTCTGATCACCGGACAAAGCAGTGTTGCAAAACATACAGTCTTGCCTGGTTAAGCCAGACTTTCATTAGATATAAGGAAAGGGATAGGACAGAGGAGAAATGAGGTGGGGGAAGGAAAAAGATACATGGGAAGGAAGAAAGAAAGACAGTCTCATATTCCAGATGGTGTTTGGATTTCAGCCAGCAGATGGGATGATGTCATCTGTCTACCACCTCCTTTGGCCAGATCCAGCTAGGACATCTTTTGGGAGGGAGATAAAGAAATCTGGGATGATGCAAACTACAGCCAGGATGGTGAATCTTGTTCCAGTGGCCCCTTCTTCTCCCAAAGTCTTTAAGAACCCCCAAAAGGAGTGATGGGTGGAATAGTCCATCCCCTCATTTTTTTTGTCCACCAAAGAGGTCTGATTTCTGACAAGCAGGTTTGGCTAATTGATTTCCAGTCACCCACCATTCTTGTCTACCAGGCATGATCTTTACAGTCTTTGAATTGTATTAGTCAGCCTTTTTGTCTGGATTAATTTCATCCCTTCTCCCCAGAATATTTGTTGTTACAGGTCATTGTGCCATCTGAGGATCTTTCACACACTTCTTACAGTTGAGCTCACAATTATAGGCCCAATTATCAAAACAGTGAGACGAAGGGGATCCTGAACTTCAACTTTGTTGATAACGATCTGCCTCTGTACTCTTCTTGCCCAGCCCTTCTTTAAACAACTACAATACATGGTTAGGGCTAGTCTGCTGTCTGAATTTCCTTATAAAATTCTGCAAGTCTGAGTATTCGAGGGCCACTGCAGTTTGGGATGAGACTGATCAATTGGGAAATATTACATTTGTGTACATTGCCAACTTCGACTTTTTTGCTGGAGGCCAAATTTTTCCTTCATTTTTTTTCAGATGTTTTCAATGCTTCACGGTGGGTTAGCCATTATAATGAGAGCAAGGTTCCCTGTCCACTGTATTTGCATTTGCATCAATTTCCCATTGATCTTTTCTCTCTAAGTGCAGGTGCTCAGTAGCAAGAGAAGGGGAGGTCTATAGGCAACCCTGTTTTTGATAGATCTACAGCATATTATTATGTGATATACCTGCTTACCAGTGGGAGACTAGTCAGAAAAGGAAGACATAGGGATATTATCACAGTGCCACCCGTTATGAGTGATGGTATTGGGTGGTTTTCATTCAATCCCAGCTCCTGTAGTCAGGTGACAATATGAGAATTCTAGCTTTTGGTTTTTCAAAAGTAAAGTTTCTTACTTTCTTAGCCTTCATTTCCACTGCTGGGAATCCAGACTCCTTCCCTGAGCTGTAGAAAGGTACTATGCTCCCTTTAATATTCAAACTCTCCTCCCTCTAGCCACAAGACTCATGAGCACTGAGTATCATATGAAATATAAAGTGGAAATGAGCCTGGCCTGTATCCAAACTGTGAGACATTGATTTTCTTCTGGGGTGCATTGGCAAAGCTGTTTGCTTGGTCAAAACTTGAGCTGTTGTATGAAGCAAAAGGCTGACATTCCTTCAATAACAGGGGGATAATCACAACTAAGTATTTTAAGCCCTAACTGCCTGCCTAGTTCTAGATAGTCATTCCAACTACAGATGTGT
The DNA here is from genome assembly GCA_007922195.1 of Podocnemis expansa. Taxonomy (NCBI): domain Eukaryota; kingdom Metazoa; phylum Chordata; order Testudines; family Podocnemididae; genus Podocnemis; species Podocnemis expansa. Next base: position 6,886,593 of record ML682061.1, on the reverse strand, counting down.
AAAGATTCACTCACCTCTGGGTGGCCACTCATGGCCAGATGTGGCAATGCAAATCTCTCCCTGACATAGTGCTCCCTGCTGCCAATGATTCCAGCACAGTGCCGGTATCTCTGCCTAGTAGCTCAGCCCTGGGAGTGGGTCCTGATCACCAGGCCTTCTACTTCTGGGGTGCCAACTGTCCCAATTGAAAAATGTTTGTCAAAGAAACAAGTCCTTCCACCATCTCTGGGGCTCCTCCTGTGCTTGCAGCCAATAAGTCACCCTTCTGGTGGGCTTGAAGGTCTCCAGCATGGGGTCAGTGGGGGAACTTGTCCCATCCTCAACTCTGGGCTGTGGCCCAGGGCTCTGCACTGAACAGCTAGGTATGCTCCTTTATTCTTGCTGCAGTTCCTGGGCCACTTCCTATCTTTTTTCTCTTCTCAGGATTCCCTCTGAGTTTTCTAGGCCTCTGCTTAGTGAGCTTTTCTTCCTCACTGTCTTCCCTGCAGCTTCCTTAGCTGCTCTGAGCTCTTCCTCTGCTGACCCAGGGCCTTGCAGAAGCCCTCTCGCTCCCTGTGCAAGAAACAGCTGCAGTCTCCTTTGATGCACAAGGCCCCTGATTTCCCTGAGGTGGGGTCCGTCCTGTAATCAGGGACAGCTTAGCCCCAGGGCAGCCTCAGTTCTCGGGGCCAGCCTCCATTACAGGGTATATGTATAAGGCAGGCTTATAAACTGTGCCTAACAGCTTCTATGGGGGGGGGGCAACTAATCTGCATGGGTTTAACATTTGCATGAACACAAAGAACATATTACTATAAATATACTATGGGTGCAGGGCAATATGGGTAATGGTATTCGGGGTTGATCTGATCACAAATCTGTCAATATCTGTAATGCTACTGAAGAGAAGCATAAGATACTCTCTTTTGTAATGTGCTACTCTCTTGCTTGACCAAACTTTAGTTAGGATAGTTAAAGGGTAAAAGTTACCCTTAGCAAAAGAAGAGACTTGTAAGAGAGGCCACTGTCTGTTTCAGCCTGGGAAAGGACAAGACAGGGTTGGGGTTTGCATAGCTACTTCTGGAGCGATGTTTGCGGCATTTGCCTTACCTCCTGGTCCCACTGTCAAATGGTAGATCGGGCTAGGCTTCTTATGAGGCCCTTCTTTGTTATGTTAATGGAAGAAGCTGTCTGCAGGTACTTGAGGCTTAAGAGCTGAAATCACTGAGTGAGGCAAACTTTCTCTCTGAGCTGAAATCATTGTAGAAGAGCAGCAGATGGAGTGACCAGTGGGCGGAACCAGCGGATGGTGAGAGTGGCCAGTGGCGGGCAGGACGGCATGAGTGACCAGCAGGCAGAGCCAGTGGATGGTGAGAGCAGTCAGCAACAGGCTGGACAGCATGAGTGACTTATAGGCAGAGCCGGCAGACAGCAGGTGGAGCCAAGGGACGGTGAGAGCAGCCAGTGATGGGCTGGACGGCATGAGTGACCCATGGGCAGAGCCGGCAGAGCCAAGGGACAATGATGGTGGATGTAGTGAGTGACCAGTGGTTGATGCTAGCAGACAGCTGGCGTGAAAGACACTCCCTACATGCCCTGGGGTTTGTTGGGAGCCTATTTAGCACTGATTCTCCAGATCAGTGCCGATTTTGCTAGTGAGTTCACATTTGCTGTTATGATGTGTGGGATCATGTTGGAAGCCTGTTTAGCACTGATTCCCTAAATCAGTGAGGGTTTTGCCATTGAGTTTTGTATGTTCTGTTATGCAGTGTGGGTTGTTGGGAACCTTGTTCTGCACTGATTTTCTAGATCAGTGCTGATTTTGTTATTGGGCCATTTACTTTTTACTATTAAAATTTCTGTATACCACACGCATCTTGTGCTTGCGAGTGGGGAAGCCTTACCCCTTTGGGGTGCCCAGGGGATAGTCTATGATTTCCCAGAAAACCAGCTGGGGGCTTGAGCTGGTTGGTGATGTTACATTGTTTGGAAACCCCTAGATAAAGAACCCGGCCCTTGTTCTGCCATCTCGCCCTGGCAGAAGGGTTACATATGAAAGGGTGTGAGAAGAGACATATGTCTACATGAAAGTAGAATAGACACACCCTTGCTCTGCGAGTATGTCTACTCTGCCAAAAAAACCCAAAAACTGTAGCAGTCAGTCTTGGAGCCTGGGTCAACTGACTTGGGCTAACACTACAGAGCTAAACCTGACATCTGAGCAAAGGACACTGTTCCAATCCTTCTGGGGGCATCTCACCTCCAACAGCCGAGTCAATTGACTCAGACTCACAGGGGTTTTTTTTGGAGTGCAGGTGGACCCTTCCACAACCTATCTAGATATTAAGTGTGCATGTGCAGAAATAAGTAGACCCACAGCTCTACTTCCTTCTTCCATGGCACAAGTGAGAGGGAGTCTCCCCTCCATTCCATTCCACCCTCCCTTCTTTCATTCACTGGCAAGTAAATTTGAACTATTGCAAAGCATGCTAGTAACTTACTGCTGGTTTAAGGCAGCAGCAAAAATACTATTCCTCTGACAGCAAGGAAGAAGATGACCAGGAGTCTCAATTCAGGACCATCCTTCAGGGCCTGTGTCTACACTCTGTGTTCTTCAGTTGAAGTTACTGGGGGATTTGGGTGTGCAAGAAATGCTGAAACAGGCTTGGCTTGTATTAAATGTGATTCCTCACACTTCATCTGAACCACTGGATGGGGAAGCTGCAATAGAAACTCCACAAACCATTGTTGTGGATTTAATCAATTAGATGAAATGTTTATCTACATGGTAAAGTTTACCAGCACTAATATGCCAGTATTTTTGTATCACTGTAGTTGTACTAGTACAACTCTAGCAATATAATTTTACCAATATAGCAGTGCCAGTAAACTACCCTATGTAGACAAGGTCTGACCACACCTTTGACAGAACTTCTAGTATGAGCACAGCCATGTGTCACAAATATTGCAAGTATTGCAAAGGAAGAACAGATGCCATGGCTACTGATTGGGGCTAAATGGTACAAGGGACTGTGATAAAGGCCATATATCATTCCTTCTCCTGTAGGGCAATCGACCCACCCAGACTAAGATGACAGTGGCCAGACATCACTGCCATCTGCTCAATGGTCTGTGGCCATTGATGGGCTCACTCTAAGTCCTAATTTGTCACCTGAGCTTGTATTAAAATGGCCCCTTGCTGGCAGTCCCAACAGAGAGGCTGGGAAGACTGAATGAGCAAGAAAACTATATTCACCTGCTACCTTTGCAAGGAATCCAGTGTAGCTCACTGGGGGTGGGAGCAGACAGGAGGCTTGCCAGACCGCTGCCAAAGCAATATCTATGTTTTAGATAAATAATGGACTCTACACTCCAGGGCTGTCAGGTTAGCAGCCTTCAGCTGCACTGAATTCACCAAGAAAGTTGTGGGAACTTAAAATAAGGGAAGACTCACTGCTTTGGCACAATAGCCTATCCCTTTCTCACTTCCCTGCTGACATTTCCCCAGCTGACAAAAATAAAAGCCAGGACAGATCATGGAGTCATGAACTTACATTTCCAATGAGAGGCGTTCCTTTTAATGTGGAACGTTAGCAAAATACCGTTAGGAAAGACAACGGTGCTTTGCAAACTCTAAGCAATGCTTCCCATTATTTGCAGAGTGATGCAGGAAAACTTCTCCGACTGAAACAAGGAAGGCAATTAGTTTCCTGTGTGGAAACAAAGAGACATCTGCAGCAAGTCTGCTAACATATACACAGGGGGCAGGTATACTGTACATGAGGAATATCTTCCAGCTGCAAATCCATCCCCAAATTCTCAAGTCAATCTCGCATACTACAACTCTCAGCAATCCTCTTAAAAGTGTCCAGATGCTTTAATGACTTATTTCCAGCCTTCTCCAAAGCAGTTTTGCATTTAACCGCTGAAACACTGGAATAGGGGAGATCAAGATTGAAAAGCTTGGTAAACCCATGAGCAAACCTCAGGACAGAATAGCAGAATATGCTGCAGTCCAAGATTTAGGCACCTTCACAGAACTGTGTGGTGGTCAGTAGGACAAACTGCGCCTCTCTGTTCACTACTTGCATGCTGTTGTAATCTTTGTATAATGTAGGCCTTTGAAAGCTCAGAATATGCAGATCATTATTGTTCTGGTAAAATATGTGTAGCTAGATCGTATGTAAAGTTACAAGATTCCACTGGATAGTGTTACTAAAACATGTTCCAAGTTTGGAGGGGGGCGGGGGCAAACCAATTCCTCAGAAATAAAGGGCAAATGGGTGCCTCAGCCTGGTAGGAACATAATCAATGGGCCAAGACCTGCAAAATGACCATTTGTTAGCAGGAAAGGGGGCATAGGTGAAAAATTTACATTTTAGCAAAAACTACACGATATTTCCTGTCCACAGAATCTGCCTGTTGCTATGCTCCTAATTGGAAATGCTTCTCAAAAAGTAGAGAAGACTATAAAAAGAAAGGACAAACACTCCAAGGTACCTCAGCACACTTCCTTGTTCTCTCTCTGTCCATTGATTCACTGCTCCAGAAGGAACAAAGGAAGCAGCTATACACAGAAGAAGGGTTTCTGGTCTAAGAAGTTTGGCCAATAAAACTGTTGAGAAAATGTGGTGAGAAAAGATTTGCTTTGAATTTAACATAGATGATTAAATTAGGCACTAATTTCATTTTAATTTTATTTTTCTTGTAGCCATTCCTGACTGTTATGCTTTATTTCTTGTACTCAGAATCTCCCACTTTGTAGTGAATAAACCTGTTTTTTGTTTTATATAAACCAGTATGTTTGAAATGAAGAGTTTGGGAAACTCCACTTGGGTAAACAGGATTTGTGTCCATCACTTCCATTTAAAAAAACCACAGACTTCATATAAACTGGTATTGTCCAGGAGTAGGCTGGGCATTACAAGGCACACACTCCTAAGGACACGCAGGGACTGGGATTGTTACATGGGTGACCCTCCAGTATAACTCAGGCTAGTAAAAGCCTAAGTATGGCTGGCAGGTTGCAAATGCACAAATTTAGCTGGTAGTGACTTACATGCTGGAGGCTGTATGCAAGCAGTCCAGGAGTGGAGGCAGCAACAATAAAGCAGTACAAAGGGCATCCCAGATTAGAGGGCAGGGGTAACAAAGCCACTCACTAATTTAGACTGTACTCTGGGTATGTGATACTCAGTGCTGGAGTATCATGGGGTGTGGTCTAGTAGAAAAACTATGCTTCTCCAGCATTTGCCTCTACAATGCCTGGCTCCATGTGTTTTTATCTGATTGCTCCATATGTGCAAATTTTACCCACCTGGTTTATATATGATTTTTTTCCCTCATGATTGTTTTAAATGAGCAAGGAAATTTGGTGACACTTTAATATATAAAGTTCCATCTATTTTTATGTATTCTACAGAGGCACCCTTTCTAATACACCATTTAAGTTAACGTCAGGTGTTAAACAGACACACACATTGTTTTAGCAAAAGCCACATTTTATAATAGGCTTTCTATCTAACAGCTTGATATAGCATCTTCCATTAAGCATTTATTGCTAATGCACTGTAAAGTGTAACATGCTATATACTCGATTAAAGAATGAAGCTGCCATGTACTCACCTTTTCATAATAAAACACTTCTGAACGGGAACCTTAGGTTAAAGAGTTGTGAATTAAATTTAATCTAGTAGAGAACATCCTGCACTCTGTGTGGTAGGTTTCAGAGCCTTCTCAGTGGAACAGTTAGGATCTGTTCCCAATGGGGCAGATCCCCATTCATTTTAGTGAGCTTTGGCTCAGTTCCTTAGTGACCTGACTCTATTGCCAATGGCTAAATTCTCCCCATGAGAGGCAAAGGCAGTGAGCCTGTGGAGGGCAGCCATCAAGCCAAGCCAATTTCCTCTTTTCCCCTACTACCCCTTGAGAGGGACTCTGTAATTTGAGGCCCAGCACAGAACAAGCACTGTCCTGTTAGCTGCTGCACACTAAGAATAGCTCTAGGAGGTACAGTGTCTCAGGGGCACTGTTCCCTCCTTGCTGCCCCCTTTCTCCAGGAAATGGTCATTTGTTCCTCCTGGCCAGTGCCTGTATGAAATCACAATCCCTCACATCCGCTCAGCCACGTTGGCTAAAGATTTGGAGGGGATGGAACCACAGTTCTGCTTATTGCTTAAGACCTCACACTGCCTCCAGATGGGAGGCCATTAGCAGGACCTGACTCCCAGATACCCAGACTTAAGGCCCTTGGAACCTGTGTGAACATGTAAATTCTTAATGCTGTCTGGCACAGATGTAGGGTCTGAGTCACAAGCCAGGCCCAAGTCTAATTCATCTGTGCTCAGAAGAGACTTCAATATCTCTACGCTCCCCAATAATTGACTAGCTAATAATTCAGCATGAAACTGATCATTAGAAAGCCTTTTAAACAAGATATGGCTCCACTCAGGCATTATCAGAATTTTTTTTTCTGTTCAACAAAGCCTGTTAACCTTAAAAAAAAAAAAAAACAAAAAAACCCCTTTGTCTGGGAAGCAGCAGCAGGTCTTATGTTACCCCCATCGAGATAAACTAAGCAACTAAGCTATCATCTGCTTAAAGGGATAAGGACCCTGACTGCATGACACTCAAATCAGATCATGGAGGCAATTGATGAAGAATCAGATTTCAGCACTGAACCGGAGTTTATTCCCCTTTCAAAATGGAAGTAGACTGGCATTCCCCTCTTCTTCCAGCCTTCACCTCCCATGGATCTATTTATAAATATGCTCTTTGTTTCATTTCCTTTGGCGTGATTTACTTGAAGAAAGCAGAGCACCCCCTCCAGATGTGTCTTATGGTTGTGGCCTCTCAATCTAGGTTTGGGCCTTGGAACCTCAAGCTGCAGAGAGGTATTGTTGTAAGGAACAGAGCATTAGATAGACCTTGGACTAGCTTAGAGCAAGAGTCGTGGTCAGGAATCGGAGATGAGGGTCAGTATCAGTTTACCTGCAGGGAGCTAGATGGGCACCAAGGCAGAAACAGAACTGGGACAAGGATGGGATCAAGCAATCACAGGAGCTATTGCAGTTGAGGACAAATGCTCAGAGCAGCTGCTGGACTTAAGAGCCAGTCTGCTGATTCTTCCAGCCAATCCGGCTGCGTAGCTCATTAGATCATCCAGACACAGGCTCTGTGGGATATATGTTAGATGGTCCATTTCCAAAGCACTCATGGGGTCAGTGTCCTCAAACCCATTGCAACTCAGTCCTTTGAACATCCAGCCTTGTCTTCCTTTTGGCGTGGTAGGTGAATGTTAACTAATATGCAGTTAGGAGATAGTCTAGCTCAGTGGTTTTCAAACCATGGGTCGGGACCCAGTAGTGGGCCAAAGACCCTCAGGTACTGGGTCACAGCACCACCTACTGCCACTGCTGAAAGACTGGAATGCATTGCCCAGAGATATAGTAGTTGTTTCATGAGCATAAATGATTTTTTTCAAGTGGGTCTTAAGAAAAAAGGTTTGAAAACCACTGGTAGATGAAGCCGCAGAATCTTTGCTTCCCTGGGGCATAGCCTAAGAAGTGGACTCAGTTCTTTTCATCTGCAGAGACCATTTTTCTCTATCAAGCATGTCTGCTGACTCCTCAGTGCCATTGAAGCTTCCTGGAGATAAAAACACACAGAATAAGTCTTGGTTTTATGCAATAAGAGGGTTGGTTGATAGGTAGATCTCTCAGGCGACTGTGCCGCGTGTGTTTCATGGGCGAGGGCCCCAAACCACAGTGCCAAACACTCTCAGCTCTATTGTTACTGCTGGCATCCAGGGCTCTGGTCACAGGCCACAACCCCACCATATTCAGTGCTGCACAAACAGAACAAAAAGCCAGTCCTGGATTCATAGCCTCACCATCCAATTATAACCATTTACTTCAATAGGAGATGGGGTTTGCCCAGTATCTTCTGGGATCAGGCTTGGATGGAGGACCACAGAGATTATATAGCTGTTTAAAAATCAGAACAAAGGCCAAAATTTTCTGGTGTGATCAGTGATTTTGGATGGCTTGCTTCTCAGCATCCAAACTGAGGCACCTTAAAAGGGAGTTGCTTTCCAAGGATGAACCCAGCACTTTCTGAAATTCAGGCCCCCTTCAGGGTCTCAAGTTGGGCTACCAAAAATCACTATTTCCAAAGGGATAGCCGTGTTAGTCTAGTCTAGCAAAAAAAACCCAAGGAGTCGTGTGGCACTTTAAGACTAACAGATTTACTTTTCGCGTGAGCTTTCATGGGAGAAAATCCCACTTCATCAGATGCTTCACCCATCTTCGAAGCATCTGATGAAGTGGGATTTTCTCCCATGAAAGCTCATGCGAAAAATAAATCTGTTAGTCTTAAAGTGTTAAAAATCACTAGCCACTTTGGAAAAATCAGTCATATTCCATTTCTTTCACATGACCCTTCCCTGCTTCCATTTCAACCTCCTGGACTTTCTTTTTCTCTGTCTCTCTCCTTCCCACCCCACACTCATTCATGCTGACTACTTTTCTCTTTTCCATTATATCATCAGTTTGCTGACGCAGCTCTGGTTATGTAGCGTTTCCAGGAAAGAAGGTGATTACCAGCTGAATGACAATGGAGCTAAACAAATCCAGATAGGGCAGCCCACCGCTGACAGCTGACATTAGGTGTTCAGTGGAGCTTTTCCAGGGAGAGAATATACCTGCTTACAACCTTCAAACCATGTTGAGTTTTTCACCTTTTATTTCTTTATAGGAGTAAAAACAAAAGCCTAAAACCACTCTTTCTGAATAGTGCAGATACAAAATCAAGGGACAGAAATTCACAGCAAAAGGTCACAGGAATAAAAAAAAAAATGGATGAAGCACTCAGCAGAACCAATGGGACAGGAGAATGGGGTGTGTGTTCGAGATTGTTAATGTATTAATTATTACTATTATTATTAGCATTCTCATAGTATCTTATGTCTACACTCAACTGGGAGGAGCAAGCTGCTAAAGGCTCCATGTGGTGTCACCTTGCTCAGTGTGTGCCACTGCAAGACCCAACAACTCAATACCAAGGTGAAACAGTGGTGGCAGAGGAAGGAGGAGACCAACCCAGGGCTGCAAACCCAACTCCTCTGTGCAGCGACATGCCCCCACTGCCGAAAAACATCTGCATACAGCATTGAGCTCCTTGGTCATCCTAAGTCCCACCAAACCTGACAGACATCATCCTCATTTCCGAGGGACTGCCAACAACAATGTCTGCACTGCGCTCTAAGGATCTGGGTAACCCATGTTTGTAGACTTGGTATTTCCAGGCCAGTGTTTGAGCATCCGCCCTACACTGTGAACTTGGCTGACAACTGCTGGAGTTGGGTCTCACATCCATACTGCTCTGTACAGACATTCTGACTCGGGTCTGTGGCTTGACATGCATCTACACAGCAAAATGACAGGGTTTGATTTGGAGCCACAGAGGGACTTTGGCTTCAGCCCACCTCCAGCAGGGCCCTAGGACTCAGGCTCTCATGCTTGCTGACCCAAGTCAGACTGATTTTTGTGTGGAGGGAAGGGGAGCTTGGGCTCAAAACTGAGTCACAGCCTGGACTTAGCGTGTGGAGGAAACATGCCCTGGGGGTCTCAGTGATGGACCAGGACCCACTTGTGGTAGAGACTGAAAAAGACAGTCCAGAGCTTCCAATCTAAGCCTGGTTCTTCATGCCCTTAGTGTAACAGAGGTGTTCCCAAGATCTCAAACTGTGACTGAAGCCCAGTTGCTAAGCAGTGAGATACTAGACCACAATGGCTGATGATAGAGAACATTGTAGTAGTTGTATTGCTAAAGGCAAGACTGACACTTGTCCAGCACACCTATGCAGGGGACAGAAGGCATGCTCTTGTTCCATCATGTGAGCTATCTGAATTATAGGTCTCTTCGAGGAGACAGCAGCTGGCAGAGAGAAGAGGGTGCACAGTAGTGTGGAGTGGGCAAAGCCTTAATTGTTCCTTCATGCCTCCACACACAGGCATCAGGGCCAACAGAGAAGGGGAAGGCATCTGTCCCAGGTAAAGGGCTGAAAAGATCCCCTCTCTGGAGTAAGTGAGGAATTAGGGACCAGACTGTGACACTCTGAGCCATGATTTAGTCCGTGTTCTGCCCCTGAACACTGTCCCTTACTCAAGAATGTAGCAAGTGCACAATCTAGCCCTAGATGAGCAAGATCTAATGTAAATTTTTATACAGCCTGAAAATAAACAGGCCCATAACTATTCAACTTTTAATGCCACATCCACTATGGAATTTAAACCACACATTACCCTAGCCTGCAATGCGTATCCTTTGGGCCAATGCTATAGAAGGAGATAGATGCCCATCTATTTCTCTGATGCCAGCAGAGCAGTCTTCGTGCACAGCTGTTTAGCCACATGCTATGGTATAAAGCCGTCCTTATGAAATATACATGCACTCGCCAGGTTAATCTCAGCAGCCTTAGACACTGTCAGTACATCTCCCCAAATTCGCGGGCAGAGCTCAGCTGTCATTTCCTGTAGTAAATCCTCCACCCATTTATCTTAGATTCCCCTGGATGTGAGTGCTACAAAGAGGGGCACATAGAAGCAGTTTAGCGCACAGCCACCCACAACTCTGGTTTCACATCATTCCAACACCCAGGCAGTTGGGCAGCAGGGAGCTGCAAAGGCAGGGTGGTGTCTGGACTGCTGAGGCAGGGTGCTGCAGAGAGGTGAATCACACAGCTGTGTGCATGGCTGTGGCTGGAAAATCAGAGCCTGCCACAGTTTGTGGTTGAGGTACTTGGGCAGAGCTCAATCTGTTTTAGCCTAGGCTTAAAATTAAGCGGGTGCTTAACAGTCTGGCTGACTCGGAGTCTAAATTCACAAAAGCACACCTTAAAATACATTGAAATATGGGCAAATACGGGTACCCAGAAAAACATTTTGTCACATGTAGGCATTTCAAAAACATACCCCAAGATATTTCACAGCTAACGAGGACCCGTTTTCCTCCAGAAAAATCACATCTAAAATGGATATGGCTTTCTTGCTTCCCCAATGGCTATATTTTCTAAATTCATTTCATGCTTCTCGAAATGAGATGGAAAAGTTTATATTGGCATGAAATATCATACCTGACTTTCTCAGCTAATCACAAAGGGAACCCTCGAGTATCCCATTCCTCTTTACAACCTCTCACTCGGGGAGGTGGTGAAATCTCATCAGAGATAACTTTCCAAGCTCACAGGAGTCACATGACTGCAAATCTTCCATTGTTTTTCCCCCTCTGTAATAACTGCCTTTCTTTTAGATTTCAGTGGTTCCCTTTTGTGTTTACGATAACAGAGGGATGCTTTATTGCATTTCACCAGGCCCGTTGCTATGGTGACCAGCAGTTGCTGTGTGCTGTAAAAATAACCCTCCTTCCTTGATAGATTTCACTTGAGTGAAAATAACCCTTAAAAATAGGTTGAAATTTACATACTTACTCTTCCAGGAGGTTCAAGGAAAGCAAGGCTGAATTACAATACAAGACGATGAGCTCTTAGTTAAGCAAAGTCAGAGATTCCAGATGGGCCCACTGTACATGCATCCAACCTCACTAGCTACAGCTCCCCATCTTCCACACTTAGGGCCTTGTCTTAGGTTCCCAGTGTGAACTCAAACACATTCCAAATGGCTCCACGTGCTAGGAGACGTTTTAGAGCACTGCAGAGACTGTGGGTAGCACAGCCTTAGCACTGTGGACAGCATGTGGTTTGTGTGTTTGTTTTATAGAGATGGGTACCATGTGTCAACTAGTGGTTAGAGGAGGGCATGGTGAGGAAGTACCATGCTTTCTATTCTTAGCTTTGTTATACGGTGACTTGAACAAAACCTTTAACATCTCTGTGCCTCACTGTCCCCATACAACCATAAGAGCAGCCATGCTGAGCCAGACTAATGACACATCTAGCCCACAATCCTGTCTCAGACAGTGGCCATTGTCAGAGAACTGGGCATTTTTGAGTGATCCACCCCATTGCCTAGTCCTAGTTTCTAGTGGTTGGAGATTTAGGAACTCCTGAGGCATGGGCTTGTGTCTCTGACTACCTTGGCTGATAGCCATTGATGGACCTATCCTCCAGGAACTTCTCTAATTCTGTTTTGACTTTTGCCGTTCACACCATGCTCTGGCAATGAGTCCCATAGGCTGACCGGGTGTTCCGTGAAGTGTGACAGTGGTATAATCTTCCCCCCCCTCCCCCGCCCCCCGCCCGCAGAATTGAAAGGATTAAACAGCAACTCAGTGTCTAGACAGCCATTCCCAGCCATGACTGCACAGCATGCTCCAGTTAGAAATGAGCCAGTCAGGTCTGAAAAGGGCTGATAAGGTGGGCAAGCGGCCTGGCCTGGGAACACATGAGGAAAGTCATGCAGAAACCTTTCTCCAGAGAAGAGCCTACCTGCAGAGCCCAGGTGGACTGAAGGTTCATGCCATACTTTCTTTTTCAGGACAGATCACAAGACCTGGACAACAGTGTGAATGGTAGTGAGTGGCTCAGAAGGGCAGCCTTAAGGGTTTCCTGGGGAGTGGACATTTGGTAATCGTTACAGGGCTCTGGACTAGAGTCCAAGGAAGTGGGAGGACCTGGGCATATGGCCCTTTACATTCTAGACTCTCTCCTACTGGGAAAGAGAGAGAAATATCTTTCAAACCCCCAAGTTGGGGTGGGGCAGTTATAGCAGTCAGTTTTCAATACTCCACATAACCGAGAGCCCATGGTACTTGGTGCTGTACAAACCCAGAACAAAGTTGTTGCTTCAAGATTATTCTTTTATCTGAAATCAAGATTCAGCTATGCCTGCTGAAGTTACAATGTGTGTGGGGGGGGGAGGGAGGTTTGGGGAGCAAAGACAAACAGTGCACTTACACACGTCACTGTTTATTTCCTAGAGATTTTGCTATTGCTTTGCAGCGAGTCCAAGGCTAGGAATTTAACTCCCCATAACTTGACCAAGGTGTGTTGCTGGTTCTAATTGCTATTTAGTTTACAGTTCCATGGGACCAAATTCTCAGCTAGTGTAAATAGCCATAAATCAATGACGCTCAACTGACTCTCACCAGCTGAGGATCTACTCTCACTTCTTTTTCTCTTTTTCTTGTTCTCTTGGCCATTCCACTGCTCTTCTTCAAAAAGTCAATTCACCTATAAGGTGGACCCAGATTCCCCCTGCAAGTCTAGGTGAGTCAAACCATAAGAAGTGGAGTAATGAAATTATGATTAAAAGTACACCTTGATAGTGAAGCATCCATCAACCTGTCATAGAAATCGCATCTCTGAGGCTGCTCCCATCAATCTGACCTTTCAATTATTACCCAGAGTTCATGACTCTAAGTATATATAATTCCTACCTGAAGTCTGAAACACACACATCTTTGCTTGTGGCTCATAGTGTGCACAGCCATGCGAGGTCTCTTTCACAACAACTTCATCGATGCATCATGATATAGGTTAACTTAAAATAGATCTCGCCCTAGAGATTGAAAATGAGATAAAGTCACCACTGGCAGAAATCACAGTAAAATCTTTATTAATGTCTTTCTGTTTTACTCAGCCCTTTGCAAAAAAGCTCCTGACAGCTGCTGTAGCCTTAGCTACTCAGTAGACTCCAAGATGCAAGTTCGTTCTTTGGTATTTTCCTTGTCTCTCTCAACTGTCATCCCACCAACTTTACTGTGACATGGCAAGGTTGCTCACAAACAGCCATAGCCAGGTGGCATGATAACCCCTTGTCTAGGAAAGGGCCATTAGAAGCAGATAACTGAGTCAGAAACACACACACACAAAAAAGAATTTCTGACCAAAACATAATTGAATAAACTGTTTGCTTTAGCCACAGCTTAAATCCATACAGAAATTTAACAGGTTGGATTTTCAAGACAGGTCAGCATTGGCCAAACCCCGCTCCTATTGACATTGGGAGTGAAACTCCCATTGACTGCGCTGGGAACAGGGTTAAGTCAAAATCCCCCTGCAACCATCTCAGTTAGAGTTCAGTGGCTAGTTGCAGTGGGTCTGGGTAGTGATGAGATGGAAGACCACTGACCAGCAGAGAATAGAACTTAGCTGTGGCACCTTACTGAAATCCAGCAACTATCGTCAGAGAAGCAGAGTTGAGCTGGTATGGGATCTTGCCTGGCCTTTACTGTTACCACAACAAACAGCAGGTCAGCAGCTCCATAGCAAAGGAAGCACAGAGTTTAGCTGACATGGGTGTTTGCATATGGTCAGCACAAGGAAAGGGAGGCTGGTACAAGATACGGATGGGGACCACTGAGGGCAGGTTATTTCTCTTTACTCACACTACCCTTGTTCATTTTAAGACAAACAAGAAATGACTGTTTCTAACACAGTTTCTAAAGCAGTTAGTAGTGATTAGAGAACAACTTATATTCTTTTCCTCCAAGAGAAACATGTATTTCTAGATATACAGAATTCCCAGCTACCTGAACAGCTAATTTTCACAAACTTAAATATATCATAGAATCATAGAAACAGAATCATAGGGTTGCAAGGGACCTTATGAGGTCATCTAGTCCATCCCCCTGCCAAAAAAGCAGGACCACTCCCACTAAATTATTCCAGCCAGGGTTTTGTCTAACTGACCCTTAAATATCTCCAAAGATGGAGATTCCACCACTTCCCTAGGTAGCCCATTCCAATGCTTCACCACTCCCCTGGTAAGAAAGTTTTTCCTAATATCCAGCCTCGACCTCTCCAGCTGCAACTTGAAACCATTGCTCCTTATTCTGTCCTCTGTTGCTCCTGAGAACAGCCGAGCTCTGTCCTCCTTGGAGCATCCCTTCAAGTAGTTGAAGGTTGCTATCAAATCCCCCCTCAGTCTTCTCTTCTGCAGGCTAAAAAAGCCTAGTTCCTTCAGTCTTTCCTCATAGGTCTTGTGCTCCAGCCCCTTGATCATTTTTGTTGCCCTCCACTGGACTCTTTCTAATTTGTCCACGTCCTTTTTGTAATGTATTCCAGATGCGGCCTCACCAGTGCTGAATAGAGGGAGACGATCACATCCCTCGATCTGCTGGCAACACTTCTTCTGATGCAGCCCAGTATGCCATTGGCCTTTTTGGCAGCAAGAGCACACTGCTGACTTATATCCAGCTTCCCATCCACCACGAACTCCAGATCCTTTTCTGCTACTTAGCTGATCACTCCCCAGCCTGTAGCAGTGCATGGGGTTTGTCCGTCCCAAGTGCAGGACTTTGTACTTGTACTTGTTGAACCTCGTGAGATTTCTTTTGGCCTACTGCTGCAATTTGTCTAGGTCTCCCTGAATCCTGTCCCTGCCCTCCAGCGTGTCTACCTTCCCCCCCAACTTGGTGTCATCTGCAAACTTACTGAGTGTGTAATCTATCCCATCATCCAGATCATTAATGAAAATGTTGAACAGAACCGGCCCCAGGACCAACACCTGGGGCACGCCACTCATTACTGGTTGCCAACTAGACATGGAGCCATTGATTCCTACTTGCTGAAACCATTGATCTAGCCAGTTCTCCATCCACTTTACAGTCCACATATCCAAACCATATTTCCTTAACCTGCCAATGAGAATGCTGTGGGAAAACATATCAAAAACCTTGCTAAAGTTGAAGTATATCACATCAACGGCTCTCCCCACATCCACAAATCCAGTCATCTCATCATAGAAGGCAATGAGGTTGGTCAGGCACAATTCACCCTTGGTGAATCCATGCCGACTGTTCCTGATCACTCTATTTTCCTCCAAGTGTTTCAGGATGGATTCTTTGAGAACCTGCTCCATGATTTTTAGGGATTGAGGTGAGGCTGACAGGTCTGTAATTCCCTGGATCCTCCTTTTTGCTTTTCTTGAAGATAGGCACTATATTTGCTTTTTTCCAGTCTCCAGCAGCTCCCCTGTTCACCACAAGTTTTCAAAGATAATGGCCAGCAGTACTGCTATCTCATCGGTCAACTCCCTCAGCACCCTCTGATGCAATTCGTCCAGCCCCATGGACTTTTGCACACACACATATATACACACACACACACGCATTTTAAATTGCAGTAGAAAAGCAATCAGTTATTGCTATAGAAAGAGGATAAAGTCTGCACTTCAGTATCTTTCAGGAATATGCTACTGAAAAACCTTTATTATTTATATTATTGTAGGACCTCCAAATTAAAACTGAAATCAGGGCCTCATTGTGCCATATTCTGTACAGACAAATAGTTAGAGATAATTCCCTTCCCAAAGAGCTTCCACTCCAGAGTTAGTTGACCTTATATAAGGTATAACAGGGTCAGATCAAAGGTGTTTTAGAGAGTTCTAGAGAGCCAGTATATTAGCCCCAAGCTTGGCAAGCCCCTTTTCCCCTTGTAGCTGAGCAGTGGTTTCTCCAGGTTAATTAGCATACCTGGAGCTAATTAAGGCCCCAATCAGAACTTGTCAAAAAGCCTTCCCTCCAGGGACAGGGTGTAGCTGGAGTGCCACTTAGGAGAGCTGTGGATGTGAGTGAAAGAAGACAAGGTGTGGTAGGAAGGCAAGGCAGACAGATGTGGAGAAGGAGCAGAATGCTGGTCAGGAATGGCATGGGATCCTCTCACTGGAGTTTGAATTTCAAGCTGCCCTCAGCATGCCTAGGTAAGAAGCCACTCAGGAAAACAATATTTTATGCACAATTATAATACAGTATATCATTTAAAACTGTTGCTTCATTATGGATGAAGGCAAAAAGTAGCTTTGTTTTAGAGCGATAACCAAGCCCAACATGAAGGGTATACGGTTCTATCTTCAGCTTTGCCATAAGGAGTCTTGACATGTTGAAAAGATAAACCATTCAGATGTCAGACCTAGCTGTTGCTGTTGCTGCATATTTAATACCACAGTACTTGGAGCACTCCCCATACACATTTAACACAACAGATTCATTTGTTCTGCAAAAGCAATTCTAGACATTTCATCTGGGAAGTGAGGCCAGCAGCAACTCCAAAAGCATCCCTGTTGAACTAGGTCTTCTTTCACTACACAGCCAGCCACATGATTCGTACATACCAGTAGGTCTTTGAGAGGAACAAGCGCTCACCATCAAGATTGGATTTTCAAAACAGAGGGGAAACCTGACCCTAAATGCCTCAACTGGAGTGTCTGGGTGGTGAGCACTCTAGGAAATTTGACCCTTATTCAGTGCATAAATGGGAGCTGAGTTCTTTGGACACTTAGGCTTACAGAGCCAAATCAGTCCCTCCATTTACTTCAGCAAAAGGATGCCAGGGATGCACTTGGCCTAGGATTAAGCAGTTCTTTGCTGTACAGACAGTTTGTAACATTCTCAGCCCCCATCCTCTCTGAATGTTTCTTGTGCTCTTTCCCAAACCCTGTCTTATGGACTATGCACAGTGAGGGCCTGAGTCAAAGCCCATTGAAACCAATGGAACTGGTTCTGTTTTGCTCCATGGATCTGGGTCAGGCTGCTAGACAGCCAGGTCTCCTAGGGTTCCTTTTGTGATGATGCATGCAGGAGCAAGGTGGTGGCTGAGTTTAGGCAGATTGATCTGTGGGTGTGCATTGCCACTAGCCAGTGCCTCCATGGGGAAAGAGTGTGGAGTAACCAAGTTGGAGGTTACATACTGACTGCAAACTGATGCTTCACAGCCTGAGCCAGAAAAGGTACTCCACACACCCTACCACAATGGCAGATATCTTTTGCCACAGGTTTGGTGGAAGAGACAGTATTTGCACCAGAGCCATGGTGACATCATCAGTGTCAGTCCGTGTACCCCATGAATGAGAGAAAAACTGAGTTCACAGAACTGTTTGATGTATGTTTCACAGCTCATACTACCACAAGAATATCCCTTTTTATAGCAGGTGCATTGTAAAGGGTGGTGATGATCAGAGAAGATGACCTTCGGTGCCCTTTTTTCACCCACCTTTCATGATTGCCAGACCCAGCTCTTCTGCTTCTGAAGTCTGTTGCCACTCAGCCTGCTGCCCAGTGTGCAAATCATCTTGCTTTCATGCAACATCACTGTTACTCATTTATAATTTCTATATGAAAGAAGCTGGTGGCCTCAGCCCACCACCAAGCAGGCAAGTATCCACCTAATTAGCTCTAGCATCACCACCAGCAACAAGTAGCCTCTCTGATAGCAAGCTATGTAGAGATGTTAACTCAGTCACTATAGAAAGTGAACTCTCCTCCTACATTCAGGAAACTCCCTCCATGTCAGGATACCTGGCAAATTGGCAGGGGATGAAGCCTGCAGTAGATTTTAACAGGGGACATTTTTATCCTAAATATTCCATTTTTCTTGTGAGTATTCATTCAAATACAGAATTTAATTTCTACTCAGCCATGTTCACAGCTCCTTGCTTTACCCTGTCCAGAAGCATTGAAGAGAGCAGTGCCACTGCTATGATGAGAAAAATGTGACTAAACTCAAGAGATGGATGCTAAGCTGGTATAAATCAGCATCACTCAACTGAAGTCAATGGGGCCAGATTTCCAGCTGGTGAGTCACTATAGGTCCATTAGCATCAAGGGACCAGATCCACAAATAGTCTAAATTGGTGCAACTCAGACTTTAAAGCCAGAATGGTTCCTCATAATCATCTAGTTTGACCTCCTGCACATGACAGGCCACAGAACCTCACCCACCCTCTCCTTCAGGAAGTCCAGAACCTCTAGCTGAGTTCCTGAACTCCTCCAATCTTGATTTAAACACTTCAAGGTACAGAATATCTACCAGTCAAAGGGGCCAGATCCCCAGGTGGTATAAAATGGAATAACATCACAGGAATCAATGGATAATATTCCCAGCTGGAAAATCAGCATAGTCCCATTAGAGTCAATCAGTCAGATCCTCAGCTGGTGTAAATTAACATAGTCCTGTTGAAGTCATGCCACACAGGTCAGATCTGAAGCCGAATTTTTATATAGGTTGACCTTGAACTTGGGACCATGGAATCTACAAGGAGTGATTTAAGAGTAGGCCCAGTAACAGAGATGGAAAAGTAAATCTGGTGGCTACAGTGATTCAAAGAACCACCTTGTGTGAGTAAGTAACTCTTGGAAACAGCATTTTGATTCAGAGTAAGGCTGTTCAGGAAATCTCCAATCAAACAATTTTTTCATTAGAAAACACTGATTTGATGAAAAGGGTCAGTTTTGGTTCATCTCCTATTTGAATTTTGAAATTGCCTAACCATCCCATTCTGACATTTTCTTCAATGTAAATTTCCTTTTACAATTAAAAATGACTATATTTCAACACTTTAGTTAATTTACAGTTTAAAACATTTTAAAGTGTTAAACAAATTTTAAAAGGTCAACATCAAAATGAAATATTTTGACTTATGTGTTCTGGAATTTGAGGGCATGAGGAAGACCATCAGTTTGCAAAATTCTTCAAGTTTTTGACTTTTAATCCCAATTCAGGGTGGGAAAAGTTTCACAATCTCACAAACTCTCAGGGGATGAGATCCAAATTCCACCAAATGTCTGTAGGTCAGAGACAACTCTGACTCTGGTGATACAAAAGTAAATAAATAAATAAATCAGAACAGGAAAGAAAGAATTGAATTCCCTCTATTGTGTTCATGCAAGATAGGAATTCTGTGTACCTTTCTGCCATGGTTTGTTACAGGACCAAAGGGATACTGGATGAAAAAGAAGCCAGGCCAGATGCAAACGAATCATTCTAATACCTCCCTGAAGGTGATAACAGCAAGAGGGCTGTGTTGCATGCTAATGGATCATCTAATCCTGTGCTAATTTATTTTATCAAATTAAAAAGAAGAGCGTTCTTTGAACACCAGAGACCTTCCATTCTTAGGGTCCCAACAGAAAACTGAATGATCCATTTGTAAAGAGTTTTTTGCCAAGAATATAAAATTAATAAAATAGGATTAAGGGAGATATGGTTTTAACTGATTCCTTAATCCTGGTGAATAATTAATGATAGTAATGCATGATTTGGCTGGATTCTGTCCACATTTGAATAATAAATAGCATAAAAAAATGAAACAGGAATTGAGGCTGCCCTGCAAACTCTTAATAAATGCAGACTTTCCCAGGTGTGTGTCTGTGTGTTGGTCTCTCTTGTGAGTTTTCAAGAGCCAACAGAATGTACAGAGCACAAAAAGAGCTCTGACCTAGACACAGGAATGTTTGACTGGTCCTGAAGTTATTAGAACCTTTGCTAAGCTATGCATAACTTATTTTAAAGTGCAATTTAAAATGAAAAGAAATTGATCCTTATAAGATTAAAGCATTTCCCACTGAGTCTTTCTATTGACTTCTGTGGAAACTGGATTAGGTGTTATGACTCCAATGAAAGAGACAGACGTTAGGTAAGAGTCCTTCCTTTTGCTTTGCCAAACAACTGACTAAATATCATCTATCTGGGAATTTAAATTCATAAAGCCTTCCCAAGGATTTCCTAGCACATCACATGCAGAAGACAGATGTAATACAGGGTAGGTCATGTCATGGTTCTAAACAAACTGATCTGCAAACTGATCTCACTTGGGCCTGATCTAACTAGAGTTTTGTCAACCAAAGTCAGCTTTTTGCACCAAAACAGTGCTGGTGTACACACTGTAATCACTCCTTCTCTTCCTGCCAACCCAACTCCCATAATTTAGTGACAAAATTAAATGACCTTGAAAAGAGACACGGAAGTTTTTGAAACAGCTTTTAATGACAAAATGTCAGTGTAGACACCATGCTTGGTTATGCTGCAATAAATGACTTCCAGGAATTGTCCCCAAATGCCCATCCTGATCATTGTGGCCATTAGTTTGAACTCCATTACCCTGCAGCTATCTGCTGTTCCTCTTTTAAAGGCCCAGGAATTTTGGAAATCTCACCTTCTGCTTGGTTGGTGTGGTGATCACACATCACATCTTCTTAGCTTTCATGGCAGCTCTATGCACCAAACACTCCCACATGGAGCACACCAGAGCTGTCAGATCTGATCAGCATTTGGACAGAGGAGACTATGCAGTCCAGCTCTGCTCCAGCCATCAGAATGTCAACACCTAAGGTCAGATTTCTCAGGACATGGTGGAGAAGGGATATGAATGGGACACGCTGCAGTGCCATGAGAAAGATCAAGGAGCTGCAGCAGATGTACTGGAAAGCTAGGTAGTCAAACCATTGATCTGGCACAAAGCCAAAGACCTGCTGCTTCTATAAAGAGGTGGAGGTCATCTTTGCTAGCAACCCCACCACCACCACCAAAAACCCCATGGACACTTCTGCGAGTCTGGAGACTGTGGACACCAGACTCAACACTGAGGAAGTGGATGAGGAGGTTGAGTTGGAGGACAATGTGGAGCAAGGTACAGGGTCATTCGATGTCATAGGGACCCAAGGTCTCTTCTAGAACCTGCAAGATTCAAGCCAGCCAGCCCTCCAGCTCTGGAATGCAGAATGCTAGAGAGGGGACCTTTGTTAAGCAATCTTTTTGAGTTCATGTTACTCAATTATATGAGGTACAGCTGTCCCTTGCTTTGCTGCATTCTGTCTCTGGTTGAAGGGACAGAAATGTACAAAAGTAGCTGCACTTGCATATGCTTTCCATTCTCTTGTACAGAGAAGTACTGCAGCAGGAAAGTGTACTTATACATACCAAGATTTCATGCGAATCCTCCAGAGAGATCTCTAGGAAATTTTGCTAGATATACTTGTTAGTCCTCTGCTGGAGGTTCTTTGGCAGAACTGCTTTGTTCCTTCTCCCATCGTAGGACACTTTCCCATTGTGATCCATAATCATTTGTGCACGGGTGAAAGAGGCACACAGGCAAAGAGCGCGTGAGCCTGGTCTGAAGCTGCTTGCAGCGAGGAGAGGCACCAAAGCATCCCTGCTTACTTTTAGGAATAGGTATCAGCTTATATGACTCTGCCTAAGGAAAATGGTGGTTGAATATAAATTTTTTCCTTAGTTACTGGAAGTGATCCGCCTTATGTTCACCAAGATCCTTTTACCCATCTTGAGGGCTTCCATGCCCAAAGCAGAACTTACCATGTTCAGGGCATTTCCTGAATGGTGCATTTGCCAGGGAACAGTGACAAAGAGCTAAATTTTACTGCATTGAATCAATACTGTTAGTGCACTAACTATCCTTCTTCAGTTTTATTGTTTTTTCTACTTCGCCAGGTGTGGCCTTGAGGGATAATTCCTACGCACATGTGGAGCACCTCTGTTTGATAAGAAAGCAATCCAAGCAGTGCAGAGAGGACATGTCTCAAGAATTGTTCCAATCCTCAAAGGCGGGGAAAAAAAAAAACCCAGAACACAGAGAGTAGAGACACAGTGTAAATGAAAATTAAATAAAAGATAGATCGACTAGAGAGGAGGGAGAACCAGGAACAAGCATTAGCAGGCCAAGGACTGATGATAAAAGCCATGGAGGAAGAAACGGAGATGTAAAAGTCCCTAATGATGCTCCAGACTGAATTCAGGCATGCTTGAACCCCCCATCTCCTTGCAACAATATAGAACCAATTTTCTTGCCCTCCTCAAACTCCACCCACATATTCCTGCCAACCTCCTTGCCTCTCGCAGTACCCCATTCACACCACCCCTTCAGACAGCTTCCAAAATGATAGCTGGAGTTACAGAGAGCTGTGACAGCCCACACTGCTCCCTGCTGCTTTCTCCCTTCAAGTCCGGGGTTTTGTGTGTGGTGTTAATAATTGTTATTTAACAAAGACATACACTCTGAAAGATAAGCAATCTTTATTTGTCTCCTACACAGAGTCGTTAGGTTTCAGCTGATACAGAGCAGCAACTGGATCTTTTTTCAGAGTACAAATTACAGTCAGGAACCATCCAAACATTCAAGCAAGCTAACTAGCAGTCAGAGCCTGGAACAGCGCTGTTTACAAAAACAACTTACTGGTGCTCATTTTCAAAATGGCTCCTCAAGGCCTCCCAGGTTGGATTGGAGTCTCCTGGTGCCCCTCTAACAGCCCTGACATAGGGCTGCTCAATGTCAGCCACAAGGCAATCTGCCTCTCTGCTCCATCTGTGGGAAACTTTTCAACTCTCGTTTCACAAATCTTATAGAGCACACAGCAGGCAGTGATAACCACAGTAATACTTCCCTCATTTAGATCTAACCTGCCACAAAGGCATTGTCAGCAAGCTTTTAACCTGCTAAATATACATTCAATGGTCACTGGACACCTGCTCAGCCAGGTAATGAAGCACTCCTTGCTGCTCTTCCAATTGCCCATATAAGGCTTCATGAGCCATAGGACTAAAGATTAGGCTGGGTCTCCCAGGATCACAGTGAGCATTTCAACATGCCCAATCAAAATCTTTTGGTCTGGAAAGAAAGTCCCCACTTGCTGCTTTCCGTACAGGCCAGTGTCCCTGAAGTTGCATGTATCATACACCTTCCTTGACCATCCAGCATTGATGTCACTGAAATGCCCACAGTGATCCACGTGTCTTTAGTACCATAGAAAAATATCCCTTTCTACTGATGTATTCTGTCACAAGACAGTCCAGAGCCAAAATTGGGATAGGCATGTCACCTAATGCCCTGCCACAATTAGGGAACCCCAACACTGTGAAATCATCACACACGCTTCCAAGTCTCACCTTCCTTCATAATAATGGGATTAATGGCACTGCAATAAAAAGCACCTATGGTGGGCTTTCCAGCTCCAAACAGACGTGTGACTGACTGGTAGAATTCTGAAGTTGCCAGCTTCCAGGTGGTGATCACCAAGTCCTTTTCCATTGATAGAACAGCTTTCATTCTGACATCCTTGCACTGCAGGGCAGGGGCGAGCTCCGCAAAGATAGCTTTGCACATTTGAAAGTTCTGCAGCCACTGCTCATCATCCTAGACCTGCATAACAATGCAATGCCACCACTCAGGGCTTGTTTCATGAGTCTAAAAGCAATGGTGAGCCATATGCAGCTGCTCCATGAATGCCAAAAGTAATTCAGTGATGTTTGTTTCAATGGCACACACCAGCTCAGGTGCATCAAATTCCTGGTCAGATCAAAAAAAGCAAGGAGTCTTGTGGCACTTAAAGACTAACAGCTTTATTAATCGCATACGCTTTTGTAGAAGAAAATCCCACTTTTCAGATGCTTCGAAGAGGGGGAACTTATAGAATGGGATGAAAATAAAATGGGATTTTCTCCCACAAAAGCTCATGTGATTAATAAATCTGTTTGTCTTTAAGTGCTACAAGACTCCTTGCTTTTTTTTGCTTTACTAGACTAACATGGCTGCCCCTTTGGAACTGGGTCAGATCAGCAGCTCACAGTGGAGAGCAGCACAGGAGCCAGCCTTTCTGTTAGTGATGGCAGGCACACAGGGTCCACTGAAAAATGTCCAGAAATACAGCTGGGAATCTATGGAATAAGACAACAAGAAACAGTGCCTCATGGGGACATTAAACCTATACCCATGATGCACTGTGGTTCTCTGCTGCCCCACAACTCCCAGCTGCAGAAAGCAGTGAGCTGAACAGTGGGATATCTGCCCACAGAGCACTGCTCTCACTGTCTATGCTAGAGAGCACCAACCGTGGACATGTTTTGGTGACAGAATGAGTGCTCTGTGACTAGGCACAAGGGTTGTAATTAGAACTCTTTTGATAATTGCTGTAATTTGCATCGACAATGCTATGTAGTGTAGACAAGCCCTTTTCAGCCCTTGTGTTCAAGGCAGAGTCCTCCTATCTTAGGCGTGCATTCCAGAGAAAGGCATTTTTAGGCTGATGGCTCTGGATGAATATATCAGGAGAAGGACTACACTGAGAATTTATTGTAACTATTAGCAACAGAATAGCACCAAGAGGTACAATGACCAGACCTCAGCCCCGCTGTGCTAGACAACATGCATGTGTCTGATTAGAGACAGTCCCTGCTCTGAAGAATTTACAATATAAACAGACAAGGGAAGGATTATTATCCCCATTTCACATACTGAGCAATGCATAGAGACAGCAACTTGTCCTGGGGCAGAGTAGGCAATTAGATGCAGAGCTCCTGGCTTTACGGCCCATAGTCACCACACGATAGTCACCCTGCAACTATCTTTCATCCTCTGGTTTGGCTCTGGGCTATCCTGGCAGACTTCACAAACTACTTCAGGGTTTAATGTGGCTCCATAATAAAGTACCTGTTTGCCTGTAAGCTTTGCATGTTGCCTAAAGTCTACAGGAAGCTTGTGTACGCTGGCGGGATCTAAGGCCCATCATAAGTAAGTACAGAACTAAGCGTGCAACTTTCTCCAGGAAACCCACTAGTTCCCATAAGAAGCAGACAGCCTTCCCCAATATACTCTCTTGTTCTCATTGACAAGAACAAACAAAATTAGAAGCTAGTTTTCAAAAGGCAAAATAACAATCTTCCCAGCTCCACTGTTTCCAAAATGCCTCGTTCCACTAGCACTCCACTCTGGCATTTACATCTATTGTGATTTATTGTTTGTGCTACAGTAGCATGAAAACATCCCAACTAAGACTGGGTCCCAACTGTGCTAGGCACATATAAAAACATGTTAAGATCAAAGGTCCATCTAGCTCTTATCTTGTCTTCCAACAGAAGCTAGTGCCAGATACTTCAGAGAGAATGGACAGGACAGAGCAGTTATTGAATGATCCATTCCTTGTAGATCAGTTCAGGTTATGGCACACAGAAGTTTAGGAACACCTGGAGCATGGGGCTGCATGCCTGACCATCTTGGCTAATAGTCACTGATGGACCTATCCTCCATGAACTTATCTAATTCTTTTTTCAACCCACTGATACTTCTGGTTTTCAGAACATTTTATAGATAATGGAATGACTGACTGTCCTTGCCCCAAAAAGCTAAGGTCCAGATCCTCGAAATTATTCAGGCATGTTACTGCCAGCAAAATCAATGGAAGTTTGGTACCTAAACACCTTTGAAGATCTGGACCTGGATGTATAAGTAATTTAGATAACAAAGTTGGGTTGGGGAGCAGAGGAGGCACTTTCCCAAACTCTGGCTGGATCTTGCACTGCTAAACTTCTGGTCATAGGCCTGAATTAACACTTCTTTTGAACAGCAATTAATGTGAATGTTTAAAGTCTGACTGTGGATCTGTATCCAAATTTCACAGCTAGATCTCCATGCTCACAGCTGACCCAACCAGAGCTCAAGTTCCAAACACTCCTGAATTCCACTGGGATAGGGAGGGTCTGAGCTGCCACATGAGAATTTGAGGCTCACTGATTCATCCAAGCTAAATGCTCTTGTGGGAAGAGATGAACAAAGTAACATCTGAATAAACACAGCCTCTTCTTAGTCTGCGGTACTCGTTAAGGGAGAGATAGGCTTTGAACTCTTCCCTGATGAAATGATTAATGAATGTAATGTATACCACTTACTTTCCCCCTCCACTTCCACCAGCCACACAAAGCATTACCAGGCGAGGTGATCATGACAAACACAGCTTTAATTC
The DNA here is from genome assembly GCA_007922195.1 of Podocnemis expansa. NCBI lineage: Eukaryota > Metazoa > Chordata > Testudines > Podocnemididae > Podocnemis > Podocnemis expansa. The sequence goes on along the minus strand of ML682061.1, from coordinate 6,860,130 downwards.
TTTATTAATATTAATCAGAGGCAACCTTTCCACTGACACCAAGCATGAGTGTGTTGGCAGGGAAAGGATAATGCAGTGCTAGTGACATTTCTTGGGTTGGCTTTTTCTCTGCCTTTAATATGGGTTACCAACTCCTTGTACAAACAAAGGAAAGCTGAAGCTGATTAAATAGCAGAGTTGGATCATAATGAAAGAAAAGCCCATTGCAAACATGTGTCGATTGTTTTAAATGGAAAAACACAGGGAGGTGGATTTCAGGTGATACCGTGATGGCCCGTCTCATAATCCTGGCTAAGACAGCATTATGGCTTTTCATTTGGCTTTCAAGCTCAAACTGAATTTCATCTGGTCCCTGATGGCTGAGACAGAGGCTTAACCAGCAAGAGACTCACCACACACATCTCTTCTTGGCCTCCAGAATCCATCATCATTAATATTGTGATGAAAGTTAAAGTTTTTCAGTTCTTTCATCTCCAGTTAAAAAAAGGGCCAAGAACGGAACTCCAGCTCCAACCTTTTTTTTCTCTCTCTCTTCAAGAATGTTTGGGTTTAAAATTAGGCAAAGTGATATAAGCTGAAGCAGTGTTTCCTCCATCAATGGGCTGTGATCCTCAGAGGCGTCATGAAAGGCAAACTAGGGGGTAGTGAGGTGTTGAAAAAATGTGTTATGATCTAAAGCAAAGAAAAATCTTGCTTCTACATATACTCTTAAAGGTCAGGGAATCTATCAACCTCTCGAAACCCAGATACACCCAAATGATATAGATCATATCATTGGTTTCAAGTATATAGGTTTGTACTCTGATTTGCTGTTACAGTGTGACCTGATCCCATGACTTACACTTCCCTGCATTTACTTCCCTCCGTTCTGTAAGTTCCCCCATCTACAAAGCATCTGATGAAGCAGGATTTTCTCCCATGAAAGCTTATGTGATAAATAAATTTGTTAGTCCTTAAGTGCCATAGCACTCCTTGCTTGTTCTGATGTTTATAGTAACCATAAAGGGGTCATGGAAATGCCCAACTTCAATAAGGTTGAGAACACTGTACTAAAGCACAGTCCATGTTATATGGCAAGTTAGCACAACAATTCAGCCTTGGAATCAATGAAGCAGACTCTGCTCGAGGAGTCAGTAGAGCTGTAGCTGGGTGACCTACTGCAAACCAATTCAATTCTTGGTCATCTGTTTTCCCGCCCATCCTGTCTGCTTTGACTATTTCAAACCCTCAGTCCAGGGACTCTCTCTCACTGTGTATATATATAGCAGGTATGGCCAAACTGTGGCTCGGGAGCTGCAGGTGGCTCTTGAATGAAAAAGTGTGGCTCGTGGGAGAGCATCAGCAAATCAGTTTAGTAGGTACAAGTATATAGCTATATGCTCAGTGTGGCTCTTGAAGGTTTAATAATCAACTTGTGTGGCTCCTGAGTTCCATAAGGTTGGCCACCCCTGAATCCAGCAATAAGGTCCTCATCTCAGCTGAAGCTTTCAAGTACTATTAGAATAGAAACTATATCAACCACAGTGAGGACTCGTAAACTGTACTGGGGTCTGAAGAAAGGGTTAGTTAAATTAAAAACGAAAATCATGTGCACAAGCACTCTGAACTTCTTGGCTGGATTGGGACTAACTAATGAAATAAAACGAACAAGGAGTCTGGTGCAACTTTTAAAGACTAATAAATTTATTCATCACATGAGCTTTTGTGGGAGACAGTCCCACTTCATCAGACGCTTGAAGATGAAGACCTTACAAAATGAGAGCAATATAAGTGTAGGGGAGAGTAAGTCATAGAATCTGGTCAGACTGTAACAGCAAATCAAAGCAGGTGTTAGTATTCAAACAGTGGAAAACAGCAATTAGCAGGGAGATAGGTGGGGGACAAGGTAAGTAAAATTACCTGTTCTAATGGGAAAAGAACCCATAGTTTTTATTCAGGCCTCAGTACACTAACTAATGAGAAAAGCTGTACTTGAGTATCCACAGACCACCACAAATCAGAATTCCTGGAACCCCTGCAAGATTCTTACTCTGATTTCTCCACCAGATACCAGGAGGTAAGTTCTTTTAAACATCAGAACTTCAGAATGTGTGTTCTGAGAGAACGCGTCCTTTGCACCTATAAGATGTGCCTCTTTTTATGACCCAGGAGATCACACTAGCCCAGTTCCCCAAGCATTGAGACTAGTAAGCAGGGAAGCTAGAGGTCCAGTTCAGAAAATGAGGGTCTGCTTCTGCAACTCTTCTCTCATGTGACTAGTTTCCCTGAAGGCAGGGGGATCAGTCATCTGAGACAGTGCTACTCAACATAAGCAAAGAAGTGGGCCACATGGACATGCATGCAAGACAGAGAGATTGCACCCTACTGTGGAAAGGTATAGGTCACTGAATATATATGCTTGCAGTGTATCTTAACACAGCCCAAATGGATCAAGTCCTTTGAGGAGCTCTATCTTCTATTATATCAACCACACAGATAGTCAAACTGCCATTATTGGGCGGAGAACAATGCCACCCTCCATCACCTCCGAAGAATGAAATTTGCACAGAGCAGAAGCATTGACAATGTCTTTCTAATCACCTGCAATCCAGCTATAAGAGATCAATCTTCTCCAGGCAACTACCTCCTGCTGCCATAGCCAGGGCTTCTGCTATTTCAGCTCACGGAGTGACTACTCAGAAGAAGACGGATGTGAAAGAAGAAGGAGTAGGAAGGCAAAGGGAGCCTTGTAGTTGTCCCTGGCCTACTTTTGAAGAGCCACCAATCTCATAGGCTATGTCTACACTTAGACTGTTAAATCAATTTAACTTAAATCAATCTAATTAAAATCTAAATAAAAATCATTAAATCAAATTAAGTTAAATCAATTTAAAGACCACACTAGAAACCCAAATTGTACTAGCATGTCCACGCACTGGACTTGCTAGTTCAAGAGAGGTACACCATGGGAGGTGTGGCAAGATGGTCCCCAAGAAGAGCCATGCCCCTACCCAATATATAGAAAAAGGAAGGCATCCTGGGAAGAATGGCAAACCATGTTAAATCAAAATAATGGTTATTTTGATTTAATGCAGCTGCACTGGGTTATTTTGAACTAATAAGACTGAGATAACCCTGCTTTCCATTTTAAGATAAGTTTCACCATTTCAATATAACCTTTGCTTATTTCGAACTGAGGGAGGTCGTTAGTTTGATCTAAGGAAGGCTAGTGTGGCCATGTACTACTTTAAATCGATTTAATCATTATTTTGATATAAAGTTTAAGTATAGACATAGCCATAGTGTACAGAGGATGTGGCACACCCCTGGACATGCCCACGAAAAGGAGCCATCTACAAAAGTATAGTTGGCACCACGGCAGTTTGGAGATGAGGAACAATGTACATCACAGGAACGTCCCAAAGAGCCGATCAGGCAATAGCTCTTCAAGAAAGCAGACCTACTTACAGGATGAAGGGGGCTCTATGCTGGGAAGCTGTGACTCTAAAAAAGGTGTAGGGGTCTTGGTGGATCATCAGCTGCAGATCAATTCCCAGTGCAATGCTGTGGCCACAAAGGCAAATGCACGCATCAGAAAATCCCTGAGCAGGGGCATCACTGGTGCCATGCTAACAGGACTTAAGCCCCAAGTCCCAGCACCCAAGCCTCAGGTCTTTTCCAGGGCCAGCAGCGCTTCTGATCCTGAGTAAGATTAGGGAGGTCATATTGCCTCTCTTCTTAGCATGTACAACCACTTTTGAAATATTGTGACCATTTCTTGAGTCTACAATTCAAGAAGGATGTTGATCAATGGGAGAGGATTCCAAAGAGAGGCACAAGAATGTTTAAAGGATTAAACTATATGTTACATTCATTACGCACTGCATTCCGTTGCTTAGTTTAACAACCAGAATGGAAACAGGTCATGAGAATTGGGTAACAGGCTGTATTTTTTTTTTTTAAAGAAAGATCTGCTCCGGTTAAAACAGGAATTACTGCTGGGTGGTTCTTTGGCCTGTATTATGCAGTAGGTCAGACTAGATTTTAGAATTTATGAAAACTTGGACAAGCCAGTGTTGAAGAAAGCCCAACTAAAAGGAATTTACATTCCACTCAGAGGTATCAAGAGTCTGTATGACTGGCTGGAGCAAATCACCACCAAGGACCTCAGAGGCAACCATTTCCAGAATTTTTCTCTTTCCTTCAAATTCCAGTACCTGATAGAATTTTTTTAAAAAAGTTAATTTTGTTTACTTTTCCAGAAACCCTACCATCTTCATCTTGAGTCTTCTGAGGTTTACATATCATTCACACATCCTGCTGGATCATGTACAAGAGCTGCCCATTCTCCCTCAGTCAGTCCAGACTACCTCCACACTTGCCCAGGTACCACCATTATGACTTTCATGAAGAACTGTAAGATGTGGCTAATGCCCTCCATTGGGGGTACTGAAATCCCATCAGGGGAATGGGGAATATCAGAGGAGGTTAAGTTGCTGGAGTAATGGGTTAAAATACCTGGGGATCTTGTGAAGTATTGTTAACTCAAGCACAAATGGCCAAAGCAATGCATACTCCCATGCACTAAGCTTGGCGTAAAATGCTCCCAGAAAGCAGACAAGGAGGAAAATGTGGCTGGCTCTGAATGCGTGGCAGTCTTACAGTGCCTCCCGTAGAGTCATCTCACCCAGGGTCTATAGATAATGCAGCTACCTGCTGGAGTGGAACCAGCTCATTTGTGTGTCAAGAGGCTAGGAGCTCAGTGTGCACAAGGCACATTAAACTTGTACCTTACACATGTCAGGGGCCTTTCTGCCGCAGCTGCCTTCGCCTCCTCTGCTCCTCTTTGCCATTTGCTCTCCTCCCTCATTTTATCCAGACCACTGGCTTTTGCATTGTCTGCTTCTCTCGCTCTCTCTCCACATCCTGTTCTGATTCCTTGGTCCCAGCATTATTCTCTAATGCTTCTCTTGCAGTATGGCCTATGTCTTTCACTGTGTACTTCCTGTTATCCTTGCACTAATTCCTGCACTGTGCCAAACCTCGACGGACACACTTTAGTACTAATTACTGCAGGCTCTGTGCCTTGAAAAGCCCCAGCCTCTCAAACAAGTCTTCGCTCTTCCTCTGTCTCCCACAACAAATAGATTTTCATTGAAATCAACATATCTTTCTGAATCGAATAGGTTTTCATGGGGCCAATAAATTTCTTCAAAACAATGCATTTTTATTACAACATATTTTTGTTCAAACCAATACTTTTTGACAACCAGATATTAATGGCCCAACCAAAGCTATAAATTCACCCCAAACTATGTGGTTCCTCATAAAAGAAAATAATTTTTCTTATACAAACACATTTTTATTTGAATCAATTCTTTTTTTGAAATCAGATATATTTCTGTAGGGGGAAAAAGTACAGCTCTTTACCTAGGCTAGGAACGTTCTTCCATTTAAAGAAAAACCAAATACATCTTCAAGGCCAGAATAAGATCCACCTTAAACCAGCTGTAGTCCACCTGACACCGACTATCAACCCAAAACTAAAAACTGCTTTTCTTATCACCAGCAAAGCATTTACTTGTAGTCACTGGCATTTTTGTAGGCCTGACAAAAATATGTTTTGGGTCCTGGCTTAGGCTTGGTATATCCACTCTGCAGCTGTCACAGTGATTTCCAGCCTGGGTAAATGCACACATGCTGCTTTTGATAGAGCCAGTGCACCAAAAATTGCCATGTAGCTGCAGTAGCATGAAAGGCAGTTCAGGTTAGCTGCCCCATGGACAATCCTACCTAGGATCCTAGAGACATACTCAGGCAGACAGCCATTGTCCATACTGCCCTGGCTCACTCTGCTGTTTTAGCGTATTAGCTCACTGAAAGCTAGCGCCTGTATGGGTACCCAGACTGGGAGTCATGCCCTCTACTGCTGTGCTGATGCCACCTTGCTGTGCATCATCAACTGCACTAGCAAACCCTGTTCCAAGAGATGCTTTAAATGTCTACTCTCCTCTGCCACGTGTGTGAAACCCCTACTCTCCTCCACTCTGCATCATCATCGACACCAGTGCAAATGGAGGGCGGAGTGGGGAAATCAACTGCCACAACAGCAGAGCTCTCTGGGCACACTCTACCCCACTTAGCATAGCTCAGAATGACTACGCAAAGAGCGAGGCAGTAGAGTTAGCTTCCAGAGCTGCAAGCAGTGCTCTCTGATTGCTCTGCTGAAGCAGTGACTCTACTCCCCAGGATACTTTGTAGGCCAGGGACTGTTCTGTGGATCAACCAGAGACATTTTAAGTTGGGTAACACAGCCCAACCCCCTCCCTAAGCTTCTGGGTCAAAGCTGCTGCTCAAGCCAGAGCTTCACAGTGCTGTCTACGTGGCAGATTTCAAAGTGCCAGCACAAGCCCCACTAGCCCCAGTCTGTTGACCCAAGTGGAGAGGCTGAATTCCTCTGGCTGTGTAGACATACCCAGACAGACCTGAGAGAAGACTCTGTGTAACAACGCCATCTAGTGACTCCTGCCATCGAAGCACAGTCATTGATTCAAAGACTTGAAGACCAAAAGGCACCACTATCATCTTACCTAACAAAGCCTCTGGAATTTAACCACTGCCTGTATGCACAGCACCCCCATTTTTACATGAGCAAGGTTATCAGCCCGAGGGTCCTGGCCAAATTCTAACTTGAGCAACTGCCTGCTGCTTCCTTAAATTTATTTCAGTTGTGTACTGAATTCCTCCTTCCTTTGAGACCTTGGTCCAGACCTGCAAAGATATTTAGGCACCTAGCATTCACTAAAGCAACAAGCATTAGACGCCTAAATACTTTTGAGGATCTGGGCCCTCATCACCAGTAGAAGTCGATGGGAGCAAGAGGTCACTGGGATTTTCCAGCACTGGGTTCTTTTAGTTGCTGTGAAAAGTTTCCTTGCCTTCTGTCCCTGCTTAGCAGAGAGTTTTAGGATGTCTCAGGATAAAAGATGCTATATAAATGCGAGCCATGGAGAGCCAGGAAGCAGTGATGAATATTAAACTGTTTTCAGTGGTACACCACTGAGTATTGCATGGTAAGAGGTCATTCTATTCCCCTCTGTAGTGTTACTTTTAGGTGGTTATCTCCCATCTGTACATCATGGCATCTCGGGATTCATCCTGGAAGGTGCTGAGAACTGGAGCTGGTTAGAGGACAACAATTCAAACTTCACAGCAACTTGCAATGTTTCAAAGTTTGGTTTTGATCTGCATGGGAATGAAAACAAAACCTTTCAAGCATTTCTGTAAAAAGAGAATTGTGTCCAAATGTTCATTTGCAACTGAAAGCTGAACTTTTCAGCGTGAGATGGATACATTGGGTAGCTGGATGGATAGGGCCTGAGACGGTGTCACATCTTACTCATTTGTAATTCTGGTACCCAAGCAGATGAGCTATGGCCACACTGTCAGCCAGGGGGGTAATTAAATAACCCCACTTCTTCCTGGCTTGTACTCTGTGTCTGAGCCACCACCCTATGGTTCAGCTCATCTGAGTGAGGGGAGCTGTACACATATCTGAGAGGAAATGCAATGTAAAACACACATCCCACTCCATCATGCAGCCCCACCATGGAGGGGCCACACCCAAGAAGCCTACTGGAGTCCAGACATGTATTTTAAATGTCTATCCCATCTACTGTGAGCAGCACCTCAGCCTTACTTTGTGGGTGGTGCTTAGCAGAGCCCCACCACCTTTTCTTCACCCAAACTGGCCCCTGTTAAAAGACTGAAAATGCTGAATGGAGCCTGCGTCAGCATCTAAACCATTCCCAGTGCAGGATTACTATCACAGAATAGTTCTCATCATCACATTGTCTCGGCTAGTTAAAGAACCCTAACCAGTAGGTCTCCACCAACAACTTTGGGAGAATAGTCTGTGGTTGAATACATCTGTCCATTAGGAAGTCTGTCCTGATTTTGATATCCTATGTTCTTTCCTTTCCTCAGTTTTCTTCTATCACTTCTGCTCATGCCCCAAGTGTGTTCTCTCCCTTCATCATATTTACTACTGTCCAATACCTACAGACAACTGTCACATTCCTTTCCTAGCTGATGCTCAGCCAAGATACATTGCTATCCTCCTAATTCCATTGCTTTAGCCCTCTACTCAGGTTTGCTTCCCCACTCTAAACAGACTCCAGTATTTCAACATGCTTCTGCTGATGAGCTGTCTAGAAGGAAAGTAATATTACAGATGTGGTCGCACCAGCACTGCAGAGACAGGGCCTTTATTTCCTTACTCTGTAATGTATGCCTCAGCCCAAAACTGCACTAGCCCCTTACGTGCCATAATTAGTGCGGCTCATTTCATTTGCCACTTGCTATGGACTGATCCAAAGCCTGCAGAAGTCACACTATTCCCACTAACTTCAGCAGGCTACAAATCAGGGCCCAGGACTCTGATCCTGTTCCCACTGACTTCAGTAGCAAAACTGCCTGTCAGCACCTGGAGTGTAGGATCAGCTCCAGGCATCTTTCAACATTGCAGCCCCTCTTCTCAATGAATAAGCTAATGAATGTTGGGATCATCAGGACAGGGATAGATAATAAGACAGAAAATATCATATTGCCTCTTTATATATCCATAGTAAGTTCACACCTTGAATGCTGTGTGCAGATCTAGTTGCCCCATCTCAGAAAGATATACAGGAATTGGAACAGGTACAGATTAGGGCAACAAAAATTATAAAGGTTATGGAACAGCTTCCACATGAGGAGAGATTAATAAAATGGGACTTTTCAGCTTAGAAAAGAGATGACTGGGGGTGGAGGAATGATAGAGATCTATAAAACCATGACTGCGTGGAAGGAGTGAATCAAGTGTTATAACACAAAAGTCAGATGACCAAACGCAATTAATGTACAGCAAGTTTGAAAAGAACAAAAGGAAATATTTCTTCACATAGCGTGCAGTAAACCAGTGGAACTCCTTGCCAGAGGATGTTATGAAGGCCATGGCTATAACAGGGTTTAAAATGGAGCTAAATAAGTTCATGCATGACAGGTCCACCACTGGCTATTAACGAAATGGACAGGCTTGCTGCTGACCAGAAGCTGGGAATGGGCAACGAAATGTATCACATGGTGATTTCCTGTTCTGTTCATTCCCTCTGAAGCACCTGGCTTTAGTCACTGTCTTAAGATAAGATATTAGACTAGATGGACTATTGGTCTGACCCAGTATGGCTATTTTTATGAATGTGATGGGGCCTATGAGAATGTACCAGAGCTGGCCAATCAGACAGTAGCTAGTATCAGTGCTTTGGAGCAAGGTGACAGAAACTCCCTAATGAACAATTCTGAAATAATAGGCCCATAGAAGTCTCATCCTAGCCCCAAGCTCCTAACACCAGAGTTTCAGTATAACTGCCCCTGTCTGTGGTCCCTCAGCAGGCCTATGGATGAGGCATCTCCCAGTTGTCACCCCTCTTGGGCAGGTATCTACATCTCTGTTCCTCCTGACCAGGGAGTTTTAAGACAACACAGCTCCACTACGATACCCCAAACAACCCAGTCTGCCTTTGCTTTCTCTCTGATGGCTACGAACAGTGTAAGGCCAGCAGTTACAAATCACCTCTCAGCCCTTTCTCTGCAGAGTATGTTATTTTAATGACAAAATAACCACAACAAAACATAAAAACTAATAAAGGATTTAGATGCTCACCAAATACACAAGGAATCACCCACCTTCCACATGGGCACTCTGACAGGCCAACTTCCCTTCCAAGGGCTAGGATCCCACTGGTGGACAGAAAGTCCTACCCATGTACAAATGAGAAGGAACACACCAAGCCAGTTCAAGTTCCTTCTTCTATACCAAAAGCTCTCCCTTCATTTCCTCGTCTCCAGAAGTGAGGAGAGTGAATACTTTGAAAGGATGCACAGAACAGGTTTAAACATTAGTATGTACTAGCAGATTGGCAGCCTGGTTTAGTGGGACAGATTTCAGAAATTCCTGTCCCCTAACCCTGCTTGCATCTCTTATTCACTTTTTGACCCTGTGTGAATCCCTTATGCTCTCTGCGTCTCTGTTTCCCCATCTGATATACAAAAAGGCCACACTTCAGTGGTCAACAAGGTGTGAACCCTTGTGTTGTGCTGAATACTAATCAACAATCATTTTCTGTAATGAGCAACAGCAATATCCAGATTTTGGTCTCACAATGAGGTTAGTCTCTGAATAGCCCCAGGCATTTCTAAAATCAACGTCTGTGACGGGTCCTTTTTCCATAGCTCCTGATGACCAGTCTTCATCACAGCTCATGCAACTGCTAATTGCTTGGGCTAAGGGAAGAACTGGTGACATGGGTTTGTTTTCCATTGAATAGGATGAAAGATTCTGACACGAATGATTAATCACCGTGCTGAAGACAGCTGATGAACCCAGGGAAAGTGTCCCCTTCCAAATGGATAGTCTGCACAATCTAAGCCAAACAGCTGCTGCTTACGTCTATCCAAACCTCTGCATCGCTTCTGTTATCTTCCCTTCCCTCCCAGTTTCCTCCCATCAAGCCAACCCCAAACTCGCGCAATGTGGGGGAAAGTGTGGACCAGTAAAGAGGGATGGCCACATCCATGGCTGTTTATAATATATTGTCAGTGTGGCTGCAAATTCCATATGGCTGACCAGGGACAGCAGAATAGCAGCAGCAGGAATCAGGCTACTAACCTTGACAACATGCATGTGGGCATGCAAGTTACATGTGTCAGGAGCATGGCCTACCTACTTCGTCAGCCACCTACTAAAATGATAGCTTGAACAGCTAAGTTATCCTCTTTCCTCAAGCCTCAACTGTAATGGAAGGAGCAACCGAAATGTGTGGGGGTTTTTTCATATATTTACTTAAAATGTTTTTTCTGGCTACCATCACCTTGGTATCTTAGGCACCATGACAAAAATGTAATAATGAAAACAATCATACTGAGTGGTTTCATTAACCAAGCTCTGGACAAATATCAGCTAACCTGCCATACTCCTGTTGGAGAGAAATTGGATTTGCCCATTTTACAGATGGAGGAACCTGAGGCAGAGAAGGATTATGGTCAAGATGTTCAGATCTGGATTATTAATATGAAGAAGCTAAACACGTTCTAGCCACTTAAGCAAAAGTTGTCTGACTGCCAGACCTGTGCAACACACAGATCACACTGAAATAAAAGAATGAAAATTAAAAAAAATCAAATCCTTGGGGGGAAAAAAAAATCAGGCCACTTTATTTAGGCACAATTTTTGGACACACCTACATGTGCAGGCCCACGCACATTCAGTTTGAAAATATTATCCTTAGTATCTTGCTGGATAACAAATGCTTCAAAGCAGAGTAACAAATTATAAATGATCTGGAATTAACCTCTGCTACAACACTTGCCTCAAGAAGAGCCTAGATACTGCTCAGGGCACCAGTGTGACACCAGCACTCCTCAAGGTCTCAAAAAGTTTAGTGGCAGGGCCAGTAAGAGCAATCAAGACTTCACTCTTCGCAGCTCAGCCCACTGGACCCCTCTCCTCCACTGACACAGCACTCAATGGAGGTCTGCTGGTAAAAGCCACAAAGATTTTTATGAGAAGTTTTGCCACCAAACAAACACTTCAAGAGGTTTTAAAAGAGCAGCAAGCATCCTTGGGCTTCTGAGGCAATAAGAATCAAGATGTGGAGACAATGACTTCAGAAGCTGCCCTGCTGGAACAAGTAAGCATGAACAGCCGTCATGAGCAATCCTACAATAACTGGCAAAGTTCTGTGTGAAACAGTAATTCCAAGGAGGCCTCACCAGCTTAGGAGTCTGTTTAGTCAGTAAAGTGCAGAATTCAGGGAGCTCTCTACTTGTACTGTAGTAGCCCTTTGCTTAACAGTGGTCACCACTACCATTTCCCTATTCACATGTCCACGATCAACCCATTATCTTCTCCTCAAACTCCACTCTCCTCCATTATGTCTACCACTGAAATACTGTCCCCCACGAATACCACATCCATTAACTCATTCAACATCATATGCTTCTTTTCCCCTGACTTCAAGATCTGTCCCTCTCTGTTTTCACTTGCCCACCGTGATCTTGGGAGACTTTATCTTTCCTCCCAGTGACGTGGCTGATCTAAGAATCTCTCATCTCGAGCTATAAATAGATTACACCTGCCTCCATCTCCCAACTCTGATTTTCCACTATGACCTGCTGTGTGTCTCACTCCCCCCCCCCATTTGTATTGTCATTTTAGTAGGTGTGCACAGATATAAGAAAAGACAGACCAAAAGCTTACAATCTATGCAGTCAAGACAGACAAAGGACACATTGCCACCCCTATTTTAAGGTAAGAAAATGAGGTCCTGAATGATTAAGTGACTTGCCCAATGGTGCAGCAGAAATCTCTAGAAGGGCTAGGGATTGAATCTGAATATTCAAAACTCTAGTCAATTTTTTTACAATTTACAATTGCTTCTGAGATCTATTAGTTAATGAGTTTTTAATCCACTTAAGGTATACTGCTTTGATTTTGCATAATACTTTTTTAAATCAGAATTAAATGTCAAGGTAGCCAACCTATCATTGCCCAACTCATCCTTATTAAACTTCAGATATTGTACAACATTAGCTTTTCCTAGTCTTCTAAGATTTCCTTATAGTTAAAAAATCAACACTCATTATTCAGTAAGCTCATTGGTTAATTCTTTTAATATTCTTGGATGCAAGTTATCTGGCCCTGGATCACCTTAATCTGTTAGTCTTTAGGTGCCACAAGACTCCTTGCTTTTTTTGCTTTACTAGACTAACACGGCTGCCTCTTTGGGAGTTTTTCTTCTGTGTTTGTACAGCATGTAGAACAACAGGACTCTGATCCATGACCAGAGCTCCTAGATGTTGCTACTGTACAAATAATATTCCTGCAGACTTAGAACTGTTTAACTTTAATGGATGCTGCAGAACATCCTCCCCAGTTATTGGTGGAACAATAAGTATTTTATCATCTCCATACAGTGTACATATCATCCTGCTGTTTTCCAAACAGGAAACAGAAACGTGTATTGAATTCTACTGTGAGCAACCCCAAGGCACTTTGTGCAACATCAGAAGCCCTGTTCAAATATTTGGATTAAAAGTCTAGTTTGGGTAATGACGTTTTGCCTCCATAAGTCCCTCAGGCAGTATTTTTTTCACTTCCTGTCTCAAATTAGCACACTGTGGATGCCAGACACTATTACAATTCATATCATGGCCACACCTAGGGACCTAATCAGAGATCAGCTCACAAAGTGCTGTACAGACGAGTACCCACAACAGATCATGGTGCACACTGGACTATGGCTGTCCTCTTCCGTGCTAGAGGTGGCTGTGTTTCAGGAATGTGGAAGTGATCCTACGTGGAAGTTAAGGTTATTGTTGTTTTACAAGAAGTCCTGTAGCGCTTTTAAAGACAAACCAATTTATTTATTACCTAAGCTTTTCTGGGAACCCTCTCAAACTTGCTGTTTTACTGTGAATATCTGATCTCTCCTGAGACTGCTGGGGATTGCACAGCCACCTTCCAAGCCAGCTCAGAACAAGTTGATCATGTATAGACATCTAAATGCGCATTTACAAGCGTACATGTAGACCTAGGTCCTCAAAAGGTACTTAGGCACCTAACCCTAACTGATCAACTTTTGCAGATCTTGGCTATATGGCTTCTAAATCTCCTGCCCTAACACATACAGACACACAGAGAGCATCTTCATTCATCTACCCATCCCATTTACCCACGTAGTTACATGCACCCTACAAATCACATCTTAACAGTCGCATCCCCCCACTCCCTGCATCCCACACTCTCAGCACCTACCTTATCTCCACAAGCATGAAAAACCTACAGCACCCACTGTAGTCCAAGCATGCACACACACACAAGCACATGCACACACACGCACGGTTGTGATCAAAAGGCCCCCACCCATGCCCATCCATACACACAGCTAACAATTAAGCAGAAACCCCACCAGAGATCTGTCACTGGGTGGGAAGTGTAAGCTAATATGCCACAGATTTCAAATGCACACTGCCCCTCAGCCTCACCAGATCATTTTGTTTCCCTGGTTGGAGGAGGAGGGAGGAAACCAGAGGGCTGGGAAGCCAGCCCTGCAACAGACAAAGCTGATGTTGAAAGTTGCAACCTTTGAAATTAACTCTTCTCCTGACCTTGCTCAAGGAGTGCCGGAGGCAAATCCACCCACCTCTGCTGCTGCTTTTCGCGACATACTGTCACTCAGACAAGCAACATTCTTAATGGGTTTGTGGGAAAGGCCCGTCCTGCCTTTCCATCTGCACCTTCTGCCAGTTCCCTTCTCAAAGCGCTGGCTCGCCATACGCCATTCCCTTGAATTATTTAGCCTGGTAAATCTTCCTGCATCTCACATCTTTAGTCCATCTGTTAGCCAGGACTTTGCCTTTATAGGAACTGTCCTTTATGCATGCCGGCATCTGTCAGCAGTACACTTGCCTCTTTTATTCATGATTTTCTGTGAGAGACGGTACAAGCTGCAGAAATGCCTCATTTCTGGTATGCATTTCATTTTAATGGAGGATTACAAGACTGAGACCCACTTTATTACCTCTCACCCTGCAGAGTCATCCATCACAGACCCTGTTCGCTGAGTCCGCACCAAGTTGTGGCCATGAAGCAGCCACTGTCAGATCCTTCCCCCCACACACATTACCCCCACCCCTGCTGGGAGGAGGGAATGCATTGCCTGCAAAGAGGAGGTCACCAAAGGGGAAGCAATGTGCCACTGGGCTGACAGTTAACCCAGCAAATAGGGAGCTGTTTCCTATCATCTCAGAAGACGGTGATTGGCTTTAGGAAATGGGAAGGAAGTCTGGCCCCAAGCACCCAAAGGCTTGCATATAGGTATGTACATAGCCCCAACCTTTTCTCCCGTAACACTCACCTGTTTGCATGGCCTGATACTCTCATTCCACACCTGAACACACGTCTCTCTGTGCCTTCCATCTTAAGTCAGGTACTTGTGCCAGGCCTATGGGTTCCACCAAAGCATAAACACACACACCCAGAGCTCTGGTCAAAAAACCTCCACTCTTCCCCACATTCATACAGTACCATACATCTGTATGTGCATATACAAACTTCTACTACAACCTTCATAACAACCAGCTATCACATGCAGGGGTTAAAGTAAGGGGGAACGCAACTGAATACAGTTCTGGGATCCATAATTTTTAGGGGACAGCATTCCAGGCCCCCTAAAGATAGAATAATGGGAAGGAATGCAGCATTCCAGTGCATTTCCCCTTACTTTAACCCCTGTGGCCGGGTGCCACTTGGGGTGGGACAGAGTCATCCCCACTGCTAGGGGAGCAAGGACATAACATCGTCACCCCAATAACCCCCCCTCCAGCCAATGGTGTCATCAGCCTGGGGCCGGCAAAGCCCAGGCCCAGGCAGCACATTTGGGGCTGGAGGCAACTCTGACAGTACCACCACACTGTGAGTGATAGTGGTAGCAGTAGCGGGGAGGGGAAGGAGCTGGGGAGCATGGAGCTGGCCAAATGGGTGCAGTGTGGGAAGCTGGGCAAGGAGGCCCAAGGCTGTGTGAGGGGGTAGTGGAGCAGTTGGGGGTCCCAGTCCTGGGAGCATTGGTGGGCCTCTGGGCTGGACTGACCGGAAGCCTTCAGCTGCGGCTAAGGAGCAGCACAGCCTTGGGCCTGGCAGTGGGTCAATGGGGAGCAGGTGTTTGGAGGGCAGCAGCTGGGGTGGGTGGGGGCAGAAGTTTGGAGGCAGATGGTGGGAAATGGCCAGGAAGCAGGGGTGGGAGTTTGCCCAACTACAGGGTCAGCAGATGCAGAAACTTGCAAATACCTGCCTGGGCTGGGGCCTGCGTATGCATGAACGAGTCCTGGAGATTAGGAGGTTCCAGAGACCATAAAATTATACTTTGACCACTGAATTCACATGTGCTTCCCAGCCTTTTCATGCACTACCTATGTTAAACCACATTAAATACCAAAAACCTAGAGTGGTAATTAAACTGATTGTAGAGGCATTGTTTCTCTTGGTAAGAAAGGCTGGGTGCAATGAGTGAATCCTGCTGGTTTATTCTGTCCTTTCTTGCAACATCCATAAAACCTTGAGGTCCTCAAAATATTTTGCAGATCAGTTTGCAAAGTCCACTATCTTGAAATTTCAAAAATACAGGTCACTTAAAAATACTTCAGCAGCCAACTATAAAGATTTTGGCCCAGATCCTCCAAGGTAGTTTGGTGTCTAATTCTAATGTGATTTGAGGTGACTACAGGCCTTTGGCATCAACTCCTTGTTGCCCTACCTTGTGGAATCATCTGCAGTAAGATAAAGTGGGTGGAATGTTTTGATAACCTTTTATTTCCTCTTTTGTAAATGATTCACCAAGGTATAAAGAAACAGATATTTGTCTGAGGGATGATGGGAGAAGAGATCAACCCAGTCTTGAGCACACACGTTTAGTCACCCAGTTGGGCACCAGATCAGGTGAAAACACAAGTGGTCAGGGACTTACACGGTATCAAAGTGGCATGAGGATCTTTGGTGGGTGCTGTACTTTTAAAACCTAATGCAGAAGACTCAAGATGGAAAACCAAAGTGCCTGTACTGCAAAGGATGGCAGCAATTGCTAAATCCAGCTCAGGATGCTCAGCAGAAGACATACCCCTCTTGCTACTGTACAGCTGAATCCCTTGGCCACAGAAAGCCTTGCATTCCAGCAGGCTAGAGGGGAGAAAGTTTGCTGGTGAGCTGACTCCTGCTGGTATTGGATTTCTTAATCCGTTGGCTCCATGAAGCCATTCCTCTCTCCAGACAAAAACAAGGGCATGGCTACACTACTGTGTAAGCCCATGGGTCAAACTCAGACTCAGTCTCAACCCTCCTTCCATCTACACACAAATCCTACTAACCTAGCGCTCATGTCCCAGGATCCAGGACCCCGTGGGGGTGGAGGATCTGAGCTGGAGTCAAGCAAGGACCAGAGCTCACAGCCTATTGCTTTGCAGTGCAGATGGAGCCCTGCTGGACGTGTACTCTGGGAGTCTTCCAAAAGTATCTCACAATCCCCCAGGACAACATTTTGTTCTCTTGACAGTCAAGTTTTCCCATACTGTGCCACAAACAAATGACTGAAGCAGCCACATTTTTGGAGGGCACAAGGAAGTCTGGGATATGGGTGGTTGAACTTGGGCCCCCATAATTCAGTGTAGACATTGAAGCCTCAGGTGGGGACCTAGGGTTCAACAGTTCCTAACCTGGGATTACAAATGAAGGTAGATGCTCAAGCCCTAGGCTAACCAGTCCATGGTCTGCTAACAAGTTCTATTAACCCTTGGCTTACATCACTGTGTAGACAGACCAAGTCAGTGGCACCTGATCCCCATTCCATTCCCCAGATGACCCTTCCACATGACCTTTCTCAAATCCTCAAGCATATGTATAGGGTGTAGAAAATCAGCAACCAAGGCCATTCAGTGTCCTTAAGGCCTGCGCAAAAAAGATGCACCAGTTCAACCAAAGATATGAACTGAAACAAATTTTATTAAACACTTGAATCATATTTCTCCTTATCAATTCCCTGCTTTTTCGGGGCCCTGTGGAATTGACACACCTCAATCTCCTGTGTTTTTGCTTGGAGCACAGAACAGTTTAGTTCCCTGCTAACTGAAACATTTCAGCTTAACCAAAGTTCCTGCTTCACTGTGGAAGTTACTGGGTGAAGTTTAAAGGCCTATGATATGCAGGAAGTCAAGACAAAATGATCTACTTGTCATTCCTTGCCTTAAACAATATGAAACTATGAAAGTGGCTTAAATCCCTGTGTAGACCTGGAAATTTCAATTTAAACATGGTCTATTGCAGTTTAGTTCAAGTCAGGAATTGGTCTAAGTTGAACTGCAATAAGACACTCTGAAACTGAAATCAGTGTCCTTGTTAGTCCAGGCTTAGCTCTGAAGCAAGGCAGGAAGTCAGCATCTGGGCATGAGTGCAGATTTGAGATCTCACCATTGCTCCTGATTAGTATACTTGTCAGCTGGGAGGGAGGGAGAATGGACAAGGAGCCCTTTAGACTTACATTGTTATGCACTGAAATCTGTTCAGTGCATACTTTGTTCTGCACATAGGGCCTGATCCAAAGCCCACTAGAGTCAGTTAAAGTCTTTCATCTTCATTCAGTACCACTGCTGTTTCCCATTGTTTGAATCTTAACAACTATTTTGATTTGCTGCTACAGTATGACCTGTTCTCATGACTTACACTTCCCTGCATTTATTTCCCCCTATTCTCTAATTTCCATCATCTTCAAAGAGTCTGATGAAGGGGTATGTTCTCCAATGAAAGCTCATGCAAGAAATAAATTTGTTAGTCTTTAAGTGCCACAGAACTTCTTGTTTGTTTTACTGCCTAGACTAACACGGCTAGCCCTTTGGATCATGCCTAAAATGTTTAGTATGGAAAATCTTCAGTGTATGGAGCCTGAGACAGACTGCAGGTGGTTCCCAGCTCTGTCATTCCTGCCAATTCTGCCTCCCCCAGTAGAAATCCAGTAGGAGATGAATCCTTGGCTTCTAACAAGAATTGGGCCAATGCATGGCCACAGCAGAAAGACCTGTACAGCCTAAAGTGACCAGGGACTAGATCACATCAGAAGAATTCAGACAGAAGAGAAAGGCACTGGACTTGGGCTCTGAAAATTCCAAGCACTGAGGTGGTGGGTGACCTTAAGCAAGCTCCTCAGGCCCTGATCCTCTACAGAATTTCAGCATTTACTCTTTGAGTGCTCACTAAGCATTTGGTTACTTGCTCAGTTCATGAGCTACAGATAATTCTAAATGTCTCTTTTTAAATATTTAGTTCTCTGTGTCCAACTATGTTTTGTTCTAAGGATTTCAGTTCAGGCAATTGCCTACTGTGACAACAGGAGGAAAAAATAGGAACAAATCTCCTATATATTTAAATATCACTTTAATCTGATTTCAGATCACACACACTAATATGCATCAGTGATAATCAGATGGCTACTGCATGTTGTCACCACCACAATGCAAATTTAAGGTTGTTTGGGTGCCTTAGTTTCATGTTAAGATCTTTTATGTTTACCCTTAACTGTAAATTTCCTGTGGTTACACCAACAGTTTTTTGGAATAATTACAGTATCTTTATAATGTACATTCATCATTAGGTTGCTACTGATACATATGCTCAGCCATAACTCCATCTCAAAGTAGTATTTTTATCTAGAAGATACAGGAAGCAGCAATTTGTAAACAAACAAAAACATTACCATAAATAATGTGTGAGCTACTGTAATTGAAGGTCATGGATTAAAAAAGAAACCCAAAAAAGACATGCTATTGGAAAAAACATGCAATAAGAATTGATTCCAACCTAAGGAAAATGGCAAAAGCTGAAATAGGTGCAGAAATTTGCTCTGCCATTGGATAAACTACTTCTGTGCACTGAACAGAGGAGGCTGAAGTTAGCAGAGGTTCTATAAATGACAACCACTCACACAACTGTAGGGAGCAAAGGATATTATGTGTATTGTACCTGTCAAGAGCACACTACATTATGGTAGGAAATGGTACTAGAGTTTAGAAGAGGCTAGGAGGAGGTAGAAAAGCATCCAGATGCAAACACATTTCAAACAATTTCTTAAATAAATGCCTGAGTGAAATCATCAACTTGGCTATTCAGAATAATGACCTTAACTCTGCCCCCACAGATCTGTCCCTCATCCACATACCAGGGATATTCTTGTAACATAACTCATCCCAGTATGTCCTGACTGTATAAACCAGTTAAGTTTTCATTTATAATCACTGATGTATGTTTTATAGACCAGCCAACTCCCATCTTTGCCACATGCTAAATGAACAATATACTGGTCAAATGATGAATGGAGAGGGAGTCCACTGTTGGAGGAGACACAGCTCAATGTGGCTTTGTGGTCTGCCCCTGGAGGGTGGAACTGGTACTCAAGTGAGGTGAATGACTATGGTGCTCAAATACTTCAGCTGTGGGTGGCATATAAAAGTCTAGAGAGCTAGACAGATGGTCCAGTGTGGGTTCTCAGATACATGGGGATGCTGGATGGAGTAGATTGTACTTTCTCTTCATGGACTGATGGACATGGAATGAGTGGATGGAATAAAGATGTACATGAGCCATGATACAGAGTCCAACGACATCAATGGAAAGACTCCCTTTGTCTTCAATGGGCTTTGGGTCAGTTACCCAGAGACTACCATATGAGGTGTTGGATCTTTCAGCCTTAGGAGGAAGCTGCACTGTAAGAGATCCAAGTCTGCTCTGTTCACAGAGAGAAAGAGGGCAGACTTAGGTCTCTCTGGCCAGTAATGGGATGGGTGCACTGGCGAATGGTCTGTGGGGCAATGTGTGTTTTATTTTGTAGCCTATACTGGAAATACATGCACCTGAACAGCTCCTTCTTCCTTCTGGCTGGTAAACCTTTTTGGTGAACTAAGCAGCTCACAGGTTCTCCAAGATACCTTCATCACACCTGCATGTCACCTTCTTCAGCTCCAGGTACAATACAACATTCAGCAGCAGTTATGAGAAGCCTCCGTCCTGCTCCTGAGGGTTAACCTTTCACACTGCCTGTTTCCCTTCCTGGGTTTCACAGCTGGTGAGCTAATGACTTTGTTAGTTTCTCAGGCTACCAGCAGCTGTACATGCCTCTATATTCCTTAACCATGCCCAAAGACCTGAGTGTTCTAAGTGACCAGGATGGGATTTCCACAGAGTCCAACAGGACGCCGTTAGCAGCACCCCACTGCAGTATGATACAACGAGGCGAGTAAATGTTTTGACTCAATAAGATGAAGTTGGGCAGGTGTACAAGAGCAGGGCTAAGTGAATTAATTAAGTCTTATAGTTAGAAAGTAAGGAGATTTTTCTCCTAAGAGGGAAGACGCAAATACAAATTAGAGGTTGGTGACAACTTTGCTCCGTTCCTACAGAGCAAGATGCTTGGAGCGCATACAACAAAAGACAGCCTTGTATTTAACATTATAAGGAGCATTACTTAATGCTGCATAAAGATTTCTAGTCCGCATTTACTTACTCATAATCTCTCCAAAACAATCACTTTTTGGTCTGAAACATTCTGGGCTTGGTCTCTGCTCACAGAGAATTATTTTCATGTTGGTGAAATCCCCCTAGCTATTTCAGAATTCAGTATATGTGCTCAGGTTAAAAACAAGGGAGCACATTGGTCAGACTTGAGGTGCACTAGCAGAACTTGGGCACATAAACCCCCTTGGGTTTTGTGGCCATGTTTTAGCACTTCTTAATGACCTAATGCAAGTGTAAGCTCTCATGGGAACAAGAGGCTAATGTTTGTTGCTTGTAGAGTTCTACACAACCATGAATAGATATTCACACCTGGGACCAAAAGCCTGGGTCGTGACTTCACTAAAATTACCATGATTGCATATTAAAACATGACGACTGTGTCAAGCATCACATGCCTGTGTTAAAGGCCAGAACTAGAACAGCAGAGGGCTCTGCAGGCAAGGAACGAGGTGTTCCCCTGCTCTTACTGTGCTATACACTTGGCTAACAGGATCAGGGTCTTATTTTTAAATAAGCACCAACTTAACAGCAGTTTAAAAAAAAAAAACTCTAAAGTTCTTGCCCCATTTGGGCATAGGGAACCCAGACATGACTCATCTCTCTCTCACCCCCTCTACTTTGAGATCTGATTGAACTTCCAGACACTGTGCACTGTGACTGCATGCTCATGCCAGCCCTAGACTTTGCTTATCTGCAGAGCTAAGTGTGTAGTTTATTATCGCTAGGGAGCACCTCTGCGTAAATATGCCAGTAAATTCGTCAGCTTCCATTCAAAGTAATGCTGCTCTTTAGTGCCCTCCTTGTAAGACCTGCTTGCCCTACCCCAAGCCATTAGTTGTAACAGGACGTTAATAAGGAGGGGCTTTGGTATCTCTCATGGAAGTTGACCTCCTTCACTAGAAGCAGGGCACCCATTACGGTGCAATGATAAATCACAGGCCTTCCATCCCTTCTCCAGCAGGCACTTCTTTGCATGCATAAACAAGAGAGAAGAGGCTTCCTATATTAACTCTAACAATACCTGAACATCCTGTAATGCCAGGACAGTTGTGTGGCCCACTCATGTGGTTAGATATGCTCCTGGTGGGTCCCTGAAGAGAGGTGCAAGTTGTAACTGTTTCAGGGCACAGACCTGTGTGTTCTTCAACTGCCCTAATGCACAGACAATACAGGCCACCCCTGCCAGGCTGCCATAGAATCATAGAATCATAGGGTTGGAAGGGACCCCACGAGGTCATCTAGTCCAACCCCCTGCCAAAAAAAGCAGGACCACTCCCATTAGATCATCCCACTCAGGGTTTTGTCCAGCTGGGACTTGAACACCTCCAGAGATGGAGATTCCACCACCTCCCTAGGCAGCTTATTCCAATGCTTCACCACTCGCCTAGTAAGGAAGTTTTTCCTAATATCCAGCCTGGACCGCCCCAGCTGTAACTTGAAGCCATTGCTTCTCGTTCTGCCCTCTGTTACTACCGAGAACAGTCGAGCTCCCTCCTCCTTGGAGCAACCCTTCAAGTAGTTGAAGGTTGCTATCAAATCCCCCCTCAGTCTTCTCTTCTGCAGGCTAAATAAGCCTAGTTCCTTCAGTCTTTCTTCATAGGGCTTGTGCTCCAGCCCTTTGATCATTTTGGTTGCCCTCCTCTGGACTCTCTCTAATTTGTCCATGTCCTTTTTGTAGTGGGGAGCCCAAAACTGGACACAGTATTCCAGATGTGGCCTCACTAGTGCAGAATAGAGGGGAATGATCACATCCCTCGATCTGCTGGTAACACTTCTTCTGATGCAGCCCAGTATGCCATTGGCCTTTTTGGCAGCAAGAGCACACTGCTGACTCATATCCAGCTTCCCATCCACCATGACTCCCAGGTCCTTTTCTCCAGTGCTGCTATTTAGCTGATCACTCCCCAGCCTGTAGCAGTACATGGGTTTTTTTCATCCCAAGTGCAGGATTTTACACTTATCCTTGTTGAACCTCATGAGATTCCTCTTGGCCCACTGCTCCAGTTTGTCTAGGTCTCCCTGAATCCTGTCTCTGCCCTCTAGGGTGTCTACCGTTCCCCCCAGTTTGGTATCATCTGCAAACTTACTAAGTGTGCAATCTATCCCATCATCCAGATCATTAATGAAAACATTGAACAGAACTGGCCCCAGGACCGACCACTGGGGCACACCACTTGTTACTGCCTGCCAACTTGACATGGAGCCATTGATTCCTACGCGCTGAAACCGTTGTTCTAGCCAGTTTTCTATCCACCTTACAGTCCATGCATCTAACCCATACTTCCTTAATTTGCCAATGAGAATGCTGTGGGAAACCGTATCAAAAGCCTTGCTAAAGTCAAGGTATATGACATCAACGGCTCTTCCCGCATCCACAAATCCAGTCATCTCATCATAGAAGGCGATGAGGTTGGTCAGGCATGATTTACCCTTGGTGAATCCATGCTGACTGTTCCTGATTACTCTACGTTCCTCCAAGTGTTTCAGGATGGATTCTTTGAGAAGCTGCTCCATGATTTTTCCAGGGATTGAGGTGAGGCTGACAGGTCTGTAATTCCCTGGATCCTCCTTTTTGCCTTTCTTGAAGATAGGTACTATATTTGCTTTTTTCCAGTCCTCTGGCACCTCCCCCGTTCGCCACGAGTTTTCAAAGATAATGGCCAACGGTACTGCTATCTCATCAGCCAGCTCCCTCAGCACCCTCGGATGCAGTTCATCCGGCCCCATGGACTTGTGAACATCTAGTTTCTTTAAGCAGTCCCTAACCTGACCTTCTGTCACCAAGGGCCTCTCTTCTTCTCCCCAGTCCCCCGTACCTAGTGTAGTGGGCTGGGAGCTGACCCTGCTTGTGAAAACTGAAGTAAAAAAAGCATTGAGCACTTCAGCTTTTTCCTCATCCTCTGTCACGAGGATGCCTGCCCCATTCAGTAAGGGACCTACACCATCCCTGATCCTCTTCTTGTTATTGATATACTTGTAGAACCCCTTCCTGTTATCCTTCACATCCCTTGCTAGTCGCAACTCCATTTGTCCTTTGGCCCTTCTGATTTTATCCCTGCAGTCCCGAGCAATGTCTTTATATGCCTCCTTAGTCATCTGTCCTAGCTTCCACTTCCTGTAAGTGTCCTTTTTATGCTTCAGCTCAGTGCAGAGCTCTCTGTTAAGCCACAGTGGGCGCCTTCCACATTTGCTGTGCTTTCTCCTTATCGGAATTGTATCTTCCTGTGCCCTTAGCAGGGTTTCTTTAAAATGCACCCAACTCTCTTGGACACCTTTCCCCTTCAGATCAGCCTCCCAAGGGATCCTGCCCATCAGTTCCCTGAGGGAGACAAAATCTGCTTTTCTGAAGTCCAGGGTCTGTGTTTTGCTTCTTTCCTTCTTTCCTTTAATCATCAACTTGAAGTCAATCATTTCATGGTCACTGCTACCCAGGCTGCCATTCACTTCTACTTCCCTGATAAATTCTTCTCTATTTGTGAGCAGCAGATCGAGAGGCGCAAGGCCCCTCGTTGGTTGCTCCAGCATTTGTACCAGGAAGTTGTCCTCAACACTCTCCAGAAACTTCCTGGATTGCCTGTGCACTGCTGTATTGGCCTTCCAGCAGATGTCAGGGTAATTGAAGTCCCCCATGAGAACCAGGGCCTGTGCTCTAGAAACTTCTGTCAGTTGTACACAGAATGCCTCATCCACTTCCTCCTTCTGATCTGGTGGTCTGTAGCAGACACCTACCACAACATCCCCCTTGTTGCTCTCCCCTCTAAACTTAACCCACAGACTTTCAACTGGCTTGTTTCCACTTTCATAATGAAGCTCTGAGCAGTCATAGAGCTCCTTTACATATAGTGCTACTCCTCCCCCTTTCCTTCCCTGCCTGTCCTTCCTGAACAGTTTATACCCATCTATTGCAGAGCTCCAGTCATGCAAACTATTCCACCACGTCTCTGTTATCCCAATCATGTCATAGTTCTTTGTCTGCGCTAGTGCTACCAATTCCTCCTGCTTGTTTCCCAGGCTCCTTGCATTTGTGTATAGGCACCTAAGATACCCAGCTGATTGCCCTACTTTCCCATTTTGACATTCAATTCTATTGTATCTACCTCCCTGGATTTTCTTTTGGTGTTGACCTCCCCCACCTGCCTCAGGCATTAGGGCTTCATTAGAGCATCTAAGAAAGTTATTTGATTCCCCCCACATGTTCCAATTATCCTCTCTTCTATCCCTGTAGTTACAGTCCCGGCACCCCCCAAGTTCCATCCCATCCCCCTGGTCTCCCACATAGTCACTTACCTGTGGGCTTTGGTCTCCTTCCCCCTTCAGACCTAGTTTAAAGCCCTCCTCACTAGGTCAGCCAGTCTGCGTCCAAATACGCTCTTCCCCTTCCTCGAAAGATGGAGTCCATCTCTGCCTAGCAGTCCTTCTTCCTGAAACAGCAACCCATGGTCGAGGAAGCCAAAGCCCTCCTGACGACACCATCTTCGCAGCCAAACGTTCATCTCCAGGATGCATCTGTCTCTGCTCAGGCCTCTACCCTTGACCGGAAGAATCGAGGAGAACACCACCTGTGCTCCAAACTCCTTCACCCACGCTCCCAGAGCCCTGAAGTCACCTTTGATCTGCTGAGGATCACCTCTCGCAGTATCATTGGTTCCTACATGGATGAGAAGCATGGGGTAGTAGTCAGAGGGGCGGATGATTCTCGACAATCCCTCCGTAACGTCTCGGATGCGGGCACCTGGCAGGCAGCATACCTCTCGAGAGATCTTGTCAGGGCGACAGATGGGTGCCTCCGTCCCCCTCAGAAGTGAGTCCCCAACCACCACAACTCTACGTTTCCTCCTAGCTGTGGTGGCTGTGATCCTCCCAGCCTCGGGGGTGCATGGCCTCTCCTCTTCCACCTCCTTCACTGTCTCTAGCACCGCATAACGATTCTTCACCACAACAGAGGGTGGGTTGTGGGCAGGGGTGGAGCACTGCCTACCGCCAGAGGTAACCAGCTGCCAGTGTCCTCCCCCTGCCACAGGCTCCCCATCCAGCTCCAGTGTTGTGGCAGTAGTCTCTGGTACCTGGTCAGTGCCCTCCTTCTTGCACTTCTCCTCGTGGATGCTGTCGAGGAACTTCTCCAGGGTGTGGATACTCCTAAGCCGAGACACCTCCTCCTGTAACTCTCCCACCTGCCTCCTGAGAGATTCCACCAGCAGGCACCTGTCACATCGATTCATCTCCCCAGCCTGATCGTTGGAGACAGGGAACTGCAGGCTGCAGTCCCTGCAAGTCCACACCAGGGTCTGGGTAAAGATATCTATGGTCAGGATGTCTGTCTGGCTACAGGCACAGGTAGAAGAGACAGAAGGGGCGCTGGCAGCAGTGCGGCTCCTCTTCACCATCGTGGTTTCACAAACTCCTTCCCTCTCAAACTCCCCTGTTTGCTGTCCCCTGTTCGCAATACAGGCCACCCCTGCCAGGCTGCCATGTACAGGGCAAGCTACAGCAACTGAAAAGACCCTTGGCATCACAAAAAGGAGCTCAGGCCAAGAGAGAATTTGAGCAGAACTTCCCTTCTCTCTACATGCACAAACAATGTACAACTGCTCTAGGCAACCTGAAGCCACATCATTTGACATGTACGTCATTGTGGATCTTGGCCAGTGGTTCTCAATCTTTTGTGGGTCTTGACATGCTTGGTGGCATGAATGACCCTATAGGACACACTAGCCCACCCACCACCATCTACCCCCGGTCGAATCCAGCCTCCCACCTGGCTCTCCACAACACACTTACTTCTGCATGGTAACACAGTGATGTGACCCAACAGTGACTAAGAACCGCTGTTCTAAGCAAATGAATATGCACAATCGCTGATGTCATTATCAGCAAGGGTGATGGATCTGATTTGGGAAGCAGAATATTGTAGGACTCAAAAGGTGTGTCCACTAATAGGTGAGCAACTCAGAAGTAAATGCAAACTGGGATAAAATATAACATGGTTTTACAAAACAGAGATCATGCCAGACAAACCTGATCTTCTTTGAAAAGGAAACATACTTTTTAGAAGAAAATGCAGTAAATCTAATCTGGACTTCAGTAATACGTTTGACATAGTTCCACATGGGAAGTTAAACTGGAGATGTTGGGGATTAATAGATGAACTGAAGGGTGGACAAGGTACTGACACTGGCACAGAAATTGGGCATGTGCTAATAAAATTTGCAAATAAAAAGTTGGGAAGTATTGTCAATACAGAGGACTGGAGTATCATCCCAGAATATCTGTACAACCTTGAAAACAGAAGTAACAGAAAATGTAACAAAATTTAATAGTCCAAGTACCTGACTTCACTTTAACAAGAATTTTTGCTAAAAATTAGGAATGTATCAGTTGGAAGCAACAGAGGAGAAAGACCTAGATATATTGATCATAGGATGACTCTGAGCTGCTTATGTGATGTAGCTGTGAAAAAAGTCAAAATAATCCAAGACTGCATCAGGTGAGGGGTATCTCCAAGAGAGATAAGGAATAGTTAGTACCATCATACAAGGCACTAGAGAGAACTTATCTGGAATACTGTGTGCAAGTCTGGTCTCCTGTGTTTAGGAAAGATTAATTCGAACTGAAACAGGTGCAGAGAAGGAATACTAGGATGATCCGAGGAATGGAAAACCTACCTCATAAAAGGAGACTCAAAGAGCTTACTTGTTTAGCCTAAGATAAAGAAGGCTGAGGGGAGATAGGATTGCTTTCTCTAAGTACATCAGAGGGGTAAATATCAGGGTGGCGAAGGAGTTATTTAAGTTAAGCACCAATGTTGACATAAGAAGAAATGGACGTAAGCCGGCCATCAACAAGTTTAGGCTTGAAATCAGATGAAGGTTTTTAACTACAAGAGTGAAGTTTTGGAACAGCCTTCCAAGGGGAACAGTGAGGTCAAAAAACCTAGCTGCCTTCAAAACTGAGTGTGACATGTTTATAGAGGAGATGGCATAATGAGACTGCCTACAAAGGTATGTAGCCAACCTGCAACCGCTAATAAGCGAATGTTCCCAACGGCCAGTGATGGGGTGTGAGATGGGGAGGGCTCTGAGTTATTATAAAGAACACTTTCCCAGGTGTCTGGCTATTGAGTTTTACTGACATGCTCAGGGTTCAAGTGACCACCATACTTGGAGTCAGGAAAGAATTTTTCCACAGATCAGATAGATAGACGTCTTGGGTTTTTGTTTCATTCCTCTGTCCTTGGAGTCTTATGAATAGAGTGGTAATGAGGCTTGAATAACCAAGTTCCAAAGGGGTAGCCATGTTAGTCTCGTTCAGCAAAACAAACAAGGAGTCCTTTGGCACTTGAAGACTAACACGTTATTTATTGCATGAGCTTTCATGGGGGAAAATCCCACTTTGTCAGATGCTTTGAAGATGGGGGAAACCTACAGAATGGGAAGAAAACAAATGCAGGGAAGTGTAAGTCATGGGAACAGGTCACACCGTAACAGGAAATTAAAGTGGTTGTTAAGATTCAAACACTGGGCAACAGTGTGACCTGATGACTTACGCTTCCCTGCATTTATTTTCCCCCATCTTCAAATCTGATGAATTGGGATTTTCTCACACAAAAATTCATGTGATCAATACATTTGTTAGCCCAAGTGCCACAGGATTCTTTATTTGTTTTACTGAATAACCAACTTGCCAATGTCATCTTGGGAACACTGCCATTAACTTCAAGTGCTTTCACCCCTATGGGCCCAGGGCACCAATCCAAGACCTACAATAGTCAATGGAAAAATTCCCATTGACTCCAGCGGACTTTGAACTGCTCAGCAGGCACACAAATAAAGAACACATGCCTCTTTCAGCAGCCTACCCACAAGGGCAGCATGTATGGAGCGCTGAGACCTATCTAGCCACCTTCTGGATCAAACAGGAGAGCAGATGTGGTTGGGGAAAACAGCACAGTTCCTGTGGTTGTGCAGTGCTGACCATATCTGGTGACTGCTACATGAATTCATGTGAAGTCAGCCCTGTTGGTCTCTGCATGCTAAGGAAGTGTGTGTGTCATTCGCATGTTTCTCCTGCACGTGCTATTTCCCTGTCCTTTTACACCTTCTGTGCTACTGGGTTTCATCAGTGGGTCTTTGAAGTGCACCCATCAGGTCCAACCTAGGGTGGTTATGGTTGCCATTGTGGTTCCTGCTCTGAGCCACCTTCCTGCATAGGATGGTGAATGCATCAGCAGCTGCTGCACACAGACCTAACTGGGTGCTTTTGAATGGGAGGCCAGCTTCTCCAGAAGCACCATTTTGCATTATACTGAGCAACCATCCCAATTCGAAGTGAAAGTGAATCTGGAAATTGTTAAAACTGAGAGAAAAAGTGGCATCTTCCCCAGTGACCCTTCCACAAAATGTGATTGGCTAAAGCTTCAGCTGGTGTAAATCAGTGTAGAGCCATTGATTGCAAGAGATCTAGCCCCATCCATGGATATACCTTCCACTAAAATAGAACACAGTACCCAATTTTGAGCTCTGGAATACAGCAGACCTAGACCCAGGAAGCTGTGTGTGATGAATTTTAACTTCAGTTTTCAAATTCCATCGCAGACAGGGAAGAAACTGTGAACATGGGTACAGCATAAAAATATTCATTCAACAAACCTTCAAGAGGAGACTGAATTATTCTAAATCTTCCACACCCAGTCTCTAACAACTTAGTCATGAGCAGAGGGACTTATTCTTGACACAGAGTCAATGAGTCTTCCCATGTCACCTCACGCTGTCTCTAAAGTGGACTGCAGAGCTCACCAGGACATTCTCTTAACAAAAATGTTGAGATTTTATTATTGAGAATCTCCTCATCCCGTCCCCTCGACATGAGATGTACTGATGGAAATGGGAAAAAGAAGGGTTACCCCTTGTGCAGTAACTAGAGTTCTTCCAGGTGTGTGTCCCCTTGGGTGCTCCACCTTAGGTGTTGATGCCACCACATGACACGGCTCAGAGAATTATTTAGCAGTGCTCATCTGAGGTGTGCGAGCGCTCCGAGGCCATCTTACACCATTTCAGCACTCGCATGGCCTGACCACCCTCAGTTCCTTCTTGGTCATGGAATGGTCTGGAAAGGACTGTGAAGTAGAGAGTGAAAGAGGATGGGTGGTGAAGCGCGCATGGGGACACACATCTCGAAGAACTCCAGTTACCATACAAGGTGTGTAACCCTTCTTTTTCCTTTGAGTAGTGCACCTGTAGGTGCTCCACCTCAGGTGGCTCCAAAGCAGTTCTCCTCTAAGGAAGAGGGGCTTCAGAGCCCATGTTTTGAATGGTAGAGAAAAAGTCCCACTGCTGCATCAAAGTGTGAAGTGTGGTCTATAGCACAGTGTTTGGTGAATGCATGCACAGATGCCCAAGTGGCTGCATTGCAGATTTCAAAAGGGATAGCCGTGTTAGTCTAGTCCAGTAAAAAAACAACAAGGAGTTGTGTGGCACTTTAAGACTAACAGATTTATTTTTTGCAAAAAATAAATCTGTTAGTCTTAAAGTGCCACACAACTCCTTGTTGTTTTTTTGCCTTGCAGATCTCTACAATGGGAACATTGTATAGGAATGCCACAGAAGTAGATACAGCTCTGGTTGAGTGGGACTGTATGTGGTCTAGTGATGATACTTTTGATATCTTGTAGCAAATGTGCATGCAGCTAGAGATCCATTGTGACAGTCTTTGCTTGGAAACTGGTTGGCCCCTATTTCTGTCTGCTATTGATATGAATAATCCCTTAGTGGATCTGAAAATTTTTGTCCTTTGCAGGTAGAATGCAAGAGCATGGTGTATGTCATCGAGTTTGTGGAGGGAAGCTTCAAGAGGATTCGAATGTGGCTTCGACATGAATACAGGTAAGTGGATGGTTTGGTTAAGATGAAACAAGGAGGAGATTTTAAGTAGAATTTTGGGCGTGGTTTGAGGGAGACCTTGTCTTTGGGAAAAAATCGTGTAAGGTTGTATTGCCATGAGAGCACCAATTTCGCTGATATGACAGGCAGAGGTGATAGCTATTAGAAAGGCCACTTTCACTGACAAGTGGAGTAAGAAACGTGTTGCTAAAGGCTCAAAAGGTGACTTGCTGATGGTTCTGAGTACTAGATTTAGATCCCAGATGGGAGTTGGGATATGTATTTCCAGGTAGAGATCTTGGATTCCCTTGAGAGATCTCTTAATGATTCGGTGGGAGAAAGCAGATTCATGCTGGGATTGTGCTAGAAAGGTAGAGATGTCAGCAAGGTGAACCTCAACTGTGCTCAGAGATAAATTCTTTGACTTCACGTGTAGGAGGTATTGCAGGATTGAAGGAATGGAAGTGAAGGAGGGAAGAAGCTCATTTTGGCTGCACCACTGACTGTATCTACAACTTTTCTGGACATATGTTTTTCTTGCTGATGCTTTACAACAGAACATGTTGAACTGCTTGGGAACATAGTTCTTCGTCCTGGATGAACCAGCAAGCTACCACGCTGTCAGGTGCAGTTTTTGGGGATCCAGATGGTTGAGAAGACTGTTCTCTTATGATAGAAGGTTCTGTGACAGGGGTACAGTGATCGGTGGTTTCGTGGACGTTTGCAGGAGGTCTGTGTACCATGGCTCTCTTGGCCACGCTCATGCTATCATTATGACAGTTGCCAGTACTTGTCAGGTCTTTTGTAGTGTGCGAGGGATGAGTGGGATGGAAGGAAATGCATAAAACAGGTTGCGTATCCATGGATAAATGAAAGCGTTTCCTCTCGATTTTTGACCTATGCCTGCCCTGGAACAATAACTCAGGAAATCTGCAGTTGCAGGAGGTATTAAAGAGGTGCATAGAAGGGAACACCCAGTGCTCAAATATTTTGTATAAAAGAGTAGGGTGTACCTCACTTTTGTGAGAGGGTGGATGAGTAACTGAGGAAGTCAGCCACCATGTTCTGGATCCCTGGTAGTTATGAGGATGTCGTTATTTACACACCAATTCCATAGTGTTATGGCCTCTCTACAAAAGGGCTGAGATCATGCTCCCCCTGCCTGTTTATATAAAACATGCATGCTGTGTTGTCTGTCAAGACTTTGACATGTTGTTTCACTATAAGCTTTTGGAAGTGAATGCAGGTATATCTTACTGCTCATAGTTTTAGGACATTTATGTGCAGGGTGGTTTCTTGTGGGAACTATCTTCCCTGAGTAGCATAGCAGTGAAGGTGAGCTCTCCACCGTGTTAAGTGAAGCATGTGTGGTCAAAATGACAGTGGGGGGCTGCCGGCAAAATGGTAGACCTATGTTCAGATTTTTTGGGAAAGTCCACCGAAGCAGGGAGTGCTTTATTTCTGAAGGTATGTAGAGAATTTTTTGCATGCAGTGGACTTTGGGTTTGTAAACCTGTGAAAACCATACCTGAAATGGTCTCATGTAGAGCCTGGTGTTTCCCACAATGAAGTTGGTGGCTGCCATGTGGCCTAGCAGTTTCAAACACAGTCTTTTACTGTTAATGTAGGAGCTAGAATGGCTGAGGTTGTAAGATATATGATCTTGAGGGCTCTGTTGTCTGGAAGAAAGGCCCATGCAACCATGGAATCTAGATGTGCACCAATAAATTGGATCTGTTGCACTGGGTCCAAAGCGGACTTTTTTGCTTTTAAGAGAAGACTCAGCCTTTGGAAGAGAGCCATGGTGAGTTGGACTGCTTGGTCTGCATATTCGTGAGTTGTTGATTTTATTAAGCAATCACTGAGGTATGGAAAGATTGCCAAGCCATTCCTGCAGAGATGGGCAGTTACCATGGACAGCATCTTTGAGAATACTCTCAGTGCTGTGAAGAGACCAAAGGGGAGAACCATATATTGGTAATGTGCTTCATTAACTGTGAACCTCAGGTATTTCCTGAGGGTGGGATGAACAGAGATATGAAAATAAGCGTCCTGTAAGTCAAGGGACACAAACCAGTCCTAATACTCTAGTGCCAGAATGACAGAAGAGAGTGTAACCATCTTAAACTTGTTATGTTTTATGAACTTGTTTTATTTCCTTAAGTTCAGAATGGGACACCACCACCATCACTTCTTTTCGGGCAAGAAATAAGGTGATTAGGAACCTTTTCTGAGGAATTGTTCCAGAACCCTCTCTATTGCACCAGTGTGTAAGAGGTGACAAACATCTCGCTCTAACAGTTGTACGTGAGCAGTGTCCGTGAATAGGGACAGGAAAGGGTAGTGGAACAATGGTTTTGAAGAAAAAAGGAATGGTGTAACCAAGTTTGATAGTGTCTAGGACCCATTTGTCTGAGGAAATCTCAGCCCAGTGGTGGTAGAAAGGGCAAAGACTGTGAGAAAAGATGGCTGTTGTGGAAGGCTCAGATGATACGAGGAAGGTTTGCAGGTCCCTGACTGCCATCGCAAAACTGGGGGTTAGATGGAGGTGCTTGGGACATTGAGGGCTGATTTGAGGGTTGTCTGCATCTTTGTGAATGCTGTACAGAGCATGATTGGTAGTTCTGTTACCTGAATTGGGATCTCGTTAGAGGCAGAAAGTGGTATCTAGAATTATAAGTTTGATACTGGCAGGCTCTGCAGTGTGTAACAGGTGTATAAATGCCAAAGATGCAAAGGGTGGCCCAGGAGTCTTTTGAACCATGCATAAGTTGGTCAGTCTTGTCTGAAAATAAATTTTTCTTCTCAAATGGCAGATCCTCTATGGCAGCTTGTAATTGTTTCAGGAGGTCTGCTGAATGCAGCCAGGTGCA
This sequence comes from Podocnemis expansa, assembly GCA_007922195.1. Taxonomy (NCBI): domain Eukaryota; kingdom Metazoa; phylum Chordata; order Testudines; family Podocnemididae; genus Podocnemis; species Podocnemis expansa. The sequence continues at coordinate 6,826,255 of ML682061.1, read as the reverse complement.
CTGACCCAGGACAACGCTGGTGGTTATGGAGCAGGCTGCTGTATCTGTCACACTGAGGGCCACCTGGAGAGCAGTTATAGAGATAAGCTGACCTTCTTTGATGAGTACATGGAAGGCTTGTCTTTTGTCCTCTAGAATATGTTCAGTAAAATCTGCCATTTTTAAATAGTTATCATGGTCATAATTTGCCAAGAGTGTGGAGTAATTTGCTACTTTAAACTGAAGAGAAGTGGAAGTGTAAACTTTCCTACCTAGCAGATCCATTCTTTTATCATTCTTGTCCTTGGAAGTGGATCAGTTAAACTGCTGTTTATGCTGGTGGTTAGCAGCCTACACAATGAGGGAGTTGGGCAGAGGATGATTAAAAAGGCATTCACAATCCTTGCTTGGAATGACATAGTTTTGTCCGCTCTCTTAGAAGTTGGCGCTATTGAAGCAGGGGTTTGCCAGATATCCATGGCTCGTTCAGTAAGGGCTGAATTCATCGGTAGAGTGATTTTAGTAGCAGATTTAATTTGGAGTCTTTTTAGAAGCTTGTGTTATGATTCCGGTACATCTGATAATTGGATTTCCAGGACTTTTGAGACCCTGCAAAATAAATCCTGAAGTTGATAGAAGTCATCTGCAGTCGAGGGAGGTGAAGGAATGATTGCTTCATCAGGTGAGGAGAAACAGTGATGAGGAGACCTAACCGCTGGCTGGTCAGGATCAGCGTCATCATCTATGTTCTGATCTCCTGGTGAAGCTGGAGGGAGTGGTGGTAGTCTATATTGTCATGAGATTGAAGGTCTTGAAGACAGATCAGAGACATGTGACCTCACATCCCACTGAGGCCAGTGATGGTAGGAGGATGACGTGCCCATACACGGAGGCGGGTACCAAGGATATGGGAGAAAGGTAGGTTGTATCCATCGAGACTAAGAGGAGAGTGGTTGAGGGGAAAATATAGGTCTGCATCCGTCTCCTTCATCATTGCTGTGGAGCAGCTAGGTTGGTGAAACAAGTTGTTGGAAGTACAAAGCCATTGGGGAGTCATCTGTTCCAAACTGTAATGGTGGATTAATTGTAGAAGGATCATTGTCTGGAACCGTCTCAAAATACCTTTTCTTTTTGGTGAACTTTCTCGGCATTGAATGGTCTGGCAGCGCATGCTCAGTTCCATGTAGAACCGGGTATGAAGTAGTTGGTTCCACTGACGGCACCATGGTGGTCAGCGTGGAGTTAGACAGTGCCTGGGGCTCAAGCTCCACTGATAGTTTAGTTGGTGCCAGGCTCTTTGTCATAACCAACATCTGTGATGTTGGCACCAAGTGAGTAGAAGGTGCTGGTATGGTAGCCGTTTTATGCATTTCTGGGGGCCGACGTCACTGGCTTTCCAAACTGCATCCTTTTCTCCCTGTGGTCCAGGGTTGTGAATCTTTTAAGGGATTTTGATGCCACCATACTCAAGGAAGCTGCAGCTTCTTTAGTACATGGTATAGGAGGCAATGGGAATCTTTTCCTATTAGCCTTCGAGTGAGATGAAGTAAGGCATCTTTCCAAAAGATGTGGTTGACAGACTGATATGCTGTGCCCCAGGTCAGAGGTAGGGCATAGAGAGTGCTCCATCAGTAATGATTTCATACAGAGATCTCGGTCCTGACAGGCTCTGGCACTTAGATTTTGGCAATGGGGTCACTTGTGGGAAATGTGTCCCTCACCAAGACATTTAATATAGGCTGCATGGCCATCCGATGCTGGCATGGCACCATGGTAGGTATCAGTGTCTGAAACTGTGGAAACTCACATAGTAATCTGAGGGAAAGTCTGTCATCAGTGCAAGGAGAATTTACTGTGCAACCATGGAGTGAGACAACCTAGATACTCTTCCCAACTCTGTATCTGACTAGCTCAGTGACCATGGCCAAAATCACATCACAACTCACTTATGTGCCTCCATTTCCCTTCCTGTAAAAGAAGGGGCGGGGTTAAATGCTATTTACTATTGCTGGACCAAAACTAGGGCAACATTTTTTGTAAAAATTTACCATTTTTTTTCAGTCAAAGTTATTTGGACGAAAATTTTCTGAAGCCCAGATAAAGACATTTACCCCCATCTCATCATAGATAGGCAAGAGCTGACAGAAACTGAAGCATATAGAAACCCTAAAGGTACAAAGTCTTACAAGCTCATTTTTATCCCCAGGCCACATCTCCTTTTGCCTGCAGTGGCTGAATTTAACTCCCTTTATTAAGATCACTTGAGCAGAATGACACAGATAGAACTATAAATAGGCCACAGTTGGGAACCCTGCAGTTAAGGAGCTTTCATCCAGGTAACCTGAGCTTCCTAATGATAATGGGGAATCTTGTTTAAAGAGCAGAGGCTGTACTAGGTAGGGGAAGGGAGAGAAGCCTATCAGACATGGAGAGGCTGAAAAATAAGGTCATATGGTACATAATGGAGGGAGAGGGGAATATGTGGCTTCTTCTCACTGCAGAAGTTCCAAGAGTGCTGGGGTCCATTTCCTGGTCATTTAAAAAATATAAAGAGGTTTAAGAGCCTCTGCTGGAGAATTCTAAAGGGGCAGCTGTGTTAGTCTAGTAAAGCAAAAAAAGCAAGGAGTCTTGTGGCCACAAGACTCCTTGCCTTTTTTTTTTTTTTTTCCTGCTGGAGGACGTTACTTTTCTCCGATTAGGAGTGGTAAACGTCCTTCTGTCAAGCTGGGAAATAGGGCCTGCTGGGCTGAACACTGCACCATTAGGAAAAAGATCAGCAGTGGGGCAGGTGGTTGAGGAATGTTCCTGCTGTGTGGGTGGATGACCCCACCTGAGACCCTAAAAGAACTCAGGACAAGCCAAACGCTGGGGCTGCAAAAACCTATCATTCCAGGCCTAGATTTTTAGACTCCTCTGGGTTATTCTCTCATCACTTTGAGCTAAGAGAGCAATCAGTCTATCTTCCCTAAATTCTAAGGAGGCTGAGACCTTGTCAAAGGTCTCAACAAACCAGGATGCTTTTCTAGTCTGCAGCCTTGGAAAGCACTGATTTGCCTCATTGCACCTTGCAGTTTGGAAACAGAATTATGGCACTAAGCAGCTAGCTAGGAACAACAGTTGTCCAGTGACTAGGCAGTCAAGACACATGCGTTCTACTCTTAGTTCTACCATTGACCTTCTCTGTGACTTTGGACAGCTCATCTCCCCTCTCTGTGCCTTTGTTTCTTCTCCTACCCACTGTCTATTTCAGTGGTTTTCAAGCAGTGTGCCATAGCACAACTGGTATGCTGCAAGAACTGTCCAGCTGGGCTGTGAAATTTTATACAATCGTAATGAAAAATTAATGTAAAACAAACTTTGTTTCATCTTAAACAATATTCCATCCAGCCAAAATTACAACTCAAAAAACTCATGAAAATTAATCATCAAATTAAAGGTATAGGACTTTCAATTCTAAAATGTGAACATTCTAGCGTGGGTGGGCGAACAGCAAAATTGAGATGACATCTATTTTTTTCAACGGATTTGAAACATTAATGCATTGATCCTTCTTTAGCTTGTTGTATGCATTGTGCTGCAAACTTCTCTAGTAAGATCACAACCATACTAAATGCAAGTAAATATGATATTTATGAGCAATCAATTCAGCTGAAAAAAATGGGTGTGCCACGGGATTGTCTGTCTAATTGAAGTGTGCTGTGTTACTGAAAAGGTTGGGAACCACTGGTCTATTTGGATTTTAGCTCATCAAGGTAGGGGCCATCTCTCAACTGCGTAGAGTACCGAGTGCAATGACACGTGATAGCCATGGGGAGGGAGGTGCCTCTGAATTGTAATATCAATAATGAAGACAGAGCTGCCTTTGCAGTGGAAGCACGCTTCTACTTGACGCCTTTACATTATAAAAGGAAAAGCCCATGTGTATTCCCAGCAAGCATAAGGGCAAGATAGAGTAGCCTTCTCTAACCTCCACTGACGAATTGACGATATGTGAATTCCAACACATCCCAATAAAACAAAGGCTTACAAATCAATCTTTCCTCATCTCTTTTCCTGTCAATTTCTGAAAAGTAATTGGGAGGCATTAACTAATCTGGTATTAAAGGAAGCTAGTCTTTCCATTCAGGGACAAGGCTTCACGCTGCCTCTAACAGCAATCTCAAGTCTGCTAAGGCAGACGTCGGTCTAATCACTATGTTTAACTACACAATAGGGTAAATCACTGAGACCAATGCCTAAATCAGAGGTGGGCAAACTATGACCCATGGGCCATCTCCCTCCTGCTGAAGCTGGGAGAGAGACAGAATGGCGGCAGCGCTCTGGCCCTAGTGTGAGCTGCCACTGCCAGTGCCACTCTCCCTCCCGCTCCCAGATTCAGCAGCAGCTCACACTGGTCCTAAGCCACTGCTGGACCTGGGAGTGGAAGGGAGAGCGACACCAGGACCACAGCACTGCCGCCATTCCATCCCTCTCCCAGCTGGGAGAGGGACAAAGTGGTGGCAGCATTCTGGCTGCAGCGAGAGACCCCACTGGAGTTGGGGATGAGGGGGGCAGGAGTAACAGCTCCAGCTGCTGCCAGCTCTGCAGCCCCTGCTCTGCTCCAAACCACAACCCGACCCAGCCCAGCAGCAATTTCCTGCCCTCGCCCCCAGCTAGCCCAATGCCAGCTTCTGTGGGGGCAAGCTCAGCTTCTGCAGCCAGCAGTTTGCAGCTGCTGATCCCAGGTCCTGCCAAGATGACCCCAAGAACTTGGCTTTAGCGCATGTCCTGTACCCTGGCTGCATCACTGCAACTTCAGCTGGGCACGTAAGTGAAGTGAGCCACCACTGTTTCTAGGATCCTTCTTTAGTTGCATAGGAAGTATTTTGCCAACCAGTCTGCTATCCCCAGGGTGCGTTTAGCACTGTACAAACCCAGCTGGGGCTAGATCTGTCCCCAGAACAAAGTGTCCGATCAGCCAGGTGCTAGCAGAGGAATGGAGCAAATGCCAAGTCTCTGAACCCATCTCTGCCTCTTGCAAGAAAGACCTGTGGACGGTGATTTCACAGAGGGATGGTGGAGGTAGGAAAAACTGCTCTAAAAGAATGGTAGGCTCAGAGAATGATAAATGACCAAAAGGAAGCTAAGCAGTTGATGTTGCAATGATAAAGCCTAACACCATGTTTACACTTAGCATTTCAATTTGAATTACTGAATTTGAATTAGTCAATTCAAATTAATAATTATTAATTCGAATTCAGTAAATTCGACTTGACATGGCCACACCAGAAACTCCAATTCGAATTGGCATGTCCATGGACTGGACTTGCTAACTAGAACGGGAGGGGGGCACCATGGGAAGTGTGGCAAGATAGCCATGTAAAATGGCCACTGCCACAGCCAATCCCCTGCCAGGCTCTGGCACTCTGAGCTAGGCACAGAGAAAAGCATCCCCTGCCCAGCTCCAGCCCCCACAGGGCTAGAGCTGGGGAGGGGATGCTTTACCCTGTGCCCAGCTCAGAGTACTGGAGCATGGCAAGGGATGTTTCCCCTGCAAGGAGGAGGGGAGGCTTTTCCCCAGGGGGCCATGTGCCGGCAAGACACTCTGGTGCGCAGCTCCTGCACAGCTGGCCGCCCGCCAGGAAGACACCCCCGGTGTGGCTTCTGCAGTGCTGGCCGCCTGTGGGAAACGCACCCCGGTGGGTGGCTTCTGCAATGCTGGCCACCCTCTGGGGAGACACCCCCACTGGTGGCTTCTACAGCACTGGCCGCCTGTAGGAAACACATCCTGGCAGGTGGCTTCTGCAGCGCTGGCCACCCACCAGGAAGACACCCCACTGGTGGCTTCTGCAGCACTGGCCGCTTGCAGGAAACGCATCCCGGTGGGCGGCTTCTGCAGCACTGGCTGCCCACCAGGAAGACACCCCTGGGGCGACTTCTGCAGAGCTGGCTGCCCACGGAGAAGACACCCCCATGGGCAGCTCTGTCCCTGCTGGATCTGAGCGGGGGCTGGGGTTCCTGTCGCCAGCAGAGGAACAGAAACCCCACTGCTCTCCCCAGCCCAATGTGGCTGGGGGGGCTGAAGGTGCCTTTGGGGCTGCTGGCCCTAGGTGTTGAAGGGCTGGGCTACCTCCCAGGATGCATGGCACCCTGGGAGGAAGGTCATCCCTTGTCAATTCAAACTCAGTGAGTTCAAATTGACATGGCCACACTGGGTTGAAATTAACCCTGACTTCGATATCAAACAAAGTTTGATGAATTCGAAGTCAGCTTTCATCAATTCGAACTGAGGAGTGCCTCAGTTTGAACTGATGAAAGTGAGTATGTCAATGCACTTAATAGAATTCGAATTGATGACAGTCCTTGGGGAAAAGAAATACATCCTATGACAAAATGAAGTTTCCATTTCATGTATCTAATAAAGTTGGTTCTAGCCCACAAAAGGTTATGCCCAAATAAATTTGTTAGTCTGTTAAAAAGTGCTCAGCTTGGACATTTCTCATTAGTAATTAATCAGGTTCACAATTATGCACTTTTCTTGTACCATTTTTGTTCTAAATCTGATCAAACCTTTTGATTTTTGCATGCAGGTATCTATGGCACAAGCATCAATGAATGGTTCTACTATCAGAGCCACACATATGGTCACACTTCCAAGAAAATCCCCCAAAGTTGTCCAGCCCTCCAAAAAATTTTAAGCTTCCATGTGGCCCTCCATGTAAAATGTTTGCCCACTCCTCGCCTAAATAGAATGAGAAGAGTCCCTGATTGTCAAACAAGGAACTGCTGTTCTGGGATGGTGGGATGAGCTTCCTGATTGACTGAGTGGCTCCGTGAAGACCCACTGACTCAGTTGATCAGGAAGATGATCCCTAACGACAACCCCAGTAAGTAGTGTAGCTCTGAGTCAAATGGAAGGCCCTCCCTTCAACTCACAGTGGTGGATATGCTAGGCATAGGAAAGTCAACAGGAGATGCACAAGTTATTTTAATTAACTTGTGCACCTCCTTTCGACTGCTACCGAAACGGCGAGCAATGTAGACCTACCCCAAGAAGGCAGATCTCCATTCATTGCATAAGGAAGAGGAGGAAGCAATAGTCAGTCTATAGCAGGGGTGGCCAAACTTAAGGAACTCAAGGGCCACACAAGTTGATTCTTAAACCTTCGAGAGCCGCACTGAGGCATATAACCACATACTTTTACCTATTCCAAAATTACTAAGTTTAAAATTCATTGCACACTTTAATTTTATTGTAAAAAGAGGACAAATATTGATCGTACTAATGTCAAATTCTAATAATTACTTAAGGTTACCATGAAAACTAGGCTTACACAGTAAAATCTTAGCTGCTGCTCAATGTAGAAGACTGCAAGCTAGTGGCGAGTATTTTAAAATCCTGGCCATGTTGCACTTCTCCCCGCCATCCCCAACCATGCTGCGCTTCTACCCACCATCCTGACCCCATCCTGAACTCCTAGTTGGGGCTGTTTTCCTAAATTAATTTGCTGACCTTCTTCCAGAAGCCACATTTTTTTCATTCAAGAGCCGCATGTGGCTCCCGAGCTGCGGTTTGGCCATGCCTGGTCTATAGTAAACTCCATAAAACACTGTCCGATCTTCAATTAAACCAATTGCTCTTTCAAACCCTTCAGTCTCTTTTCCTTTCACAGACACACAGATCTTCAGCTGCCTACCAAAGCCTACTTTTTTTATGCTTAGAGGCCTGACAGCCCATCTACCTTACATTTTCAAGCTAGTGGGCACAATTACATGTCCAAGTCTTTCACCTGATCCTGGAACACAGACCCATCCTCATCACAAAATGAAACCATGCAGTACATCAATGTGGTTACCTGTTTCCGTTGCCATGGTAATGTAGACAAGCTGAGCATTACAGTGAACAATTCTGATTCAGATGCCCAAGTTGGCAGGTGTCCTTTTTGGTGTCTAAATGCACAGCTGAACTGTAAAATGTAGGATTCAGTGCGCTTAAGCACTTCAAGACTGACCCCAGCTGGTGAAATGCACTGCTTATAGCTCACAAACTTTAATAAAGCTACCACCATTTACACAAGTGGTAGATCTGACCTATTGACTTCAGTGGGACTACATCAGGTTACACTAACTGGGAATCTGTCTCCTTCCTGTCAACTTCTTTCTCAGCCTTTGTTCCTGCCTCAAAAAATGTCTGTACAATGGCTGTTCTCCCTGAGAGAGATACCAACACACGTCACCATTACAAAGCCAGTGAACAGTGATGGTGCAGCTGATAGGAAAGATCTTCCAGAACTGAAGCTATGGAATTATGTCCTACAATATATTTAATAAGTTTTAAAATCCATTTTACTGGGACATCTCTGCAGTCTGGTGGCAGCCACCAGGGAATCTCAAAAGCTGTTTATTTTTTAAGTTTCTAGGTGCAGATGAGGTAGAGCTGAAGGGCTATTCTGGATCATAAAGTGCCTAATATGAGAAAAAACTATGAATGGGAAGGAGGCATTATGGGAAAAAATGGCTGCACAGTGTCTACACCAGTGGTTCCCACCCTGTGGTCCAGGGACCCCTGGGGGCCCATGGAATTCTTGCAAAGGGTCCGTGAACACATCTGGCCCCAGCCACTGCCAGCCAGTGATCCATGTTGGAGAGGGCTCCAAATCACGGGTGTCAAACTTACAGCCCGCAGGGCGGAATCCAGCCTCCCAAGGAGCTGATCCAGCCCTTAGAGCTGCTGCCTCAGCTGTGCCTGGAACCTGTCTGCAGCAGCGAACTGCAAAGACAGGCTCCTAGCACAGCAGGGCTAGACTGCTTCTCACTCACTCACATAGAATCATAGAATCATAGGGTTGGAAGGGACCCCACAAGGTCATCTAGTCCAACCCCCTGCCAAAAAAAGCAGGACCACTCCCATTAGATCATCCCAGTCAGTGTTTTGTCCAGCTGGGACTTGAACACCTCCAGAGATGGAGATTCCACCACCTCCCTAGGCAACTTATTCCAATGCTTCACCACTCGCCTAGTAAGGAAGTTTTTCCTAATGTCCAGCCTGGACCGCCCCAGCTGTAACTTGAAACCATTGCTTCTCGTTCTGCCCTCTGTTACTACCGAGAACAGTCGAGCTCCCTCCTCCTTGGAGCAACCCTTCAAGTAGTTGAAGGTTGCTATCAAATCCCCCCTCAGTCTTCTCTTCTGCAGGCTAAATAAGCCTAGTTCCTTCAGTCTTTCTTCATAGGGCTTGTGCTCCAGCCCTTTGATCATTTTGGTTGCCCTCCTCTGGACTCTCTCTAATTTGTCCATGTCCTTTTTGTAGTGGGGAGCCCAAAACTGGACACAGTATTCCAGATGTGGCCTCACTAGTGCAGAATAGAGGGGAATGATCACATCCCTTGATCTGCTGGTAACACTTCTTCTGATGCAGCCCAGTATGCCATTGGCCTTTTTGGCAGCAAGAGCACACTGCTGACTCATATCCAGCTTCCCATCCACCATGACTCCCAGGTCCTTTTCTCCAGTGCTGCTATTTAGCTGATCACTCCCCAGCCTGTAGCAGTACATGGGGTTTTTTCGTCCCAAGTGCAGGATTTTACACTTATCCTTGTTGAACCTCATGAGATTCCTCTTGGCCCACTGCTCCAGTTTGTCTAGGTCTCCCTGAATCCTGTCTCTGCCCTCTAGGGTGTCTACCGTTCCCCCCAGTTTGGTATCATCTGCAAACTTACTAAGTGTGCAATCTATCCCATCATCCAGATCATTAATGAAAACATTGAACAGAACTGGCCCCAGGACCGACCCCTGGGGCACACCACTCGTTACTGCCTGCCAACTTGACATGGAGCCATTGATTCCTACGCGCTGAAACCGTTGTTCTAGCCAGTTTTCTATCCACCTTACAGTCCATGCATCTAACCCATACCTCCTTAATTTGCCAATGAGAATGCTGTGGGAAACCGTATCAAAAGCCTTGCTAAAGTCAAGGTATATCACATCAACGGCTCTTCCCGCATCCACAAATCCAGTCATCTCATCATAGAAGGCGATGAGGTTGGTCAGGCATGATTTACCCTTGGTAAATCCATGCTGACTGTTCCTGATTACTCTATTTTCCTCCAAGTGTTTCAGGATGGATTCTTTGAGAAGCTGCTCCATGATTTTTCCAGGGATTGAGGTGAGGCTGACAGGTCTGTAATTCCCTGGATCGTCCTTTTTGCCTTTCTTGAAGATAGGTACTATATTTGCTTTTTTCCAGTCCTCTGGCACCTCCCCCGTTCGCCACGAGTTTTCAAAGATAATGGTCAATGGTACTGCTATCTCATCAGCCAGCTCCCTCAGCACCCTCGGATGCAGTTCATCCGGCCCCATGGACTTGTGAACATCTAGTTTCTTTAAGCAGTCCCTAACCTGACCTACTGTCACCAAGGGCCTCTCTTCTTCTCCCCAGTCCCCCGTACCTAGTGTAGTGGGCTGGGAGCTGACCTTGCTTGTGAAAACTGAAGTAAAAAAAGCATTGAGCACTTCAGCTTTTTCCTCATCCTCTGTCACGAGGATGCCTGCCCCATTCAGTAAGGGACCTACACCATCCCTGATCCTCTTCTTGTTATTGATATACTTGTAGAACCCCTTCCTGTTATCCTTCGCATCCCTTGCTAGTCGCAACTCCATTTGTCCTTTGGCCTTTCTGATTTTATCCCTGCAGTCCCGAGCAATGTCTTTATATGCCTCCTTAGTCATCTGTCCTAGCTTCCACTTCCTGTAAGCGTCCTTTTTATGCTTCATGCTTTTATGCTTTATGAGCTGAGTCACAGCATAGGGGAACAAAGGAAGCACTCCAGCCAATCCTGACTCAGCTCTGCTGTGGCCTGCCAACAAGAGTTTCAGTCACATCAGGCTAGGTCGGTTCTGGAGAGCCACCACACTGCCCCCCATCGCAGTTGCTCGTTGTCAGTCAGTCAGCATGCTAATATGATTGACAGCACTTTGCACAAATCACAAATAAAGGAAAAAGTGGCTGGGACCCATGTGCGAACAAGCCAATCAAAGGCCAGCATTCTGAATGACTGACCATGATAGGCAGAAGGGGAAGAGACAGGAGCCTAGCCTGGCTGCCTGTGACTGAGACTGATTTTTTTTTGCCTGCCACCAGGAGGTAGGGGAAGGGGAAAGGAAAGGGCAATGGGAGTGGGTCTGGGAGCCACTGTGGCAAAGCAGAGCTCACAAGGTAGAGAAAAGGGAAGGTGTGGGAGAGCCTGCAGGGTTGGGGAGGGAGGAAGGGGAGCCCATGCTGCTCTGAACACAGAGGGGGAAAGGGTTAGTGAGCCCATGCAGCCCCCTGGCCCACAACAGGTGTCCTGCCCTCCAATGTGGCCCCCCACATAGAATGAGTAACATCTTTGTACTAAATGAATTGTTTATTTGCCTGCTTTAAGAAACCAAACATTGGATATGTCCCCACTTCTTGGGAGTAGGTGGCGGCCAGGTCCTCCACTGCCCTTCTGCAGCACCACTACCTGCGGTCAGTCCCTGATAACAAGTATTATCATATGAGGGAGGTCCACAAAATTTTGTGACATTAAAAAGGGGTCCTCATACTCAAAAAGGTTAGGAACCACTGGTCTATGTTATTGCTCTCAATGGCAGATTACAATACTGTGCTAAATCCCTTAAAAATTACCTATAAGCTGTAGATGCTTCAATTTTGGGGCACCCAAGTTGATGCTCCTTAGAGGCGCTAGATTTTCATAAAGCATCAAGCACCTATCCTGTGAGGTGTCTCAATCTAGGGACCAAGGATCACTAATGACTTTGGCCAACCTGGAGAAGTTCAGCTATACAAGATGTGGGAAGACCTGTAGAAGAGGTGGGAAGTCCTCCCCATTCAGCTCAGCTGAGGGCTAACTCTCAAAACTGCCTCTGGAGGGCAGCTTAAATGTCAGCATTGCTGGAGATGGTGCCAGAGGACAGAAGCCTTTCTCCTCAAAACCCAAGAGAACAGGAAACCCACGAGGGAGTATTTAAGTGCCTCCTATTGATGCAGAGACCCTGTGATCTCCCTGCACATTTGAGCAATTAACTGCACCCCAAGATTTTAAGAGAAACTTAGAAGAGAATAGACAGGCTTGGATGCTTCAAGCAAGTCACTTCACCTTGGGGAGTAAAAAGGGTAAAGGTGAGGAAGGTGAGAGGAGCAGATAAGGCCTGAAGCTTGTTCCAGGACCTGAGGAAGAAGGGAAAACAGATCAAAGGAGGTAAATGGAAACAAGGACCAAGAATGGAGATGAAGGGGGGAGATAGGATCAAGGCAAGGAAAGACTTGGAGGAAGTAACAAAGAGCTAAGGAGCTGTGGGAAGGTAAAGAAAACTGAGGAAGGCAGAAGGAGAATGAAAAGCAGGGATTTCCAGACCCCATTTTCCTTGGACACTAAGGTGGGATGTTCAAAAGCACTGAGTGTTTGCCTAACTAAGCTTCCACTGGAGTCAATGGTTAGATTCCCACCTACACCAGTGGGTGCAGGGTGAAATCAACAGCCTATCACCACCAGCTTCATTTCCACCCTGAAAGGCCAACAGGCTGTGCATGAGCAAAGACTCTCCTCCTGCTCTGCTGCTCCCCAAACCAGCAGGAGTTTACATTTTCAAAGACGCATGGTCACAAGGTCACTCTTAGCACACAGAGTCCAACGTTCCCCTCCTATCTCCTGCCCTGGGGTTTGTCTTTCAGAGAAAATTAGACACTGAACAGACAAACACTGGCCTGAGCTAACTTCCCTGCTGAGGTGAGCAGATAGCTGGATAGGCTGCTAAGGTTCTGGATGGCATCCTGTCCCTCAATACTCAGTCAGACTCTTCTTTTGCTCCTCATGAGACCCACCTGGTCTTGCTTACATGGTGAGTGTGTGGAACAGCTCTGCACATCCAAGCAGAGAACAGTGAAGTGCTCTTGAATGTCAAGTGGAGAAGAACATCAAGACGCTTTGTTGCACACATGGGTACCAGATCACACTCAAGTTCTTCCTTGTTTTGTCAAAGATGTTAGGGCTTTTTTTTGGTCACCTCACTCAATATAATTTCTTAGCATATAAGCTCTTCAGTGCACAGACCAGGTAGTGGCAAAAACAATAAAACACAATGAGTTTTCATGCTGATAGGGATCTGACCTTCTATAAGCTACTGAAATATAAATACTAAGCTGTAATAATAATCAGCACCTCTTTCCAAATATTATTGGACCATCTTCACTGCTCTGAACAAGGGAGTGTCTGCAAAGACCATCTGTTTTTTGTGCAAGGGAAAAACGAACATGGCCTACAAAAGATAAGGATATTAGGTAATAAGCCATTAAGGGGCTTCAGGAAAGGGCTGGATGTTTTCAGGTCCCAGCAAAATGGAGTACTGCAAAAAGGACACAGGGATGGGAGTGAGCTTCTGGCAATGGAACTAATCAGGAATTTTTTCATTGCCAGGGTTCTTGGATGTAAAACGCAGTTTCTGCAACATAGAAATTTCCCATAAGACAGTTTCAATCTTGATGTTTCCCTATTTTCTATCAGAAAAATGTCAGTATTTTGGCTGTTCATCCCAATTTGGGATGGAAACTAATTTCCAAATTTGGGAATTTCCATGGGAGGGAAATTCCATTTAACAGGCTCTATAGTGAATGCTAAGGAAGAATCTAGTTGCTGAAGTCAGCTGCACCAAACCAATCCTAGTGAGACTGAAAGTAGTAGTACTTCTCCTGAATGATACAGAGACTCAAAACTGTAGTTACAAAGGTCACAGATCTCTCCACCATCTTGACTTAGTTCAGAATGGCCAAACTCTAAGGCTATGTCCACACACAAGTGCTTGTTTCGAAACAAGCCATTTCAAAATAAGGCCTTATTTTGAAACAAGTTATTTCGAAACAACAAAAACAGTTAATTCAAAATAAGGAAAAAAGGAGGAAATCGAAATAACACGTCCACTGTGACATGCTATTTTGAAATAGGAGAGAGGAGGGGGAGGGAGGCCCTGTGTTGGGCCGGGGAGGACCTGCCCCTGGGCTTCTCCAGTCCCCCCGCAGCTCCTGCTGGGGGCGGAGGAGCTTCCCCAGTGCGGCGCCGGGGAAGCCCCCACCCCCCCTGCACCTGGCAGGAGCCATGGGTGCCCAGGGCTTGGGGCCAGCCCCAGTCGGCTTGCCCCCTTTCCTCTTGCCGGGGGTAAGGGGGCAAAAGGGGTTGAGGCTCCCATCCCCCCTGCTCCCAGCAAGGGGAAGCTTTGGGGAAACCAGCTGGGGCGCCCTCCAGCCCCCTACATCCCACTCAGCACCCTAGCCAGGGTGCTGATCCCTGGCCAGGGTGCTGGGAGGGGGTGGAACCTTCCCCCCAGGGTGCTATGCAGCCTGGGAGGAAGGTCCTTGTTATTTCAAAACAATCCTTGTTTCGAAATAACACGTCCAAAGGGCTTATTTTGAAACAACTGGTTTTGAAATAACCCTCCTTTCAAAAGCAAAGTCGTTTAAGCTGTTTCGAAAGGAGGGCTCTTGTTTCGAAATGAGGAATTCCCTCCATTCAAAACAAGAAAATGTCGTGTGGACATAGGGACTTTTATTTCAAAACAACCAGTGTTGTTTCGAAATAAAAGCCCTGTGTGGACATGCCCTAAGAGATTTGGTATGCGTTCATGACAAGGAGAGTGTGAATAATCTTCAAAGTGTGCTCTGCAGTTTGGAGGACCTGAGCAAAAGTATTCAAAATGCTTTTGCCAGGAAATAACAAACTTAAGAAATGTACTAAAAATCTAAAGTTTGTGCACATGATGGAACAACCAAGTGAAGAAAAAGGATAAATGACCTTTCATTTAAGTGGTCATCAAAGGGGACTCTCCTCCAGTTTCCTTACATCAATTATGCGAATAGCAGACGGACGGCATATGTTGTATAAGCTGGAAAATACAGGGGCAGAGCTCAGTGCACATGTAGGTTTGGGCTTTGCTGGAGTTAGTACAGCAAGTTGATATTCTATTGCAGCTCTGGCACTCATTCTCACTGCCAGCACCATGTCCATTGTGCAAGTGAGTTTCTGAACTTTGTGTTCAGCTAATCTAATGAGGCTCTACCTTTCAAGATTCACTGTCTACAGGAACATTTTCATTTCTGTCTTCTCCATGTCAGAGAAAAGCACCATGATTCTCTTTTCCACTAACAGTATGGTCATAAGCATAAGTTTCTGAGCTCTCCTCAGTTTTTTGTGTATACTAGACAAGCTGTAAGATCTTTTCTTTGAACAAGCCTAAAGCATTTAAGCAGCTCAGTGAAGCTCTTCCATAACACGGACCCTACAGGACTACTCAGCTAAGTTTCTTGGTTCCCCTGGGGTCTCATTCTCCATTCCTGCCAAATGAGGCCCATTTTTACATGGTGGCTTTGCTGATGGGAGAGCAGTTGTTAATAATGAAGATTTTGCATATATTATTATGCATCTATACACATCTGAGACTTGGCAAGTTTCACAGTAGTTGCATTTTCCCAAAAGTGGAGGCCAAACACATTACAGGACAAAAAATATTCATGGAAAAAAAACCAATGAGATCGAACTTACAAAGTTGTTTGTCTGGAATTTTTAGAGATGCTGTTAAGAGAGTAAAATGCCTACTGAACTGAGCATCTAACTGAATTCCTACTGAACTGAGTACATAACCCTGCTCAGGTTCCTTTGAAAATAGAAGTCAGAGGAGCTATCAATTTATACCAGCTCCACTGTGTCTACATTAGTGATTCTTTACAAACCCAAACTCAGATCAGAGATGTATGCAGTCCCTTAAGTTTGCAAGCCACATGGTTTTAGTTTTGGAACTGAGACAGGAGTCTAGTTACAAGCCAGCTGATCACATTATGACTGAGTGGAAAGCCTTGCAAGAATCAGGCAGCAGGGCAGTATCAGGAAAGTTTTGCTGAATTCTAGAATCTGCCTATGTTCAAAAGCAACACCCAGAAAAGGAAAAACCAGAAAAAGGCAGTAAATCTCTGTGAAATGAAGCTGTTAAGTTTTACATATATGCCCACCTGTCCAGGCACATTGATACTAATTAGGAAAATCACTGGCTTGAATAGCCACTGGGTCAGAAGATCACACACTATGAATGGATTTTTCCCACCCTATGCCAAAAGTCCTAACACCTAGAAGCCTGGAACCTTAAAGCTAGGCTCCTAAATGGAGGCTTTCAGCCTGATTTTCAAATGCGCTAAGTGCTTGCAGCTGCTATTAACTTCCACGGCAGCTGGGGTTGCTCAGTGTCTCTAGAACTCTGGCTTCTATTTAGGTACCTAAATGTGAACTTTGGAGCCTGACTTTAGGGACTCAGGTTTGGAAATATTTGCCCTAGAGTACAGCATGATCCATCACGTAAGTGAGGGGGAGGAAGAAATGTACTGTCAGAAAACGTCATCTCTTAAAAGTGCAGAAATCCAACTGTGGGAGGATTTACGGGAGTTCAAATCTAGGGGACGCCGGGAAAGACAGCTAAATAAACACATAGATCATGCTTCCTGAAAGCTGATGTCAAGATCATAAAAAATCAACTCGATTATAGGAGCAGACAGGTGGTGATTGGTGCAATCCCTATGCACTGTGTCCTGGAGTCTTTGGCTGGCTTTGTCCACTGGACACATCACCAGCAGATGCTTTCCTGATTATAAATGTATAAATTATAACCCAGTGTCCTGAGTTTACACAATCTGAGAACTATCTTTTGAATGGGGCATGGGAGGGGAGAAGGACTAGTTCTTCCAATAGATTATTGTAGCCATTCACCACTTAATACCTTAGTGGGCATAGAACTTGGAGGGTTAAAATTCTGTATTAACAGGTGCACACTGCAAAGAAGAGCACTGTGGCTTGAGGGTCTAGTTTGTTAGATTTAGAGTTCTGTATCTGTATGGTGCCCAAATCATGCCTTTGAGCAGCAGCAGACCATCCATGCTCAACTCTCTGCCCCTAATAGCTGTTTTGTTCTTACCCATTCTTCTTTATCAGAAACCCACCAAGGTGTAGAAATCATGCGAGGACTTCTCATGACAGAGGACAGAATTCCCAGCCAAGGGCAGGCAACCATTCCCTACTCCCTCCTATCAGCAGGCAGCTGCCGTCTCAGCACTCCTTCACTGCCTGTGATGGCTCTGCAGCACACTGCCTCAGTTTCCCTCTCACAGAGTGCCTCAAAATCTCTACCCCATCTTAAAACATTCCCTTTCTGGAGGGAAAGTTAATTTATTAAGTCCACACGCACAACACCTTCCCCCTCACAACCATTGGTTCCCACAGTTCAAACAGTTCTCTGTACTTCAGGAAGCGGGTCCCTGTCTCTTTGCCAGAGATGGGTAATAATCCCAACTCCATCACTCTCTGGGAACCAGGACTCCCCAGCCTGTTTCCTAGAGCTGGTTATAGGCCAAAACTTTATTCTTTGCAGGAGCCAGTCTTGCTTTCTGCAGCACTCACCTGTCACTTCTTCTGTCCTGCTTCCCACACTTCACCCCTACCTAGCTGTGCCAAGCTTCCCACTGTAACTCAGGCCATCCAGACTACTCCTGAACTGTCGTGGAGATCAGCTCTGTCTAGCTGAAGCTGTGGAGCTCTCTACCTGAGCAGAGAACTTTGCAAGTAAGATTTTCATCACTTACAATATTTTTAACTGGTGCCTTGCGATCTAAAATACCCCCCCCCTTTATTTTTAATCACCCTGGACATTTTAAATGGAACTATTTCATGATATCATTGCTTAGTTTTACACAAAGTATTTTTTTCACTTAGCCAGTCACTAGACTGGAACACAAAAAGCAGAGCTTTCATTACCGGGGTTGTTAATTTCAGGTTGGTTTAGAACAAATGGCTCTGATGCTGTTAGCGAATATATTAATGACTATAACTTGCATTTCTACAGTGCCTTTTATTCTCAAAGGTTCCACAGTTCTTTACAAACTGCAGGCTGACAAAAGCACACTGAAATCACACCACCCACCACAAAAATACAACCACCTCAAGTGGTAGGTGGCAGCTGCTTAACAGTGCACAGCAACCCCACTTAAATTCCAGTTTTTATTTTTAGTGCAGGAAGCAAAGAGCTAAGTTCACTAGAGGAAACTACAAGAGGGAAGTTTCCTAGATGGCTGAGCGTAGATGAGCAGCACTCATTTCTCACCAATACTGAAATTCATGCAGCTCTTCAAGGAACTAAAGTTCATGTTAAAGAGGATGGCAGCAACAAGATAAGTGTTAGATGTTGCAATGTGCAAAACACTGATGCCAGATGGAGGCATGCTTGAGCCCTCCCATATTTATTATGAACATTGGTCAAGCTGAACATGTTAGCAAGGGTTGTGAATACATAAATGAGGCTGGCACAGTCTATCATTCTGTCTCTAGCACCTAGGCCACATATCAAGGTTGATGAGTCTGTATCAGCTCCAAGTCTTTTATCTCAAGGAAGCAACACAGTCTCAGATAGTTATCGCCGCAGGTCTCAGGTTTAACCCCTAACACAACACAAACAGCAGCAGCTTTCAACTGCACCACCAGAGACACAAAAGGTAGGAGAATGAGGAAGATAAAGATGATGGTCCCGGGCGGCAGGGAGAGCTGGCTCCCGCATCGCCCACGGTGGTGGCCCCCGCCGATCCTGGGCAGCAGGGAGAGCCGGCTCCTGCATCACCCACCGGGATGCAGCCACCCGGCGGGGCAGCAGGGAGAGCCAGCTCCAGCCCCAGCCGCCCCACCAGCAGCCCTAGAGCCCAGGCAGAGGCATGGGGGATGGGGCGCCCTGCACACCCCCGCAGACCCTGCAGCAGGGGCTAAACTGTAGGGGCGCCCCAGTACACCAGCCCCAGGCCGCCTAGAAGTGGCCAGGGATGCAGCCAGTCCCCCCAGCCCCTGGCCACCTGCAAGCGGCCAGGGGAGATCCAGCTCCCCCAGCCCCTGGCGGGCTCCGCAATCTCTGGTCAATTTCACAGCTGTGAAATTGACCAGGCTGGGAGCTGCTTGTGGGGTGCTGCAAGCAGCTCCCAGCCCCATCGGGGTCCTAGCCCCTGCCCCTGTGCTCACACTGCCTGGGCAAAGAGGGCTAGCAGGGAGCTAGAAGATTCATGCCCCCAACACCTGGGAAGCGGCAGGTAGGAGAGGCAGCAGGATCTTTTCCCTGCCACCCAGAAAGTGGCAGGGAAGAGAGCTCCCCCATCTGTGCACCCCCCCCAGTGTTATTCCCCTGCCACTGGGGATGGGTTGGCAACATGGTCCTGCCAGGGGGCCATGTTGCCATACCTCCCGCCATGCCCCTCTCCAGAAGCGAAACAGCATGTCCACACACAGGGCATGCTATTTTGCTTTGAGGGTTTCTGTTATTTTGATTTAATATTTTGTTATTTCAAATTAAGTTATTTTGAAATAAGGATTTTATTTCAAAATAACTTATTTTGAAATAACAGTTTACATGTGAACACAGGCTAAAAGTCCTCAACATCCAGCTCCTAAGGAGGAGATTGAAAGAGAGATTCCAAGAAAAAAAAGCAATTGAAAGAAAAATGTATCTTGGGGTCCTTCCCACAGAGAGGCCCTCTAAACTGCTGTAGACGTAGCGATGACTCTTCCTAACAGCCTCCTACTGTCTGACATAGAGACTATAAACACAAAACCAAAAAGACCAGAAATAAAGTGCAAATTTTTAATCACTGAGTGTAATTAACCATTGGAGCAATCTAGCAAGGGTTGTGGTGGATTCTCCTTCATCGACAACTTTTAAGTCAAGAGTGGAGATCAGTTCCTGGAGAAAGATATGCTCTAGGAATTATCTTGGGGACAGTCTATGGCCTGTGTATGCAGGAAGCTAGACTAGCTGATCACAATGGTGTCTGACCTCAGAATCTATGAAGTTAAAGGGTGCTGGGAGCCTTTTAAAGCTGGTTAAAACATAAAAGGTAGTTCTGTAACAACAAAAACTGCTGAATTTTATCTTCATTTCCCAAGTTCAGAAATGGTCCCATCATTCATTTTTCAAAAGTTTTCACCTTTTTTAAGTCTTCATTTTTATAAAAACATCAAAATTTTCCCAAGCATTTCAACCACTTTTTTCATAAAAATCTTCAGCCACACAAGGTGTGCCACTTTATGCAAAATAGCTTTTAAAAAGCGTCGATATTTTTCATGAAAAATGTAAATGCCTTTTTTTAAACAAAAACACATTTTATCTGAAAACTTTCATCAGCTGTAGACAACTTACTCCTACTGAGGCTCTGGCCTTGTGGCAGAGTGGTGGGTAAAGGCCGAACATTTATGTTCAATTTTAAAAGGGGTTTTATAAACTGTAATAGGAACAGGAATGTTTTCTTTATATGTTTACAAAAATTCAATGAAACCAGATCTTTGGGCTGTAATCATGCCTTTGGGCCATGTAATCATGTACTTGTTACAGTGAACGAGAACTATGAAGTGGTTTCGTTGTCCAAACCAAGTACCGAAAGCAGGATAGGAATACAAACATAGTGATGGACATGGCTGAGGCAGTGTGGCCTTGTCGTCAGAGCACCAGAGTAAAATTCAAAATTCTTGGGTTTTGCACCTCGTACTGCTACTGGGTGACTTTGGAGAGGACCCTGTCATATGTCTCTGCCTCAAAAGTACTTCAAGATCTATGGGTGAAAAGCGAAGCAGTATTTTTATTATTATGCTGAGTAGTAGAACTGTAGGAGGAGAACATGCATTGTTAAGGGGAAAACTGAGAATGAAAAAAATTCTTCCAGATCTTCACATTGCTTAAAAGCATGGGTCAGCTGTCAAAACACAGCACTTTTCTATTGGGCTAGGACCATTTTGATGAAATTAATTTTGCTAAGTCAGATGAAGTTTAAATTTACCAGCACTGGTCAGTCATGAAAAATGCATAATAACCAGCATTGGAAGAGCTCTGACACTCAGCACCAGAGGGTAAATTTAACTAATTCTAAGAATATAGATCAATAAAACTAATGTACTGGTAGCCGTTGTGTGAAGTATCCAAATTGGAACAGAAGTCATTTGTATTACAAAGCCTTGTATTAATTCTCAGTATCTATTGTTTTACACATTCAGTTAATCTTGGTCTTCCACTTCATGTTCAATATCAAAACATGGGACATGAGACTTTGTATTAGGTACGCTAGCCTTTTCAGAACCAAGTACAGTTTGAGGGAGGATGTTACTTTGAATATAGACAAGAGCCCCAAGAATAATAGATAGTGAGCAGTCCAGACTACAGTCAAAAGAGAAACATTACAACATACTTGGAGAGGAGCCACATATTTAGGCCTAGATCCTAAATCAAAAAGAGTTAGGGACTTACATACCTTTGAGGATCTGGGACTTGGTCTAAATATGGAATTAAAAGCCTGAATTTAGGCCTCTCATTTTTAAAAATCTCAGTCATAGACACTAGAGATCAGAAAGTCCCACTGAGTTTGGAGATGCCTTTTAAACAAAACCGCATGACCAAGCACCCTGAGCTTCGAAGCAGTCACACATCCTCAAAGATGCAATATGGACCCTGCTCTAATTAGTTCAAATATAATCCATTCCCTTGCAGCCACCATATGACAGTTCCCTACAGTATCTTTTCCAATTCTCTGTGCAGTCTAGTTGTATTAAATCTCTTTAGTGTTGGTGCTTCCATGGAGTCTCACCAACAGACCTGGGCAAAGATTTTCCACTGATAAATTAATTAAATAAATTAGCCCTGGCCCAACACTTCTTACCTTCAAATTATTCTCAAATGAGTTTGTTCAGACATATACTGTGAACCCTAAGTACAAACAAATGTTAACTGCTGGACTGCTCACTCTTCATGCTCTGTGATTGGTCACCTCACTCACATGGTATTTTTCCTGCTGTTCCATGATTGGATGGCCTAAATTTTAGGAGGAGGAGTATTTAAAGAGGAGTTCAGTGGGGGTCACTTAGTTGTGGTTGGGAAGGTCATCCCTCACTCAAAGAAGGCTCACTACATCCATATAAAGTAGAAAACTACTACTACTTGCATTTTACAGAAACATTAAGTAAATCACAAAAGGAGTCCACGGCAGAGTCCTGAGTTTGTTGTTTTCTGTCTTGTGTTCTAACCACAAGCCTGTCTTTTGCTTTGAGTACAAACTGTATTGCTCTTCTGGTCAATCTGTTGGAGACCAGGATGAAAAATCACTTAAGTCTAATACAAAAATTGTACTACTGGACCAGCCATGCACCAAGTCAAGAGAGAATCCCTGACTACCAAGAGTAGTGATTTAGCGTACTCCCAATTTTTGGATGCCCAACTTGAGACACTTAAAAAGGGACCCAATTCTCAGAAGGTAGGTCTGAAAACCAGAGCCTCTTATGGTGATTTGAGCTGAGCACCTAAAATCACTATTCACTTCTCAATATAAGAGATGATGTGTGTCTTTAGGGACCCAGGCAGATTCCCATACTCAGCTAGGGAGCAGTGGAGATCTAGAATTTGGAGGATTTGACCATGCACTGGGGAAGCTCCTCAACAGATATAAGTCAGCATAGTTACACGGATCTACACCTGCATAAAATTCAGACTCACAGTCTTCATCAATGTCACATTCTCAGCACTCTTCCCTGACCCAATCTCCCAGCTCATGCAGGGCAAGTATATAACATGGATTCCAGCCCAGGCTATAGTCTGCCTCAAAGGATGGTTTGATTTTTCCATTGAGCACCTACTTAAAATGTGTTTGAGGGTGGAGCCGTTTCACTGCGGAGTGGTGCATAACTTTTCTTGATCTTGTGGCTGCTATGACATCCATTAAACTGACACAGGAACTGAACACAGGCCAGAGCTTATGATGGTTGTGGCCTTGTCAGGATCATTCTACTATTTGTCTCTGAACAAGAAGGAACTTATTGCCGGTGGTGTGATCAACAGTCTCTGGCATTAGAGCATTCGCCCTATTCGTATTTGCAGGAACTTGCATCTTTTCTTTTTTGACCTACTCAGCTTTTCAGGCTCAGGCACGTGATCACAACAGCTGTGGCAGCACAACATGTATCAGGAGCAAAACCTTTCTCATACCTGCAGAGAAGTTCTATGTAGCTATCTCAAAAGACAAACGAATGCTAAAAAATAAAAATAGAAAACCCCACTGAGATCTGGAGAACAGAGAAAGCCATTGATACAGTCCTGTGTTAGACCATTAATAATAAGGTGCTGTGCTTGCATCTGGAGCTATTTCAAGTTGTTCCTTGTATATTAATCATGTGCATTTTATATAATAAAGCCTTGTCTCTACCCACAATCTAGGACACCCGTATTCCCATATGGCAGCTTTAATGACTTAGCAAGGCTAACAAAGCTCTGCACTCTAAAGAAGGCTACAGTTGGGTTCATACCAAAGTAAGGTCCTCTGGAGGCAATAAAACACTAAGGAGATGCTATCTAGTGGATTTGGAGCACTTCATTCCTTTGAAAGTCAAGTAGACAGCTGATTTAAAGTTTCCAGCTAGGTCATACAAAAGTCAGCAGCGTTTGCAACCAGCCGAGTTCAGAGTTTGAATATTTATGGTGTCAATCTGAAATCCAGATAACCACAAATAATCTAAACCCATTAATTCCCTCTGCATGAGAGAAGCACTCTGGACATTAACGTCCAGATTGCTAGGGTTACTGTGAGACTGTATGCAGACTTTTTTTTGGTGGGGGGGGGGAAGCATTCTGCACTGATGGGGCCACAGTTCCCCAGATGAGACTGTCTTCCAGGAAACTGGACTTGGTACCATGTGATTAGCAATGCTTGGAAGCAGAGGTAAAGAAACATTCAGGTCTCATTTAGCACAGCAGGGGACAGCCTGATAAACAGCAGCGATCAATAGACAGCACTGCAGCCATGTAGGGTAATCACACAGATTCTGCCCACTTATCAAAGCTGCCCACAGCCCTGCAGCAGAATTCACCCATGTTGGGTGCATGGGTGAAAAGTGCTTCACCTTTATACACAGTAGCTATGTTCCCTCTACGCTGTGCGCGTGTGCATGCGCACACAGGTTGTGAAACCTGCGCACACAACAAAATAGAGTGTGCACAAAAAAATTCAACGGTGCTAATATTTTTATGCTACTTTTAAGAAGGCAATTTCAAGTAGCATGTTTCAAATAAGGTTTTGTAATTTATAAAATCATTTCCAACACCATATCAAAGTAAAATTTAGACATTATTTACATCATACACACTTACTTTGTTGCACTCACAAGTTTGACCACACTCACTGGAGTGTGCACAAATTTGTACACTGTTTCCAAAAATTTGCACAAAAGAAATTTTTTGCACACACAGCATATAAAAAAATTAGAGGGAACAAGAAAGGGAAAAAGGAGGATCCGGGGAATTACAGACCTGTCAGCCTCACCTCAATCCCTGGAAAAATTATGGAGCAGGTTCTCAAAGAAGCCATCCTAAAACACTTAGAGGAAAATAAAGTGATCAGGAACAGTCAGCACGGATTTACCAAGGGTAAACCATGCCTGACCAATCTCATCTCCTTCTATGATCAGATGACTGGTTTTTGGATGTAGGAAGAACCGTTGATGTGATATACCTTGATTTTAGCAAGGTTTTTGATACAGTTTCCCACAGCATTCTCATTGGCAAATTAAGGAAGTATGGGTTAGATAGGTGGACTATAAGGTGGATAGAAAACTGGCTAGATCAACAGTTTCAGTGTGTAGGAATCAATGGTTCCATGTCTAGCTGGCAACCAGTAACAAGTGGTGTGCCCCAGGGGTCGGTCCTGGGGCCGGTTCTGTTCAACATTTTCATCAATGATCTGGATGATGGAATAGACTGCACTCTCAGTAAGTTTGCGGATGACACCAAGCTGGGGGGAACAGTAGACACGTTGGAGGGCAAGGACAGGATTCAGGGAGACCTAGATAAATTGAAACAGTGGGTCAATAGAAATCTTATGAGGTTCAATAAGGACAAGTGTAAAATCCTGCACTTGGGATGGAAAAACCCCATTCGCTGCTACAGGATGGGGAACATTCAGCTAAGCAGCAGCACTATAGAAAAGGACCTGGGGGTCATAGTGGATGGGAAGCTGGATATGAGTCAGCAGTGTGCTCTTGCTGCCAAAAAGGCCAATGGCAGACTGGGCTGCATCAAAAGAAGTATTACCAGCAGATCAAGGCATGTGATCATTCCCCTCTGTTCTGCACTGGTGAGGCCACATCTAGAATACTGTGTTCAGTTTTGGGCTCCCCACTACAAAAAGGACAGGGACATGCTAGAGAGAGTTCAGAGGAGGGCAACCAAAATGATTAAAGGGCTGGAGCACAAGCCCTACGAGGAAAGACTGAAAGCATTAGGCTTATTTAGTCTGCAGAAGAGAAGATTGAGGGGGGGATTTGATAGCAACCTTAAATTACTTGAAGGGATGCTCCAGGGAAGATGGAGCTCGACTGTTCTCGGTAGTAACAGAGGACAGAATGAGGAGCAATGGTCTCAAGTTGCGGTTAGGGAGGTCGAGGCTGGATATCAGAAAAAACTTTTTTTACTAGGCGAGTGGTGAAGCATTGGAATGAGCTGCTGAGGGAGGTGGTGGAATCTCCATCTTTGGAGGTGTTTAAGACCCGGCTGGACAAAACCATGACTGGGATGGTTTAGTGGGAGTGGTCCTGCCTCTGGCAGGGGATTGGACTAGATGACCTGTGGGGTCCCTTCCAACCCTATGATTCTATGATTAGCACTTTGAACCATGATTCACTGCTACATTTCAGGGACATACTTGCCCTCACAAGTACACCCTTCTGAAATGTGGTACATTCACCTCAGAAATATTCCAGCATACAAGTTCCAAAGGGGAAACTTTATTAGTCTAGTTCAGCAAAACAAACAAGGAGTCCTGTGGCACTTCTAAAGACTAACAAATGTATTTATTGCATGAGCTTTCATGGAAGAAAATCCTACTTCACCAGACACTTGAAGATGCAGAATTCACAGTAAAGTGGGTTACAGCCCATGAAAGCTTATGCTTGAAGAAATTTTTTTAGTCTTTAAGGTGCCAAAGGACTTTTGTTGTTTTTTATGCACAGTACAAATTAAAACCCGGTTCAACTATTAGCCACATACAAGCCTCTGAATTCTGATCTCCAATCAATAGAAGGAAGTGGTTTACACACACCAGTCCAAGGTCATGGCAATGCTTTAAAAATAGTAACACTAAAGGGCACTAAGGGAAACATTCTCTCAATACTTAAGATTGAAACTAGTGTCTGAGCCTCCAGCTGTTTTCCATATTCACCCTAGCTGCTGTGAAATTTCTCATATGGCACGTCAAAGTGCAAGATTTATTGAAAATATGTGGCAGATTACAATCTACCAGCTCCTTATCTTCTTTCTGCCAGGTGCCATAGTGCACCTGGTGCTATTCGTGCAGTAAGGTCCTATCCAGCCTGAGTTAGTGGGTCAGAAAAATCAGCTACTGTGAACTGGCCTTGGGAGGACTACAATAATTTACACCTGCTGAGGAGCTGTCCAAAGAGATTTTCAAACATGCCCATTTTTCTGAGATTTTCTTCTTATTTATTGGCTCCTTATCTCTCAAACAGAGTATCCTTAAGTCTAGTCCAAAACAAAATCAACAGAATCAGTCTCTGTTGCTTGACACTGTCATGGGATGCATAGTTGTGCACCCTGAGTTATGATCTATATGATTTTTCTGTTCACATATATTGGCATTGTATATGTTTATGCCAATTACACCATGCAAGTACCCGGAGAAGGCAACAAAAATATGCTAATTGAAGTGGCTCAGCCCAGACAAAGAGATCACATTGGCCCAGAAGGGGAGGGGTGAGAGGGAGCGAAAACAAAGAGACAACTGGAAGGATTTGGGGCTTTTTGCCTGAGAATCTCCATCCTGAAACAACTTAAAGCAAGATCTGGGCCATGCCTGGCCTCAAGCAGAGACTGGCTGTACAAACATCTGGCAGCTGAACACTGTGAGCATAAACTTGGACTATGAGGTCAGTTTAGGTAGAGCTATTAGGTTGGTATGCATGTTTTACCTTTTATTTCCTTGTGGTCACTCCTGACTCATTTATATTGTGATTCTGCCTTGATTGGCCATATTCTCACTTAGAATTACAATCTGATCAATAAACTTCTTGTTGTTTTATCTAAGGCTGTGTGATCTTTAGAGGGGCTGAGTGAAGAGGGCTGGGGACAATCCATTTCTTTGTTAAATGGACAGACTAAAGTTTATGGTGACTGGGAGTGGGTCCTGGTATGGTAACTGAGGCCAGGGGTGCTCGCTTGTGGACCATCCCTCGAGTAGCCAGAGGGCATAAACCCACTGCTTGGGACCAATTGCATGCAAGAGGCTATAGTGGACTGACTCAGGAGTGAGTGATCACCTGGCAAGGTGGGGCAAATTGGGGTTCAGTAATGGGAATCAGGTGGTCACAGCAGCACACTGGGCCAGAGATGGGGAGCAGCCTGTCACAGACACTTAGTAGGTTACTGCAGAAATTAAGGCAATAGTTACAGCTAAACTTCATGTGTATACATCCTGAAATCTCTCCAATAATAAGGTCAACTTCCAGACATTACAGATACTGCCATTTAATAAAATGAATGATTAAGATAATGAAACAGTTTTCCCGACCTCACTTGAATGGGAGCAGGATCAAGCCCATATTGCACAATTATATACTCATTTCCTTGTAGCTCCTAAATCTTTAAAGAGCTGGCTCAGATCAGTATTAATACCTGGCTCTCAGTGCCTGGCAGCTCAGACAGTTGAGGCCTGATAGGAAAACTCCTCATAGCTAAGTGGGCAAAACACAAACGTTTAAACTCTTGAAATTTAACCTTGGGTGGATCAATCATATGCTGCTTTTGTTTTACTGCCCCAGAATGTGGTTGACTCTGGAAGTGACTATCCTAGATTTTTCAGCATTTAAGAACCAAGTGTCTATGGTTCTAGTGGCTAGGACACAGGCTTAGGACTCAAACACTTGGTTCAATTGCTATATGACCTTGCACAAGTCACTTAATCTATCCTGTTCCTCATCTATAAAATGGGTTTAATGCTTCCTTTCATTCAAAGTGTGTTGGAAGAATCAAATCTATTATTTAGTCTGAAGTACTCAAATGCGGCAGTGAGAAAAGCAATATACATATCTAGATAGATAAATGGGCTGGCAGGGGCCTTGCTTACACCACAGAGTGCTCTGGTTGGACTGTTAAACTTTACTTCAGGAGGTCTGGAATGAGCAATGGAGAGAGTCAGTGAGATTCTCATTGCTGTATAAATTACTGATCATTGCATATCCCTCCAGCTGACTCAGGGTATGTCTATACTGATGGTGACAAAATCGCTGCTATCTGCGTGATCTTCTGGGCGCAATTCAGCAGTGCATATGAGCCCTGGAACTGGAGTTGCTGAAAGCTGACCACAAGGCATTTGCGGTCAGCTTACCCCACTACGTACTGGTGGCTTAGAAAGTCATCGGCAGACATGCAAGGTATTTTATGTGCTTTGTGTAGCTGCTGTCAACTGCCGCCGAAAAGCCTGTAAGTATAGATTAGGGCTTACACTGTGCACAGCACTGTTCCACGAAAACATGGTACCAATGTTTTGCTGGTATAAATAGGCACATATGCATGGAAATCAACAGCATACTACCAATTTACAGTGGCTGGGAATCTGGCTCTCTTCTTGGGAGAAATGCTGAACTTGTTCAAATAATTACTTATTTTGGTCTGGTGGTCCATCAGGAAAAAGAATCTGTTTCAAGTTGACCAAAATCAGACTTTTTTTTTTTTTGGTTTCTTATAACAACAAAAAAACAATCTTACCTCCAGCCCCCTCACCCCACCCTACAACTGTTTCAAATTGAATTAACTGTGTAGTTGACCCAAAATGCAAGGGTTTTACCCTACATAAGAACATTTTTAAGTAACTCTAGGTAAATTCTGAAACAAGGAATCCAAACATTTCATTTTAAAAATAACAAAAAGAAACAAACTTCAGGAAAATAATCAGTTTTTTTCAAAGACAGAACTATTAGCTGAATTCAATACAAATTCACAAGTAGTTTTGGTTGAGCCAAAGTTGCATTTTATTTTAGCAAAATTAATTTGTCCAGAAAAAAATTTCACCCTGCTACATTTAATATGTTTGTTTATAAAATGCATAGCATTGATCTCAAAAGCAATGGGATCCCATAATGCCTATATGTGCTTTATCACAGAAGGACACATTGATTGGAGAGACGATTAGTGTATGGCCAGAAGTGAAATGAGTGATTTGCTGTTTGGTATTCTGAAATAGGTGGCTTGCATGATGTTTCAGGTGCATGAGATAAAGTATGAGAATTGTAAGTTTGAACATGTAACTGTCTTGTGTAGTAAATAATGCACACATTGTTGAGCAGTAAATCATTCTAGCTAGTGCACGATTGTTAAATTATGTTGAAAATGGATTCATTTGAGAAAAATGTGTTCCTCTACTTTAATAGCAGTTTGCAATGTTGATACGTGTGCATATTTTGACAGCTTTGAGGGGCAAAGTTAAGTTTGAGTGGGTGGTATAAGTCATTTGGGGTGATAATGAATGATCAGTAATTATATGGCAATTGGGAATTGGCGAGATACCTTAATTATGCATTTCCAGACTTTTTAATATTACAGGGTTTTTTTTAAAGGTGTAAAATTTGTATAAAGAAAGTTTAATTATTTGGGGCAGGAGTTATCAGCTAGATTCTTCTGAAACATACTTTCAATTATACTTTTTTTAATGATTTTTGATGGGGGAATTAGTTCTTGGGCTCCAATACTTCCTGTGTTAGCAACATTTAAAACAAGAATCACCCACCCCACCCCCAGCCCTGTTGTAAAGCAACTGGCTTCACAGTAAAAAACAGCCATACTTGGTGCTTACCATTAACATGGCACCTTGGGTTAAAAGTGGCAATGAGCAAACACGGGAAAATAGTGTGGACAAACATTTGACTTGAGCTTTAAACAGCTGCTTGGTCTTGACCACGTGCATAGCTCTTTATCATTTGTTTTTCCAGAACCATAGCACGGAGTGGTTCGTGCTGGTATCAGTGTTTCAGGGATGGCTGTCTTTTGACTAAAATCCATATTCAAGGGTCATGTGCATTTGCTATTCTTCCCTGTTGATAAAATTTCAATTATCCAGTCAGGACACAGAAACAACATCATGTGACTTAGACCAATCGATCACAATCCCTGAATAGAGGACAAGGATGGATCTTGTGGTAAGGCGATGGACTGAGATTCACACAGCCTGTGTTCAGGTCTGATTCTGCCACTGACTTCCTGGATGACCTTAAACTAGCATGTAATTTCTCTGTACTTCGACTCTGCAGCTATAAAGTCTCAAACCCTTTGTCTGGGTTTGGAAGCCCATTTTCCAATTGGTCCTTAAGTTGCTATAATAAATAGCAATGATGCAGAAGAGATGAATAGCAAACACCTAGCCCATCAGTGGAATATGATCCTCAAACAGCAGCAAACATGTCCAATTCAAAATCTGTTAGCGTATAATCTCACCAAAAAAAAAAAGCCCTAAATTCATCAGAGAAACTATTTCTAGTGAGTAATATAACCTACGTCCTAACTAGACTGAAGGTGAATGTGATAGATGATGAAGTTTCTACCTAGTGGGCAAAAGCATGTAGCAGGAAAGAAGAAATGATAGGTAATCTCATTTTAGTCTACCTAGATAAAAAGCTAAAGCGCCAACTGCTACAAGACACTGAGATCAACATACATATCTAGAAGACAGCCGACTTTACTATTTGGTACATAAAACTCCTCTTCCATCTGCAGCTACTATGGTGTTTATGTCCTGTTCCCCATTGGCTGACAGACCAACTCCAGGAAATGACCCTGCACTATCAGAGAGCTAATAAAAGAGAAGCATAAGGAGTGGCAGGCCAGGTTTCAGATTCATTGGGAAAGCACACAGGGTCACAGATGGAATTAGCTGGGCGCTGGTATAGGTCAGCATGAGGATGCAC
The DNA here is from genome assembly GCA_007922195.1 of Podocnemis expansa. Lineage (NCBI taxonomy): Eukaryota > Metazoa > Chordata > Testudines > Podocnemididae > Podocnemis > Podocnemis expansa. The sequence continues at coordinate 6,795,254 of ML682061.1, read as the reverse complement.
TGGCAGAACTGAGTAGAGGCCAAGGACTGGAATGAAAAACTAAGATTCAGGTACCCTTGCAAAGCTGGGGGCAGTGGGGGATCTTGTATAATTCCTGTGTGTAGAGGTCATGGCTCAAAGTATCGATCAACAGTTTCCAGAAGCCCTGAATATTCACTAGCCAATCTTTAAGAATCCACTGCCATTTACTGACTAAATTATACCCAAATTCCAATCTTAATCACCCCTGGCAAATCTAGAGAACCCCCTATCTTCAGTGCATAACTCCCCTTCTGACAGAGAACAAAATACAGGCGTATTATTATGCATTTTCCCTTCTTTGTATTGCATTCAATTATTGTAACTGTCCAGCAAACAAAATAAATCACATTTTATCCCCAAAGTTAACACAATGAATGCACTTGCACTACAGATGTAAGCACAGCTGCAGCTTACCCAGAATACACGTGTGGGTGCCAGGGGAAGAGGCGCGGATCCTGGCAGTCCCAGTGTTAGGAAGTAACGAACAAAGCCACATATAACCATTGTGCGGTAATGATGGTCCTTGGAGGTTTCAGCACAATAGGCAGTATGGCTGCCTATAAAGACATGATAATAGGAGGGCTGGGACTCGTGCACCTGGAATGACAATGGAATGGAACACGGCACAGACAACTGACGGATCTGTTGCCAGTGTCTCCTTCCACGATGGAACTAGAGTGAATGAAAGGATCTCTCTCCATCCAGGCCCCCAGGAAAGCCAGCCCTCTGCCTTCATCTAGAGCAGCACAGATAATAAATCAGAAGACCTCACTTGTTTCTTTACCAATTGGCCAGCTTGAAGGAGATCCGGTTCTTCATGAGAAGGCAGCTGAGTAAATACATCCTGTTACAAGATACAAGAAATATACATGACATCACTTGAGAGCTTCTGTTCAACAGTGGGGAAATCCAGAGCCAGCAGGCACCAGGTAGGTAGATAGATGGTAGCACTATCCCTATTATAGATGGGGAAAGTGAGGCTGAGAGGAAGCAGTTTCCCTAAGCCTGAAGAGAGTCAGTGGGAAGATCAGCACTCACAGACTTGTGAATTCTATTAAGAGCTGCCATTTGCAGTATACATCACAGGCAGTCTTGACTGGTCCTAAAAAAAAATATCTAGAAACAGTATGTACTTGTGAGCATCCCCTATAGGCAAAGTTGTCTATTTATAAACTACCTAGAAGTACAGAGAATTCTTTTTTGTAGAACATGACCATCAATTGCCTTTACAGTGTGGAAAACGTCAGCAGGGACAAAGAGTGAGGACTTTAATAGATGAAGGGCCTATTAAAAAAACAAAGACACAAATGCAGGCAGCAATGTGAATACAATTTTCTGATTCTGAAGCAGTTGAGACAGAAGATATGCACAGGCAGAATTAATTCTGAGCCAGACATTTTTCAGAGTTTTCTTGGAGTCATCAGGGGTTCCTGGAAGAACCAGGGCACATTCTGCCTACATCACTCTTGGTTGGGGTGGGGGAGCATGGTCTAACATTCGTAACATGACTGTCTCAAGAGACCCAAGGTCTGGTCCTCACTCTGTCACCCACCTGCTGTGTGATGTCACTTAACCTCAGTAGTCTAGAAGCAATAATACTGCACCAGACAGGAGATGGCAAGCTGTTGGTAGCAACTTTCATCCAGTAACACCAAAGTGATGGTACCACTACTTAAAAGCCCCATGAGAACATCAGTCCTTGTGGGACACTAGGTCAGTACATTAAACAACCACTGCTAGTCCAAGAATACTCATATGTTACAAAGCTGCACACCCCAATACATTCAGCAGTAGCTCAAAGGAGAAGCAGTCCCTATAAATTTATAGATATTACTGATATAATGTGTCTGACTGGGCAGTTTTCTCCCAGTCCCCACCACAACCCACGTTTTACCCCTTGTGAAACCACAATGAAAACTGCTCAGAGCAGAGAAGGGTGGTCCAGTAAGTGGGACTGGGAGGCCTGAACACATAACCATCTTTCTGTATGATCTTGGATGAATCACATAAAATCTGTGCCACAATTTCCCACCTGCAAAATAATTCCCTGACAGAGGTGAACATAAATTCAAAGGTTGGGAGGTGATGAAGTATCATAAAAGTGCATGGATAGTTCATCCCAGAGATCTCTGTACCATCATTGTTCCTCTTCTGTGCATGGACTAGACAAAAATTGTTACAATATATGCACTTAACCAGTAAGCCTAATTATGACAATGAACTCACTGTGCATATGAATGGGGGACAGGTCACAACTGCCTCAGAGCTACTGTTGCAGTCAGGGGATTTCACAGCATCAGTTAATCAGAAGTTTTCATTTGCAATCCTAAGACAACAACATTTCTGTTTTAAATGGAAGCTTAGATTCTGGAGTACAGATGGCAGCTAAGGCAAAGTAGCAGGTACCTGGCCCAATGTGATCCCTTCTCTGGCATCTTTAATTAAAGTGTTCGGTACTAGAATCCTGACAGGAATTAAATGGAGAGCACCAGAAAGTAGGTGGAATAAGATATGTCTATTTCCCAGCAATAGAAATTGAATCTGTCACCATAAGTGTTCCAAAAAAAAAAAAAAAAAAATCACCAAAATTTCTTGAGCCCACAACTTACGGTTAGAACTAGTAAAAAAACCAAACCAAATCAAAACAAAAAGCTCATGAAAAAGTTGGAAATCTAAATGTTGTTTTCATTTCACAGGGTGTGTAGTTTTTAAAAAAATCCTGATTTTTTTCTTTGCATAAGTATCCTTAATGTTTTTCTTTTCTCAGAATGTGGGTTTAGTTTTGCCTTTTATGAGGAGCTGGCAGGATAGTTTCAGTAAAAGTCTCATGAAAACTTTAAGTTTCTTTTTTTTTTTTTTTTTTTTAAAAAAAGGCCACTATGCAGAGGTAAGCCCTGTGACTTGTTGCTCCAGAGAGGAAGTAGCTCTCTGCTCCCATCTATTGATGCACTGAAGGAACAGCTATAGAAAGTTTTATTTGCATAAACTTCCTACCCAGAATTCTTCCAGTACCATTTTGGGAGTCTCCATGAGTGTACACAAACCTGATACTTTTTGCTTAGTGGGACTCCAGTTGAAAGGACTCTTCTTTCTTGCAACATATTCATCTCCTAAACAACACTGGTTCACTTCCACTGAGAATCTTGCACAAACCCAGCCAGCACAAGTGCATCTGAGGTCCATGCTGGAGTGTTTTATCTGTATTGCTGCTGTTTGGATTGGTTTGTTTTTCGCAAGTTGATGCCATGTTCTCTTCATCCATAATAAATCCTCCTGGTTTCATATACAGACCCAGTTCTTGCCAGTGGGGGTAGTATTGCCTACTAATAGCTCCCAGGGAATGTACTTAGTGATCCCGGAACTTCAGGGTGATGTTTTGGTTTTAAGAAGAATCACTCACTACTTGAATCTGGTTGCTATTGCTGCAGGTAACACATGGCAGACAGGCTACACAATGACAATCTTTTTGTTAGGAATAAGGCACTGCAATCACTGGGGCTTTTAGGAAAGCTGGTCAATGTTTTTCAGCATTCATAATTGGGCACTGATCGCCGTTTGCTTTTTGGTGTGTAACCCCCTCCCTTTTCTCCCTGGGTTACTTGGGAGCAGGCAACACTCATGTGTGCACAGGCGCCTAAGTTTGATGACAAGGAGATCCTGAGTTTCCCAGTGGTGACTTTGGAATTGTGGAAATCCTCTATCCACTCCTCTACTGCAGTCCCTTTGCTTTACAGGAAATTAAACTTGGCCATGCCTCCACCTGGCTGGATCCTGTACATGCTCAGTGGCATGCCTTGGGAGCCTCCAGGACTAAATCCTTGCAGCTAAAAATAATCTGTGGGATGGGTCTAATCCAAATTTACTAAATTATATATACAATACATTCAGGGTGGTTAAATTGCATGTAACAAACCTTCACTTAAAGAAATGTCATAACAGGACAGAATTGATTATTACTACAAATTTAAATACATAGGGGCAAGTAAATAAATCAGTGAACAGACACAGAATACAGTTTAAAGGAAACTTATCTAACTGGCGTTCACACAGCCTTTTTACCACAACTCAGAGTGCACACTCCCCAGGGTGCAGAACCCTGATCCCTTGCTTGGGCGGGCGCACTTGGAGGGTCAATGAAGGAGACAAGGCAGCTCTCTGCTGGTCCAGTATATCCGCTCAGAACCACGCTGAAGATCTGGAGTGAGCCCAACCAATGGTCTGTAGTCCTGGCCCTGGCTGGAAGGGACTGCCAGGCTGCCCCCCCTCAGGCCCAGCCAGTCTCTCAGCAGACTCTCTTTCTTTACAAGCCCTGCTCCAGATTGGAGGAGGGAAGACAGACACACACCCTCACTGCAGATCCACCTCACCCGGCTCTAGGCTCAGATCCCACTTTGGGCTGAGTAAGCCACCAACCTGTGAAGCTCCCAGCTTGAGTAAGCCTCCAGCAGCCTCAAGAACCCCAGGAGCAGTCACCAGCAGCTTCCACATTCAGCCATGTCCTCTCTCTCTCTCTAAGTGGAGACTCCCTTGTCCCTCTAGGCTCCATGGAGGGTCAGGGAGGGTCTCTCTCCTTTTCCCAAGAGATCATGGGAGTTGTAGTCTTTCAGTGGAGGAACTTACAGCACATAGGAACCACTTAAATGTTAACCTCGTACTTGAATTCAAAGTACAAGGTGCCTACAAGTGGCTGGCAGTGGAACACAATATTTTGAGTTCTCATGTGTTGCATGTTTTCCCTACACTCCACGTCTGCTATTAGCAGATCAGGAAAAGCACTGACAAACAAAACATGTCTTGAGATAGAAGAAGAATATGGTCAAATATCACAAATAACAGATAGTAAGGAGAGAGAAAGGAGTAATTAAAATTAAAAGGAAGTTTGAGGAGACAGTGCAAGCTGAATACAAAGGATTTGATTACGGGGAGCAAAGCCGTAAGCTGACAGTGCAAGCAGGAGCAACATTAAGAGTAGCACTGTGAGAGTGGCTAATGTACAGACTCCTAAAAGGAATGAGCTTAAGGCAACAGATGCCAAAGTGGTAGCAGATCAAGAAACCGTTAATGCTCAAGAATGTCACAGAAAGATGCCTGATGTGGTGACAAAGGCACCAGGTCTTTGCCAAGGATGAAGGAAACATCCCTAGAGCTGCACAGGAAAACAATGAAAACTGAAGCTATGCCCTCATGTTGTAACAAGTTAATGTGGATCATCTCTCCTGGTAACACCAAGAGGACTTCAGCAGACTGACTGTGAGCTTTCTAAGAAAGGGAGATTGGAAGATGAGCAATGCATGTGTCTAGATGCATTCAGTAAGAGTTCACACTGCCGTTGCTTTTAGAGTCTAGAAAGAAGGGTTATTGGGCTGGACTATAGGGGGTCATTATCTACACATCAGCCAGAGATGGGCTTCTTGAACTTTATTTAGCATCTTGAAAAGTGCACACAAGGTCAGGCTAGACCACAAGTGCTGTTAACAAAATGAGGCAGACTGGCACTCAGAAGCTGGCCTGTGGCAGAGATTTTCTGCCAGCGAAGGCCTGGCCTCTCAAAAGATATTCAGCTAAAAAAAGAAGGACTTCCTCCCCCCCAGCAGGCCTCTCCCTCATAGTCTGGCAGTTTCACCTCAATCTATGTGGAGTCCCAGTGAACAATCAGCTACACTACAGAAATCACAGCCAGGCTTGGCACAGGCAGGCCCTCTGGAGAGCTGCTGAGAACTTTATAGCTATGGAAGCTGAACTCCTCTCAGCTCCTTAGAGGTGGTACTTTCACGCTGGGACACAACCAGATCTGGGAAGCTTGTACTGTACCAGTGTTGGGGATAAAGGTGGGGCTTCATTCTCCAGGGCTGTCCAACCAGCACCTTTTAAATCAGCAGATCTGTGGACCCATTCCCGCTGGAGCCAGGACACCTAACACTCAGTCACATACAGCAATGCACCATCACAGCTGATGTTCCTTCTGACAAGAGCCAAGGTCAGGGCTAGCAATGTTTGCAGTGTCCATTTGTTTCTACAATGCAGATCCAAAGTTCATGTTCTAAGCCGCATGGAAGCCTCTCCTTTATCTTTGGCAGGCTGAGGTTAGGCCCATAGATCAGCCTCCATCACGTTGAAGCGAGACAATAAAGTATCCATTCACTGATGGCCTGAAGGTGCTAAAATGACCATCTGCCCTGACCTCTGGCACAGAAGCCAGCTGGCCCCTAAGCATTGCCTGGCAGAGAAAGCTAAGGTGATAAAGGCCAGGAGAAGCAGAAGGACAAGGTTCTGGGCAATGGATCCTCTCTAAGTACTAGCAGAGAAGAGAGAGAGACTGAGTGAGGAAGTTCACTGAACAGAACCAGGCCATTAGAAGTTGGATAGAAAAAGCTGAGCTGGTGGGGGGAAGGGAGGGGAATTTCTACCTGAGGCTAATCATCATCAGGTGCTAGGGCCACAGATTTTTCCCTGAGGGAATAAAACAAAAGGTGAGGTTGCTAAACTGCTACTGTGGCAACCAGCATAGAGTTCAGCCGAGTTGGGGGGGGTGTCACCCTGCCCTGAAGCCTTGGGTGCCTCATAGTGCCTTGCTGAAGTAACTCCCACCTGAGCTGCTCTCAAGTGGTCAAACAGCATGCAAGCCACATCGAGTGTCTGTGTGTAACACCACCTGCCAGTCACGCTTGACTTACACTCTGGTGCTCACCAGCCTTAGTTTATACTGCAGTCACCCCAGTCCCCACGGCCTCCCGTCCCAGATTTCCCAGAGACACGTAAGTCCTGGACTGTCCAACCCCGCCCAGACAGTACAAATATTTTAAGTCCATTACTGCTTTAAGGAAATAATGTGTCATCTTATTATCTCTAATACTTCATTTTTTCAGCAGGAATGACCCCCTAATTCTTACTACTCCTTTAGGCTAGGGTATCCTCCAGTGAGCAAAACCAAGATCTTCATTGTCTCCATGACACAATGCAATGGATGTGATTTGCTCATAACACTCCCTTGGCATGGAGAGAGTTTCCTAAGCATGATCATGACACTCCAAGTAATCCTTTAGGACTGAGGAAGTCACTTCTACATGTTTGCATCTCCCAGAATCAACAACAACAAAGCACTGAAGTCCTTGTCAAATACTGCATTAAGGTTTGCACGGCCTGGGTTACAATATGTTCATGTGGACGGATGTGCTTCACCTTCTCTCTAGCTCCCTTTGTTTGCAGAGCCAGGTCACAGATGCACCCATTGCTGTAAACACCATTGCCTCTATGGGACAAATCCATAAAAAAAAAGATCTGGCTGAGGAGAGAGTTCTCCAGATTTTGAATACTACAGTATTAACAGAATTGCTTATTGTAATGATCCGTTTAATGCAGACAAGCAAAGGGTGCCAAGTGCTGAATATCAGTGTTTGACCAGCACAGTACAATACTGATAAACTTCTGCTGCACTAGGACTGTAGCATTTAGGGAGTTCGCACAAGAACTGCAGGCTAAGTTAATATCCAAAGGCTGACCGACTGGAAGTGGGGGTGTGGTTTGCAGCTCCAGGAGACACTCACCCTAGCCCTGAGTGAGGTTGTGTGCAAAGTGTAGCCACAGCAGCCTAGTATGTACCTGTTGTCTCAAATAGGATTGAACTTGGGACAGTTAGCCCCTTCTACCATTTTGGGTACACCCAAAATGTACATTTAGCACACTAGCTCAGCCAGGGCTAACAAAGACATCTCCTCAAGTTGGAAATGACACCTCCCATTCCAGTGTAGACAATAGTCTTTGATAAATCCAGCCCACAACATCCCGACTTTTAGTTTCATTCCACTTTCCAGTAAACATCTATCTTAGCGCTAAGACTTTGCCTTGCTTTGATGCCTGCCAGCTGTGGATTCCAAAGCACTCCTGCAAACATGAATTGATTTATTTTCAGTCACTCTGTAAGGCAGACAAATATTGTCCCTGTGTGACAGGGAGAAAACTGAGGAACAGCAAGTGACATGACTTGCCCAAGGTCACACAATAAGCCAGGACTAGAAGCTCGGGGTGAGGAGGGTGGGTGCCATGCTGACTTACAGTTGCTGAAAAGCGAGCTGTGTTTCCTTATATGCACAATGAACTTCAAGCGCCCCCCCCCCCCCCCCCAATAAGCTGTTTAGGAGCTATTCTGATGCTCTTTGCCATCAGATTTTAATAATGGAGTGCGACCTTCTTTTGTGACACCAGGAGGCCACTTATGCACCTGGCAAGTTGCCCAAGAACCGTACCTAATCAGCATGTGTATTTAGGTCATTTCTAATAAATGCAGACAGCAACGAATTCTTCTTGGATTCCTACCTTTAGCCCTCCCCTGTTTGCATTCCCCATAGGGCTGTGTAGTTGACCAGTTTTTTCCTCACTCTGCAGTCTCTGAGTGAGGATGGCAGCAAGCTACGCTTCTGAATTCACCCTGGGACCTCCAACTATATTTTATCAGAGGCCAACAAAGCTGCTTGCCAGAAAAGGGAAGGTTTAGGGTGCCGCAGCTCCCCTGCTTCCTCCTTAAAAATACAACAGGGAGAGCTCTACTCTGGTAGCCCAGCCCCTGGAACCCACATTCCCATACAAGGGGAGGCTAGTGGTGGATATAGCCCATGTTTATTTCACACCTTCCTCTCTGATCCCCAGAGCATTCCAGGCAAGCCTTGCACACTGGTTGATGTTCAAAAGTCACCTCTTGACACATATCTGCCAGGGCTCTGTCATCCCTCACATGGAAATGCTATCACTGGGATTCAGTGCAGCTCAGCTCAGTTTGTGAGGGGCAGAGCAGGCACAGCCAATTCAAACGGCTTTAAGTGCTACAGGATTTTTTTTTTTTCACATGGCCAATTCACCCATGCTCAACCTGACAGAGCCAGAAGTGCACCCCAGGAGCCATTTGCTGATCATAGGTCCCCAGGTGGGAGGTCAAACCTCAGAGCAGCCTTCCCCTAGGGAAGTGGCGATGCTCTCAGCAAGGCTGTCTGTTTGTTCTTGTTGGCACTGCGGGCATCTTCCAATGAGCACAAAGATGATTCTCAGCTGAGGACCCCTACCTCTCCACCTGCAGCTTCCCCCCAAATCTTCTGCTTGCCCCTACAGAGGGGGGTCTGCTTGGCTCCTAGAATGGTGCCTCGACCAAGCTGAACTAAGGGCAGTGGTTATCTGCTGAGAAAGGATTGTCTGTCTCTAAAGTCTAGAAAATGATAGGCTCAGCCTGCAGCATCCTTCTGCAAAAGAGGAAGAGCAGTTATGCTAAGGAAAATTCTCACTCTCAGTCTGAAAAGGACATACACACTTTCACAGCTAACCTGTGCTTCAGGCCAGAGCTCTGGGAGCGAATGGCATGTGCTGTCATTACTACCACCATGCATGCGAGAGCAGTAAGTAAAATGAAGGATCATGCCAGATTAACTGCAAAGTTTGGATATGCAACAGCCCAAAGTGAGGAGGCAAGCTGCCACGGGCCTGCACAAGGTGGAACCTCCATGTGGCTTCCACCTTCAGCCCCAGATACACCAATTCACAGTAACCCATGCCAGAGCTGGCAAGCAGTAAGAACTTGCCTAAGAAGTCAGCAGTAGGGGCTGAACCCTGGCCTGAGATCTAAAAGCACTATCCTCTCTACTACTTGAGCCAAAGAACATACCTGGGAGGCAAAAGCACAACAATGAACTTCTGGGAGTTCATCTACATGCAAAGTTGCACCTCTTTACTTAAAAGCTAAAGCAGCTTAGTCAAACTGGTGTGTAAAAGAGCTCAGGCAGCCACCTACAAAAACTTCTTCAGACCCTTTCTTTGTTCTGTGAAGTGCATGCTCCACCTTGTCCAACATCCCTATCAGTCAAACAGCTGTCTTCTGCAGCACTCCAGAAAATCACCACATTTGGGCTGTCGTGTTGGTCCCAGAACATGAGAGAGACAAGACTGATGATGCCATACCCTTCACTGCACTAACTTCTGTGGGTGAGAAGGAGCAGCTTCCTGAGACTGAGCTTTGGGTAAGCTCAAAAGCACGTCTACCTCCCCAACAGAAACTGTACCATGGCAGTGGCAGTCTGGGGAGGGAGAGGGGTTGTTCCTCAGGAAGGAATTTTTGCCATTGGTGGCATCTGTTTGTTTCAGATTGATGACCTGGAGGCTTCAGACCACTTAGCAGATGCCATGGAAGCAGAAGGGGTCAGAGTTCCAGCTAGCTGCTCTATGATCTTTCCTCTTCTGAGCAGCATCACCTCAGTCTTGCCTGGGCTGAGCATGAGCCAGCTGCTCTCCATCCAGGTGCCAGTCTCCCTAAGCACTGCAAACCTTGTGCTAACATCCTTTGAAAGGAGACATCTGATGTTCTGCACTTCCTCGCTTACCCTCTTCGCTGGTGTTCCATCAGAGCCGGCTGCATTTCAGAGGTGGAGTAAGTGATGACCGTATAACTCTTCTCATTTTGAGGGGTGGGGGGATAATCTTGTTTAATTAATGGTTTTGAAAACACTAGAGATCTGAGGTTGAAAAGCTGCATTACAGGTGGTCAACATATCACTACTCCGTTGTCTTCAGTGGGTGTAAATCAGTTTGACCTCACCTGCAGAGGATTTGACCCTCTCTTTCCAGTCCAGTTTGCCCTCACTTCTCTGGATAGTTGATGCCAATTACTAGGTTTTCCTTTTATGGGGAAGATACTGTGAGAGCTCAGGGGTCTGTCAGAGCGCTCAGTTTGCTGGTGAAGGCTCCAGCAGGAAAAACGTGACCTGTGTGTTAGACCTTCTCTTAGTCACAGGGCTGGGGCTTTTTTTCCTCTTCTCTTTCATGGCATAGAAGCAGCAGCAGCAGAGCATGGGGTGAAAAGTCAGGGGAAGGACAAGTTGACTGATGGAGCTCAGGTTGTGGGGTCAACAAAAGGCGTCGTGACCGGGCCTCAGACAGAGCTATTTCCTCTGTGATTTTTATCTTTCGTCTGTTCACACGTCACACCACCTGGATATAATACAGAACTATTCCAAAGCTTAGCAAAGCACAACATACTTAACCCTTTCCCTTCTCCCAGTAAGGAATTGGCAAGCCACAGGCAGACTGTTGTGCAATTCCATACTTCTGACTTCATCCAACAACAAGGGACATCATTAGGGGCGCTATATACAACTTAAGTTGCCCCTTTTATTATCTTAGACATGTGCAAGTGGCAGCATTAGCCCTCCCTGTTGACCCTATGGCCCATGTTATGATTTACTCACAAAGTTTGCATCACTGACTGTTTTTTTAAAAGTGTTATTTGGCTTTATGACTTTTTCTAGTTTTGTTCCCACACTTCCTGTTTCTCCCTGAAAGCCCTCAGATGTTTTTATCTTAATTCTAGTGGCTCCAGGTAAGGGTTCCTCAGGCAATGGTGAAAAAGTAAAGGCAGAGAGAAACAATTTCACTTTTCTAAATGAATATTCCCTTATGGTCATCCAACCCAGAAAATTGGAAGACAAAGTCTCCATGAACCCTATACGGACCCATACTAAATGAGGACTAAATTCCAATACTCAAGGTGAACATCGCCAGTCCAGGAATACTCCACTGAAGATAATAGGACCACTCATAAAATCAAGTTCCACTCAAACCAAGTAATGCTATCAGAACTTGCCTCTCAAACAGTAGCAATAAATAGTTCTGAGTTAGGATGAAATCCCAGCCCCACTGAAATGAATAACAAAAATCCTGTTTTATGTCAGTGGGGCCAGAATCCCACCCATTTAGCGCCTTAGGGTCTCCAAGGACTGTATAAACATTAACACCCTCATTTTACAGTTGAGGAGAGAGACAAGGAGTGGCAAAATTAGGAACAAGATTCCTAATGCCCAGTGCCCTATTGTAACCAGAAAATCAATATTGGAGTCATCAGTGTTAATGTCTTTCACCTCAATGGCTTGGCTCCTGACTAAATATTTGCCTAGTAACTTCATTCTATATTGACTATCATCTCAGATGGATATAGCGCCAGATTTCACAGTCTAAACAGGACGTAGCTTTGTAAGAAGCTGCACTGGAGACCATCCCATTAGAAAAAACAAAAATCTAGATTCCCACAGGAAGCAACACTGATGCGTCAGTGAACAACACTCTTTCCTCCGACATGTGAAACCAAAAATTTGACTATAGCTGTGGATTAGGGTAGAGTATGGAGGATTTTTTAAAGATGTTATCATGTAAGTTATCCTATTCATTTCTTTTCTTTACTGACACAACATTAGCAAGAAAGCTGCATGGAAAACAGTAAGTATTTAGAATGAACAGTTCAGAAAAAATGAAAAAAAAATAGGATTTTTCCCCCAAAAAAGAATTATAGAAGTTTACTTGATTTAAAAACAAAACAAAACAAAAAAATCAGTGAATGGTTTTCAAAAACCAAAAATTTTTAGGTTTTCTGTAAAATTTCAGTTATCACAAAATACAATTTTCCACCAAAAGTTAAATGTTTCCATTTAAAAACATACCTGAATATTTCTTTGATTTTCAACAAAACTTTATTTAGTTAGATGAAAAACTGGAAAATTTTCATGAAGTGAACATTTGTACAGAAAAATAGGCTATTTAGTATGTTTTCTAATCTTCATTAGCAATACTCCAGACTCAGAAATGCGAATTTACTTGCCGTACATCCTCAACAGGAAATCATAGGTACCATTTATTATCAAATACACTTTACAAAACCATAGGGTGCAAACAAACCATTGAAAATTCAGAAAATTTGTTCAATTTTGTGAGACTCTCTTACTTCCTCTCTAATTTACACAGCCTCAGGTAGTAGAAATTGGTAGAGTCTCATTGACTTCAATGGAGAGAAGCACAGTTTGGCACTTTCCAGTTATTCTGAAATTCACTAGGGCTAACTGGAGGAAATTAGATTTGGGATGCCAGACATTTAGGTTCCTTTTCCACCTCCACCTATATTGACTTGGTGCAAATTCTTAACCTCAAGATGGTGAAAAACAGTGCTTCTTCCTAAAGTCTGTGGCTTTGTTAATACTAAGGCTTACCCAAATAGTAACAATAGCCAGGAATCCCATATCTGCTGGTCCTTCATTCAACGCATCATTCCCTAAACTAGAGTATGGGTACAAAAAAGGGAGCATCTCTCAAAAAGGAAAGTTTCTCTTGGTAGGTATTGGTGGCTTAGGTCACCATATAAACCCATGCATACAATACATCATCTCAATGCACGAGTGTATCTGGCAAGCTGTGTAACATTTGCTGTATATTTGCATCTGCTCTGATCCCTCAGACAGAGACAGACATCTTGAGGATCTCTATCAAGCATTCTTGAAATTACTGTACCCACCTGGGGAAGTAAGAAAACAAACTGACAGAGCTAGAAGGGTTCCCCGAAGTCATCTACTACAGGAGAGACCCAAGAAAGAAAGCAACAGAACATCCCTAGTCACCACATACAACCCCCAAGTCAGACCTCTGCAACAGATCATTAAGGACCTACAGCCTATTCTAAAAGACGATCCCTCTCTCTCTCAAGCATTAGGAGACAGACCACTCCTTGCTTATAGGCAGCCCCCTAATCTTAAACAGATTCTCACCAGCAACTACAGATCTAACAACAGAAACATTGAAGCAGGCACACACCCCTGCAACAAACCACCCTGCCAAGTCTGCCCACATATCTGCACAATAGATACCATCATAGGTCCTAATCAAGCCTGCTACTCCATCAAAGGCTCATTTACCTGCTCATCTACTAATGTGGTCTATGCCATCATGTGCAAGAAATGCCCCAACACCTTATATATTGGACAAACAGGAAGATCACTGCATAAGAGGCTGAATGAGCACAGAGCTGATATCAGAAATCAAAGAACAAAGAAACCAGTTGCTGAGCACTTCCATCTTCCTAATCACTCGATGACTGATTTGTTAATGACTGTCGTTAGAGATGCAGCTGGGACATCAAGACTTCAAAGAGAAACAGCTGAACTCGAATTAATATGCAAGCTAAATTCTGTGAAAGCAAGACTTAATCGAGACTATGGGTTCTTTTCCCATTACAATAGGTAATTTGACTTCAGGCTTCCCATGGTTTGAACCTGAAAACTGCTCTGATTTGCTGTTACTGTATGACCTGATCCTATGTTTTACACCCCCTTGCATTTAGTTTCATTCCTTTCTGTAAGTTCACCCATCTTCGAAGCATCTGAGGAAGTGGGATCTTCTCCCACGAAAGCTCATGCAAAAAATAAATCTGTTAGTCTTAAAGTGCCACACAACTCCTTGTTGTTTTTTCACTGGACTAGACTAACACGGCTATCCCTTTTAAAATTGTATATTTCAACCACTCTAGCAGTTCCTCAGCTTCTTTGCAGGACATTTGCACTTCCAAGTCAATACTCACTCCATCAGGCTGCTGTCCAAGAACACGTCACAGCAAGTGCCCACCAGCTATTCACCTCAAAGACTCATCTCTCTTCAGTTTCTCTGACAACTGTTTGCAAGGGCTATTGGGACAGATCTCTGGCCAACAGAAGCAGACCTTGAACTGCTCCTACAGAGATGGTAGGAGGAACCAACTACTTCTCAGCAGATGACTGGGATAACAGGGGTGTCGCTGGTGCTGGGCACATGGGGCATGAGCCCCAACTATTCCTGTCAGTTCCTCAGGTCACAGCACTGGCAGCAGTGCAGGCGCATAGAGCTAGCCTGCCTGGAGTAGAAGAAGGAGCTGCCAGCCCTTGCTTCTTCCATGCAGCAGGTAGCCAAGGCAGGTAAGGAGGAGAGAAATTTAAATCCATCCCAGGCAGCATGTGTGGAGGTGATGGTAGCTCTGGAACTGATGTAGGCCCCACCAGGTAAGGGGGAGGTAGTAGGGAAAGGAGGGTAGGTGTCCCTGGGCCTAGGTGAGAGGGGGACCCCCTGGCATAGCTGAGAGCTGGGTAAGGCCATGCCATGGGGCTCTAGGGGGCAGCCACGGCACATGTCACAGGGACCCAGGACTCTCAGCAGGGACAGGAGCTAGGCTGTATCTGTGATAGGCCAGGGGTACAAGGCTGAAGTGAGGCCATGGCAGGAACCGCTGAAGGGGGCTGGACCTGCGTCACAGCCGCTGCAGGGGCCAGGGCTGCAGGGGCAGCCGGAACTGCAAAGGGGGGGGGGGAGCCGTGGCTGCCCCATAATGCTCCAGAGGTAGAAGTAAACACCCCAAAATTCCAACATTAGCAACAATAGAGAGCAAAGGCCACTGGGCTCACTATCTGTGGGCATCCCAGATAACTAGTGGGAGACAACATGAAAATGCTGGAGTGAAGGAGGGCTGCTCAGATCAGGATATTGCATGGTGCGGTATGTGGTTTCCCTGCTTTGTGAAAAGGAGACAACTGTAACTTGTGCCATTCTGGGGATGGCAGAGGTAGCCTTTAGCTTCCTGTGCTGGCTGAGTCTTTTACAGCTTCTCCTCGCACACCAGCAGCATCATAACTGAACCCCTCCCAAACACTGCTCGCCATGCCCCCATCAGGCTAGGAAGTGTTATCCATTTTACAGAACAGAAGCAAAGTGCAGTTGGGTCACTTCCAGTGCCAGCCATTCAAAACAAATGTGTCACACCTCTTAAAAAACTAAAAGCCTACAAGTTACCAAAAAACTAAAAGTCTACAAAGTTACAAACAAACAAACAAACAAACAAAAATTCTTTGCCCTCTAGGTGTGCTCAGGTCACAAGTCCAAGCTTTCCTCCACAGCTACCAGAGCCAGAATTCGTGTTTAAAGAAAAAATGAAAGCTGACATTCTCATAGAATCACCTGAGTCCAGGGCTTGAGGCTTCAAAGAAGAAACCCCAAATACCATGACACTCACAGTGTTAAAATATTATATATACTATATATCAGGGTTGGCAACAGTGGCAGTTGCCCAAGATCTCACAGTGAATGAGAATTGAATCAAAGCCCCTTTTGAGCACAAGGCCATCATTCCCCTCAGTAATACAGCCCATGGTAACATAAATTTCATTAGTCCTTGCTCTGTGGTCACCTCCAGCCAAAGACTTTTATTGCTGTCCATTCCCATTCATGGCACAAATTGATGTCCATATTGTTAAAGCAACACATGGTTTATTTACTTATTAGCATATCCAGCTGTTAGCTTTCCTTCACCTGATATTTCAGCCTGAATAGTAGTTTGACATAAATAACACCCATTCAGCTAAGGGCTGAAAGATATTGTAAATATAAAAAGTCTGGAGCTCCCATAGCTTTTTCAAGTGCTCAGTACAAGCCCTAGTTAGCAAAAGGGGAATTGGGGGCGGGCGGAATGATGCCATTACTTAAATAGGCCCATTAAAAATGAGCACTGAGTGAAATATTGCTTTATTAAACAGATGACATTACATCAGGAATGATGAATCATAAAGTTTCCTTTCGGTATTACAATGGTATATGACCTTTTAAACTTTAATCATTCACCTCCTATTCTGAGCAGCCATCAGGTGTACAGGCTTCTCTGCTGATTATATTAACATGAGGCTAGCTGCGAGCTGTTGGCACCCATTTCCCATAGGCTCTTAGGAAGTAGCTCAGATTGATTGTTGCACTGGTGTGAAATAACAGAACTTGCACTGGGTAAGTCAGAAGGAAGACCTGCTCTTTTCTTGCTGGAAATTTGCAGAGGGGTAGCCATGTTAGTCTGGGTACAGCAAAAACGACAAGAGGCCTGTGGGAACTTAAACACTAACAAATTTCTTTGGACCTAAGCAGGGGCATCACTGGCGCCTGGCACACAGGGCACATGCCCTGAGTCCCAGTGCCCTGAGTGCCTGGGGCACCCGCCTCTCCTGGCCCTATCTCAGGTCCAGGCTGGTGGCGGCAGGAGCCCAACACCAGATCAGGCCTGGGCACCGGATCATGTGGGCTTTCCCTGGGGCAGCAACGTTCCTGGACCTAAGCTTTCGTGGGCTCCAAACCACTTCATCAGATGCATGAAGTGGAAACTACAGTTGTATACATACCTCAACCAGGGGCGTTGCTGGCATTGGGCACGCCGGGGCACGTGCCCCGGGTCCCAATGCCAGTGCCCCGGATCACCGGCCCAATCGGGCCAGGAATCCGGGGCCCAATCCCTGGCCGGCCGTGGCGGCCCCATCCCCAGCTGGAGATCCGGGGCCCAGCTGACTGCCTGGCAGGCCCCACCCCTGGCCAGGGATAGGGCAGGGGAAGTCTGCGCCGCCGCGTGCGGCTAAGCTGTGGTGGGGCTGGGCCAGAAGTGGCCACTGGAGGCCAGGCCCACACCCACCACTGCAGGCAGCCAGGCCCCCGATCCCTGGCCGGGGATGGAGCCACCATGGGGATCATGCAGCCGCTTCTGGCTGGGCTGCACCGTGGCCTACCTGGCCCTGGCCCTGGCCAGGGTGCGGGGCCTTCTGGCTGGGGGCGGGGGCTGGGCCCATGCCCCGGGTCCCTCCTCACCCCAGCACCTCCTCTGACCTCAACTGTAGTTTCCACTTCATGCATCTGACAAAGTGGGTTAGGTCTGAAGAAATCTGTTGGTCTTTAAGGTGCCATAGGACTCTCGTTCTTTTTGTGCAAGAACTTTAAGGGTACCTTAATCATTAGGATGGGGGGAGAGCGTTAGCTCTCTAGCACAGTAGGAAAGCTCTCATCTCCATTTTACACATAGAATGGAGGCACAGCCAGACTGAGTGGTGTGCCCAAGGACACGTAAGTCTGCAGCAGAGCAAGGCCTTGAACCTAGGGCTCCCAACTACATGCATGACCTGTAGGAGTGAAAAAGAAACAGTATCCCCCCACCCCAAACCATAGTGATTTTCACCCAAAATAAGAAAAGCTGCCCCACAAGTCTGACCCCATCCAAACACATACCTCATAAACCTCTGGTGGTATATTTAACTGGGGAGTCACTAACAAAAGAAAGCAGAAAGTCACAGCTGCTTGGATTAGAGCCACCTAACAGAACTGGCAATAGACGGGCTGTTCAAGGACTCCAGGCACTGACATGCAGAGGTGACCCTCCTCCATTGCCTGGTCCAGAAAAGGATGAGTTTATTTTGTAGCATAGTTTCCAAGTTTTGCAGAAAGAATTCAATGGCTATTTGTTAATGCACTGCAAATAGCTTCCTTTGAGCAGCTTCTTTCCTGGACTCTTAGAACATCCACACCCTTTACTCCACTCCCCAGCTCCCTTCCTCAGCATTTAGTATTGACATGATTGAAGGCAGGGGATGTGTGTGAATTATGAAGTTTGGGGATACTCCACTATACTGTGAAAATTAAGGGGGTCTGAAAGTGACCAGAGCAGCTTCCAGAATCACATTAAAATGTCTCACTGATCTCTCTGAAAACCATGGAAGAATCAGAGTGTGTCACAGGCTAATATAAACCAGCTTCCTAGTCATAAATGTTAGAGGAACACTCCTAAAGAGAGCTTCTGGTTGAGGTTTTCAAAGCTGTTTAATGGATGTGGATGCTCAGTTTCCATGAAAGCTAATGTACGGTGATTGTCCAGTCCCCTTAGGTGGCTTTGAAAATCTCAGCCTTAATGTTCAGAACTTAAATGTCTTCTGTCAAGTTTTGTCCTCTATGTGTCTCAAACCAATTTTAAAAAGGGACAGAAACAGATTCAGCAACATCAGGGCTCCCACCGTCTTCCCAAAGGGCAAGATAGTCACCAACTACAGTAGCAGCACCACCACCACTAAATAAATATCAGTTTCAAGCAGCAAGATGCACCTCAGCTGAGTGCAGATATGAGTCTGAGCTAGGCTAAATGCAAAGCTAAGCTTTCCTTTAAGAAACTAGAGAGAAAAGGGGTTGTATCCCTGCTGAAATTGGAAGCAGAAGGAAACTTTGGGAAGAACAACTTATTCTCATGACATTTATAGCCCAGTGTCTGAACCGAAAGGACTCACATAGATTTAAGAAGCTTGTACAAATTGTACCGAGATGTCTCTCTCTCCTTCTAGTGACTGAGCCACATAAGACATTAAAGTTGCTACTCCCCATAGTTAATAGATTATGTTCTCTAGCTCCGCGGTTCTCAACCACTCTGTCAGGACACATAATTGTGCCACCTCACAGCACTAAGTGTGTCACAGACTGCTGGGGACATGGCTGGCTTTGGCCTGGGGGGAGTGGGCTGGTGTGTTTTGCAGCTTCACAATATGCTGCCAAGTATGTCGCAAGCCACAAAAGGTTGAGAACCACTGTTCTAGCTCAAGCATTTGCAGCGCATGCATTTAGCACTGAAGGTAATGGGCTCGTCCCAGGTGAGGATCAATTACAGTGAATATATTGACTTTACACTCAACGGCTAAGGAAACCATCCAGTAACCATCAGAAAGCTGTAAACACTAAGGAGGGAAGAGCACCAGCTTTATTTACACTAGAGAAGCAGGACACAAATTTTCATACACTGAGTTAGTAACAGACATGCAAAGCATTTAGTGGCAATATTTCCTGGGTCGGTGGATGGCAGTAGGGTTTGAATCTGGGACTGTGCATTGAAAAGCATGAGCTTGCATGGCTTGAGCTAAAAGACCCAACTCTCTTAGGCAAAGTTATAGCAGGTTCACCAACCTCTTTAAGTAGTCCAAGTACCACTAGAGAGGAACAGAGCATCACTTTGAGTGGAACTGTGTTATCACCTAGACATGCATTTACATTCAGTGTTAGGTAACCAGAGTTAGCTGTAGTTCATGGAGTGCCACCTCAAACAAGACTACAAAATTCACCTTAGTCATAGCCATTCTTGAGGGTTATCCAAAGGGGCTTAACTGGGGAGAATGGAATTAAAAGGGAGAGCTAAAGGAAATATACTGGTAGTCCAAACACCAAGAAAAATGTTTCACTGGAAAGTCCTTCTTTGACTATGGAATGGTCTCTCGGGAGACATGATGAAACCTCCATTGTTGAGGACATCTTTAACACTCAGCCCTGGAGAACACTGCAGACCCAAAGACTGAGTTCTCCTGCAGTAGTCCACAAGAGAATGAGAAAGCCCCTGTCCTCACCCCGCATCACTGATATCCTGTATCAAAATGATGCAGATTTGAAAACATAACTGCATCCTTCTGGGGGAGCCAGCATGCTTTGCACGGAAGCCAAAATAGGTGCATGCATCATTCCTGGCATTTAGCATGTCCTGGATTTTTTTTCTCTCAGGATGTTATTGTGGGGCTTGTCTATAAATAACCATTTGTGGCATGGCAAACTGACATCCAGATTTAAGCAGTGCTGCGCCACAGCCCTATAGAAGAAGGCTGACACGCAGCTTCTATTTTTATATGCTCAGTGATATATCCATGTGTCAGTCATCAACAAAAAAAGCAGCAAATATGCAGATACTGTTCCCTCAGATCTCCAATACTCCTCCACCTTCTTCTCATGTCAGATCAATGACAAGTGCCAGTTGTCCCCATCTGCTCAGCACCTGCCAGTATTTGGGTAACAAACACGTCAAATGCGCAACTTGGATTTTCACCCGTGGGAGTTTGTTGTCTTAATAATGAGGTCTTACATTTCTATCATGCCTTTCGATCTTTCTGGATGAAAAGAACTTTACACTATAAATACCACCATGTTTTTCAAGTAAATCTCAAAACACTGTACAAAAGAGGACAGCCATTATCTCTATTTTACAGATAGGTAAACTGAGGCATAGGGCAGGATGCAGCTTATCCAAAAGCACCCAGCAGATTACTTCCAGAGCCAGGAAGAGAACTCTGGACTCAATCTAATGGTCCCTCCATTAGGCGAAGCTGCCTCCTCTAGTAAAGGAACCATTTCACACAGCCCATCCCTGAAATGCAGCCACTTCTGGTCTGGAAAGAATAAGCTGGTTGCTGTGGCCTGTTAAACACTACACAGTGTTTTAGGGTAGGAAGCAAAGACTACCTTCTCCAACTGAACCTGGGTAGATATGTTAAACTCAGCATTCTTCACCCACCCTGGCAATGAAAGTTTTGATGTCTTCACTCATGCCAGAGTAGCCCAGTTCACCCTGCAGCACGCACAGCAGAGACTCAAAGGCCTAAGTCAGTTCCCCAATGTCTGTCTCTAAAACCTCTCCTTTTAAAAAGAATGGCAACAGGATTGCACATCACCCTGCCATTTGGGCAGGCGCTTACCCCAATGTAAAGTGAGGGTGCCTTATTCAGTGTGGTGCAGTAACCCCTAGTGGTAGCTGCACCACTACCAGACACTGATGAATCTTCTGCTGTTTTGCAGGTTAGACCTAGCTCAAACTGGTTTGAGTCAGACTCATGCTTTAAGACCCAGAAGTCACAGTGTTGACCCACAAAGAGGGGGGACAGCAAAATGAGCGCAAATGGGTTAAACTGCTTCACAAGGTCCAGGTCAATGAGGAATCAGGCTTGGTATTTTTAAAGTATGCACGCCTGCAGTATTTATGTTGCTGCTTCTCAGGAATCTGTAACTAAATGTTAAGAAAAAAACTTCATTAAATATGAAGTGGGTAAAATGAAAGCTGTAGAGCATCCATTTAACAATGGAAATAGCTGATGACAATCGTTGCAACTTAGATAGAAGTGGTTATGACTAATAGTGTTAACAAATCCAATATTAATAAGTTCCACTTAAAAAGCAGCCTAGATTTTGCTACGATCTAGAAGTGAGTCACTTTTCAAAGTATCAGAGACATATTTGTTAGATGGATCTGAAAAAGCTTAGATTCACCCCCCCCCCAAATTACTATTCTTTAAGGTCATTTTAAAGTTACTACACTTAAACTAAACCAAGAGAAATCCTTCTTGCACCTCAGTTTCACTCTGTATTCCAAAAGCAAGTGCTCTAAATTTAGGGTGATCACTGTACTATAAAACAAACCCCAGCTTTTATTCAGATGTCACCACTGTCACATCTCCATCTTTAAGGTTGCAAACTCAAG
Organism: Podocnemis expansa; assembly: GCA_007922195.1. Classification (NCBI taxonomy): domain Eukaryota; kingdom Metazoa; phylum Chordata; order Testudines; family Podocnemididae; genus Podocnemis; species Podocnemis expansa. The sequence goes on along the minus strand of ML682061.1, from coordinate 6,773,344 downwards.
GACTCAGAAGTTAAGAAATGTCAGAATTAAGATTCCTTGTGCAACCTCAGTTTGACTTTCTGGTTTATATGATTATAAATTGAGACCCTATTTGACTCACAGGATTATTGTCAAATAACTGTGGCTGAGTTGCAGCTAAGACATGGGGGGTGAGGGGGTGGAAATCACAGGAAAGTAATAATGGACCTTTATTAGTTGCAGCTGTCAGAGCCTGGTGCATGGTCGGGCTGACAGCCAGAGCTAATTAAAATCAATATTGTAGTGGAAACCTATTATTGAAGGATCTGCAATATTGTGAATTAAGTAGGGCCTTAATTATAATACAGTCTTTAATTACAGGATCACATACTAGTTTTTTACTAGCATCATAATAATGTAACAGCCATAGTGGATTAGATGAATGGTCTATCTAGCCTACCCCCAGGCTCCTGTCTTCTGACAATGACCAATGCCTGGTGCTCCAGAGGCTTTATGAAGAGGCAATATATTTCTGTTTTATTTTCTATCCCTTTCCTAATGATTCTCAACATTCTGTTTATTTAACTGGCCACTGTGCATTGAATGGATATTTTCAGAGGACTACTTCACTATGACTTTAAAACCTCTTTCTGAGTGGTAAAGGCTAATTTAGACCCCATCATTTTAGGGGTTGGAATTGCTTTCCAGTGTGTTATTACTTTCCATTTACAAGTGTAACCCCCCTGGGGTTTTAAGGAGGGTGGTACCTTTAAATTTTTGCCCTGTGGGAGAAGTTGTGGAGCTGAGGAGAGGGCTGGGGCTGGAGCAGAGGCCTGGGAAGGAGGAAGAGAGAGGGAGGCCCTGCCTGAAGCCAGGGAAGACAGAGCACCTGAAACTGGGATGCCAGGCCAGCCCCCACAGAAGGACACTGTGCTGGGGAAAGTCGCCCAAGGACAGAGCAGCATCCAGTGACCGGCCATCTGGAGCTGTAGGGCCGTGAGTACAGCACCTGGGACTCAGGGGGGAGGTTGTAGTTAGTTAAGTGGGGAGGGGGCTGCTCTGGGTTCACAGAGAGCGGCAGAAGAGGCATCAAAGGGTTTTCTTTTGCTGGGAAAGTGCAGGCGCCGAAGAGTAGGAGTTGCTGGACTGAACTCTGGACTGGAACTGTGCTGGGACTCCTGAACTCATGGTGCAGAAGCAGAGCTCACGTCTGCCTCCAGCCTGCTGCATTGTTGGGCCTTGCAGGGACCCGTGTTAGCTGTTTACTCTGTGTTACTGCTGGCCCATCTCCCCTGTTGGTCTCCCCCTTTTTGCACCTCTGTAAATAAACCTTCCCCATTCCCATAATCCCTGCACTATCCCAGTGTGTGTGTGTGGTCACTCTGGGGGTTTGGAACAGGTGCCCCTGGGGGCAAATGGGCTCTCCTTGCTGTGTTCCCGTGCACACCCTTTCTCGGGTCAGAGCAGCCTGCAAGGCAGACTCAATCTGGTTACATGGGTGTTACACTTGGTGGCCCGTACGGGGAACTCTTGCAGACACAAACCTCTATGTCACACACTCTGGGTGCTCCTTCACAGTGAAAAGAGATCACATGCTGAAAGAAAAAAGAAAAGGGGAATGGAGAGAGAATTACTAGAAGACCTTTGCCGAGGGGCACAGATCTCAGTAGCCCAGGCTGTGCTGGTGGCCAGGTTCCCAGAAGAGATGGGACCCAATGAAATTGAGGAGAGCCTAGATGCAGTAGGAATACTGGGGAGAGTGAAGGTCCACACTCGTATTTACAGTCGTGAATTGAAGGGCATGATAGCACTATGTACTCATTCCAAAGAAGCAGATCCTGATAAAGTACCCAAAGAAGTGCAAGTGGGAGGTACCCCCTTTGACAATTCTGGGGCCAAGACAGTCCTCTGCTAGCGCACCTTTGTTACTGAAGGTGGACTCATTAGCTCAGAAGCTACAGAGTCTGATGGCAAATGAGAAGCGAACATGAGAGGAATTAATATTGGCATTAGGAGGGACTCCAACACCTGCAGCACCCAACCCAGTGGAATGGGCAAAAGAGTTGGGGAATGCCTTCAGAGATGTGTTGAAGCCAGTATCTGAAAATGCACCATACAAGCAGTTACCTTGTTTCTCTGGAGTCATACCTGTACCCTCAGGGGATGATGATTATGAGACCTGGAGGGAATCTTCGGTGCCCCTTGTCCAAGAGTGGCAATGCTCCGATGCTGAAAAGCGGAAACGGGTGCTTGAGAGTCTGAGGGGACCTGCTATGTGGATTGTCCGAACCCTGAAAGACTCTCAACCAGCTGCCACAGTGCACGACTATTTAGCTGCTCTTGAGAGTGTCTACGGCACAACGGATAGCGGCGAAGACCTGTATTATCGGTTTCATCAAACCTATCAAGGGTCTCATGAGAGGTTGTCAGATTTCGTCAGGAGGCTGGAGGATTTACTGCAGCAGGTACTGCAAAAGGGAGGAATTCCCACTAAGCACATTGATTCTGCTAGGTTAGATCAGATCTTTCGGGGAACCCGACAAGATGGGTTGATGCTGTGGTGATTACAGCTGAGGGAGCGGATCCAAAACCCACCTCCATTCCACAATCTCATTCGAGAGATATGTGAAGAAGAGGAGCGATTTATGCAGGCAGATACCGTGGCACTGCCAAGGAAGGTAGGGAGTTACACCACCACAGTGCGTGGAGTAACAGAGGATGCCCCATCAGTAGCAGCAGCCCTGAGGATTTGACCCAAGAAGTGGCCATGCTGCAGGCTTATGCTGCACCATCTGAAACAACTAAAAATAACCAGAGGGGTGATAGCCCAAAAAAGGGGTTCTGTTATAACTGTGGGAGAGATGGACACTATGCATTGGAGTGCCAGAACAGGACAGACCATGCAAGGGTATCTCGGAGACTGCAGGAAAGCCATAGGAGGTTTCAGGGAAACGCCAATGGGGCTTGGAGAAGGAGCGATCCAAGGCCCTGAAATTCCAAGGCTCCCCCAAAAAGGACACAGATCAGGGTTACCCTGATGGGCTAATAGGGCCCCAAGCTGTCGTGCCCATCCGTATAGAGGGACGTTTGTGTGAGGCATTGCTGGATAGTGGATCGCAGGTCACCATACTTTATGAATCTTACTATCGAGAACACCTGCAGCATTTGCCCCTGCATTCCCTGTCTGGCTTAACAGTCTGGGGAACTGGTGGTGACTCATGCCCCTATCTGGGGTATATCCTGTTAAAGGTCCAATTTCCAAAGGATGTTGTTGGGACAACCCAGGAAATAGAAACATTGGCATTGATCTGCCCAGATCCAAAGGGAAGAGAACATGCACCTTTAATCCTAGGGACAAATGCAACCCTGTTTCAAAGATTAGCACAGAAGTGTCAAGAGATGGTGGGAAATAACTTTCTGCAGGAGCTACCAATGCATGCTTTATGTAAAGCTGCATACCAGCGAGTGGGACGCCCTACATCCCAAGAGGAGACCAAGGCTAAGCCCTTTGGGAAGGATAGTTTCCAGTTTGGGGATTCCCCCATTCCTGCCAAGTGGAAGGACCGGCTGTGTGAGGAGTTAGTCAAGAGGAAGGCTGTTTTCTCTATGCATGAGTGGGATGTTGGGTGTGCTCAGGGTGTGGAACACCATATCCGAATGCAAGATGATCGGCCTTTTCGAGAGACATCAAGACGACTAGCCCCTGCAGATACTGAAGATGTGAGGCAGCACCTACAGGAACTGGCCCAAGCAGGTATTATTGAGGAATCCAGAAGCCATTATGCATTGCCAATTGTTGTGGTATGAAAGAAAAGTGGCAAGATGCACATGTGTGTTGATTATCACACCCTGAACAGGCGAACAATTCCTGACCAATGCACAATGCCCTGGGTGGATGATGCTTTGGATAGCCTGAATGGCAGTCACTGGTTCTCTGTACTTGATCTCCACAGTGGATACTATCAAGTACCCATGGCACCAGAGGACCGGGAGAAGATAGCGTTCATCTGCCCCTTGGGATTTTACCAGTTTAATCGTATGCCACAAGGAGTATCTGGGGCTCCAGCCACATTTCAGCGACTCATGGAACAGGTTGTAGGGCATATGCACCTGTTAGAGTGCCTGGTGTATCTGGATGAAATTGTGGTTTTTGGGCGCACTTTAGAAGAACATGAAACTCGGCTGTGCAAGGTCCTGGCTTGGTTAGAAGAGGCTGGTCTCAAGTTATCCTTAGACAAGTGCATCTTCTGCCAGACATCTGTGCGATATGTAGGACACATTGTATCTGCAGATGGTATAGCAACAGACCCAGAGAAGGTAAAAGCAGTTACCACCTGGCCAAGGCCTACAACTCTCAAGGAATTACAGTCATTTCTGGGATTCTGTGGCTATTATCGCAGGTTCATAAAAAATTATTCCCATATTGTGCATACCCTCACAGAACTCACAAAGGGATACCCTCCCACAAATAAGAAAAAGGGCAGACCACCCTGGCATAAATACTTCAACGTGAGCACACCGTTCGGAAAGCGCTGGACTTCTGAATGTGAAGCAGCTTTGATAACATCATTCAACAGCTTACTCAAGCACCTGTTTTGGTGTATGCTGACCCCACTCAGTCATATGAGCTCCATGTTGATGCAAGCTACACTGGTTTAGGAGCTGTCCTTTATCAAGAGTGTGAAGGCAAACTTCGACCCATAGCTTTTGCAAGTCGAGGCCTCACACCATCAGAGAGAAACTACCCTGCTCATCAAGTGGAGTTCCTGGCGTTAAAGTGGGCTGTGACAGAGAAGTTTCATGATTACCTATATGGAGCAAAGTTTATTGTAAAGACTGATAATAACCCTCTGACATATATCAAGACAACAGCAAAATTATCTGTAGCAGGACATCGGTGGTTAGCGGCACTCTCTGCTTATGATTTCACCCTTCAGTATTGTCTGGGTCGAACAAACATAGATGCAGATGCCTTGTCTCATCAGCCTCACATTAAAGACTTGTCACCAAATAACTGGACAAATGTGGGTACCCCTGAATTAAGAGCTTTATCCCAACGAGTATCTGTTGTGGAGGAACATTCCACAGCCAATGGGGAACGAGCAATTGACTGCTTGGGAGTGCCCCCACAAGCCATACCCATAGCCTACTCAAGTTTTAGTAGTGTACAGGATCCTCAATTGCCCAGACTAAAGGATCGGGAGGTGGAACATGCCCAGAGGGTTGATCCACGAATGAAGGATGTCCTTTATGGATTGGAAAGGGGAAAGGATCCCAAGACTATTCGACCCAGTCATCCAGAGGAGGTCCTTTTGCTGAAGGAATGGGATCGCTTATTGGTCCGAGGTGGGCGACTTTATCGAGGGAAGAAGCATTCCCCGAGACCTCACCCAAAGCAGTTGGTACTGCCACAAAAGTATCAGCAAGGTGTATTGGAGGCCTGCCATGATCGAATGGGTCACCTGGAAGTAGAACGATTAGAGGCCTTAGTTAAGGCAAGGTTCTACTGGCCCCGGATGGGGCATGACATTGCCCACCATGTACACACTTGTACCTGATGCATCCGACGAAAGACTTTGCCTAAGAAGACAGCCCCTCTTGTCAATATCACAAGTTCAGCACCCATGGAGCTTGTCTGTCTGCACTTTCTGTCATTAGAGCCTGATCGCTGGGGTATGGCAAATATCCTGGTGGTAACCGACCATTTTACTCGTTATGCTCAGGCTTATCCAACAAAAAATCAAAAAGCTTCCACAGTTGCCAAGATCCTGTGGGACAAGTTCTTTGTTCACTATGGGTTGCCTGCAAGACTACACTCAGACCAGGGACAGGATTTCGAGAGTCGATTAATAAAAGAACTTTGTACAATCATGGGGATCAAAAAATCACACACCACCCCTTATCATCCACAAGGGGACCCACTGCCTGAACAATTCAACCGCACGCTGCTCAACATGCTGGGAACCCTAGAGCCTCACCAGAAGAAATCCTGGAGCCAGCACGTGGAGCACTTGGTACATGCCTATAACTGCACTCGGCATGAGGCAACTGGCTACACACCATACATGCTGATGTTTGGTCGAGAGGCACGGCTGCCAGTTGACCTCTGTTTTGGAGTGTCTTCCGATGGGGCACTCCCTGAAACATATTTGGAGTATGTGGCTCACCTAAAAGACCAATTGAAGGAGGCATATTGGATAGCAACACAAGCTTCTGGCCAGCAGAATCAAAGGAACAAATTGCAATATGATCAGCGAGTGAGGCAACAGGAACTTCAGATTGGTGATCGGGTGCTGGCCCAAAATCTGGGATTACAGGGAAAACACAAAATTGCTGATCATTGGGAGTCACACCCGTATGTCGTTGAGGAGAAACTGGGAGATCTACCAGTGTATCGGATACACCTGGAGGGCAGTCATGGCCCCACTAAAACTCTACACCGGAATCACCTGTTACCAGTCGGACAGGTATTGTTTCCCGATGAAGATGATCCCACAGTCTTTGAGGCCCCTTGTCCTGCCAGTCGGACATGATCCAAACGACGGAGATCTAACAGGATTTTGCAAACACCCAGCCCCTCAGAGAGTGAGGAAGAACTAGTATTCAGCCAATGTCCTTTTGGAGAAGTTTCAACCACACCAGATCTTTCCAACATTGCACAAAGAGATGGGGAAGGGGAAGAACCCACAGTAGGTGTCCCAGAGGGTTCACTGGCTGAATCTGTGGAGACCCACCAAGGGCCTGATGAGGAGGAGAACCCTGTACCCCATACAGCCACTTTAGATCCTGATGCCCCTGCTTTTACACCTCAAGGATCTGTCACCATGCCCCCATGTTCAATAGTGCCACAGCAGTCGATGCCTGCCAGCCAACTTAGATGTTCCTCCAGGGAAGGGAAGTCAAGGTGTGTGCTGACATATGATCGGTTGGGAGAACCCAGTGAAGTAAAAATCTCTGGAGTACCCCGGGGGGTGAGTTGCCTCACAGGAAACCTGTTCCACCCCTCAGTGTCCCATGAGTTGGGTGACTACGATACTCTTGACCAGTGGGGCCCCTGGGTCTCCTGCTGGGAATCCATGGACTGAAACTGCCCTCCTTGTTGGGGACACCAAGGATCCTTTTCTTTTGGAGGGGGGGGAAGTGTAACCCCCCTGGGGTTTTAAGGAACATGGTCCCTTTAAATTTTTGCCCTGTGGGAGAAGTTGTGGAGCTGAGGAGGGGGCTGGGGCTGGAGCGGAGGCCTGGGAAGGAGGAAGAGAGAGGGAGGCCCTGCCTGAAGCCAGGGAAGACAAAGCACCTGAAACTGGGATGCCAGGCCAGCCCCCACAGAAGGACACTGTGCTGGGGACAGTCGCCCAAGGACAGAGCAGCATCCAGTGACTGGCCATCTGGAGCTGTGGGGCCATGAGTACAGCACCTGGAACTCAGGGGGGAGGTTGTAGTTAGTTAAGTGGGGAGGGGGCTGCTCTGGGTTCGCAGAGAGTGGCAGAAGAGGCATCAAAGGGTTTTCTTTTGCTGGGAAAGTGCAGGCGCCGAAGAGTAGGAGTTGCTGGACTGAACTCTGGACTGGAACTGTGCTGGGACTCCTGAACTCATGGTGCAGAAGCAGAGCTCACGTCTGCCTCCAGCCTGCTGCATTGTTGGGCCTTGCAGGGCCCTGTGTTAGCTGTTTACTCTGTGTTACTGCTGGCCCATCTCCCCTGTTGGTCTCCCCCTTTTTGCACCTCTGTAAATAAACCTTCCCCATTCCCATAATCCCTGCACTATCCCAGTGTGTGTGTGTGGTCACTCTGGGGGTTTGGAACAGATGCCCCTGGGGGCAAAGGGGCTCTCCTTGCTGTGTTCCCGTGCACACCCTTTCTCGGGTCAGAGCTGCCTGCAAGGCAGACTCAATCTGGTTACGTGGGTGTTACACAAGCATTGAATTGCATGTGCCATGGTGTTGTCCAGTCACCCAGTCTTGTGAGATCCCTTTGGAACTCTTTGCAGTCTGTTTTGGACTTAACTGTCTTGAGTAGTTTTGTATCATCTGTAAATGTTGCCACCTGACAGTTTACCTCTTTTTTCAGATCATTTTAGTATGTTGAACAGTATTGGCCCCAGTACAGATCTGGAGGGACAGCACCATTCATCTCTCCATTCTGAAAACTGTCTATTTATTTCTACCCTTTGTTTCTTATCTTTGAACAAGTTACTAATCCATTTGAGAACCTTCTCTGTTATCCCATGACCACTTATTTTGCTTTAGAGACTTTGGTGAGTAAACTTGTCAAAGATTTTCTGAAAATCTAAGTACCATACATTACTGGACCACCCTTGTCTACATCCTTGCAGATCCCATCAAGGAATTCTAATAGACTGGTGAGGAATGATTTCCCTTTATAGAAGTCATGTTGACTTTTCCCCAACATATCATATTCATCTAGGTGTCTGGTTGAAACTATAGTAAGAAGCAGAATTATCAATCTGCCTGGTACTCAAGTTAGGCTTACCAGATGGCAATTGCTGAGATTGCCTCAAAAGCCCTTTTTAAAAAAATTGGCCTCACATTAGCTATTCTCCAGTCATCTGGTATAGAAGCAGATTTAAATAATAGGTTACCTATTAGAGTGAGTAGTGCTGCAATTTTACATTTGAGTTCCTTCAGAATTCTTGGGTAAACACCATCTTGCCCTGGTGACCTGTTACTGATTAATTTTATCAGTTTGTCCCAAAACCTCCTCTAATGACACCTCATTCTGGAATAGTTCCTTAGATGTGTCACCTAAAAAGAATGGCTTGGGTTTGGGAATTTCCATCACATCCACAGACATGAAGACCAATGCAAAAAATTCAGTGAATTTCTCCACAATGGCCTCATCCTTCTTGAGTGCTCCTTTAGCATCTCAACCGCCCAGAAGCCCATTGGTGGTTTAGCTGGCCTCCTTCTTTTAACATACTTGGGGAAAAAATTGCTGTTACTTTTTTATGTCTTTGGCAAGCTGTTCTTCAAATTCTGTGTTGGGCTTCTTAATTATATTTTTTACACCTTATTCACCAAAGTTCATGCTCTTTTCTATTTTCCTTAGTAGGATTTAACTTCCATGTTCTAAAGGATGTCCTTTTGCCTTTATGCGTTTCTTTTACTCTGTTTAGTCACAGTGGCACTTTTCTGGTCCTCTTACCAGATTTTTTAATCTGGAGGTATACATTTAAATTGAGTCTCTATCAGTGTCTTTAAAATGCTTCCATGCAGCATGCAGGCATTTCATTTTTGGCACTGCACTTTTTTTAAAATTCTTTCTAATGAAATTCCTCATTTTTTGTATAGTTCCCCCTTCTGAACTTAAATCCTACAACAGTGGGTTGCTTTGGTGTGTTTCTTCCATCTTCCCCTCCACCCCAGCAATGTTAAATTTTATTACGTCATGGTAACTATGACCAAACAAATCAACTACATGCACTTCTTGGACCAGATCCTGTGCTCCACTTAGGACAAAAATCAAGAATTGCCTCTCTGGCTGTAGAATCAAGAAGCAGTCATTAACAGTTTCAGGAATCTTTACCTCTGCTTCCCATCCTGAAGTGCATGTATCCAGTCAGTATGGGAATCATTGAAATTTTTCCTTTTTTTTAATTATTATTTTTATAGCCTAATTTCCCTGATCATTATGCATTCACTATCACCATCCTGGTTGGTAGGATATCCCCACTGCCATATTCTTATTATCCAACCATAGAATTACTATTCAGAGATTTGATGGCACAACTTGGTTCATTTATGGTTTTCACATCACTTAACTCTAAGCTTTCATTCACATATGTTGCCACTCCCCCACCCACACAACCTATTCTGGTCTGCCCATGTATTTTGTACCCTGGTATTACTGTGTCCCATTGATCATCATTTCATCAAGTTTTGATGATGCCAATAGCCTCCTTTAACATCTGTGTGACTCAGTGCAGAGGACGGATGATGAGCATAGAATGAGGCATCTCTATCTTTTTTTCCTTTTCATTCCAAGCAAAACCCAAGACTTTGTTGACTGTCTGCCTTTGAAACCCTTCATTATAGGCAGAATGCTTGATTTCGTCTCGGGCTTTTTTGTGGAGCTCATCACTGTAGCGTGAACGTACTAAAAGGTATCATCATCCCCATTTCACAGCTGGAGAAAAGGACACTACAGAATAAACCAAAACCAACAAACTAAATGTGACAGTCTAGCCCTAGCCAAGGGACCCATATCCTCACACTATTTTGAGAAGTCTTACCACTTAGCAGTCTAAATTCAGCCCCCAGAAGCCTCACAGCCCAAATGTTACCCCAAGAAATCTTAGTATTTGGAACCCAAGCCCTAATCTGAGCGCTCACCCTTTTGCTACCTGAACCCCAGCACCTACAATCACACCCATACAAGTCTTACCTATCATCCAGGGAACCCAACCCTTTGGTACAGCAATCCTAGCCAGACTGGTGAGCCCTACCCTTTAGAATCCACTCCCTAGCCCGCAGAACTGTGCCCTGAATCAGTCCTCTAGCCAGGGGAGCCCCAATCTTTAGAACCTTACTTCTAACCCTGGCAATCCCCCCTTCACAGCCCTACTCCCAGCCTGGACAATCATCCTCCCCATCAGAGCTCTGCTTCTAGCCTGGGAAACCCACTCCTTTCAGAGCTTACTCCCAGCCCTTACAGTCCTGCCATTTACAACCCTACAAGCCAACCCACTAGAGGCCAGCCTTTTGGAAAACTAACCCTCGCCTTGCAAGACCCATGCACTAGAACCCTAAATATAGTCCATGGAAACTAACCCTAGCCCCTGGAGACTTCCCACTGGGAACCAACCCTAACCTCAAGCCTTTTGGAGCCCTAGCCACGAGGCTGTTAAATTTCTCAATGACAGCAGTCTAGCAGTCCTTATCTTTCAGAACCCTAAGATTAGCCCAGCATGTCCTACGTTTTGGATCCCTGCCCTTTAAAACACTTCCCCTTAGAGCCCTGCCATTTAGCATCCTAGCCCCTAGCCCTCAGAGCCCTACACTTCTGAAAACTAACCCCAAGCTTTGGAGGTTCACCTTTTGCAACCTGAGCTCTCACTCAGGGTGCCCTACCCTTTTGACCCCTAACCCAAGCCACTGTTTGAACTCCATTCCTAGCCACTGGAAACCCCCTCTGTGAAACCCTAACTCTAGAGCGGGCATTTTCAGACTTTTTAGGCTGCATACCCCTTTCCACATAACAGATGCTATCATGTACCCCCATCTAAGATAGGGTCATAAAATATCTATGAAAACAGAAAGTGAGAGATCTCTGTACAGGATGACATAATGAAACAACTTGCAAGTCCTGGTGTTGTTGTTGTTGTATCTGGGACAATGCACAACAACAACTAATTGTAATGAACAGTTTTATTTGGATCACAATAGTCCTCCAAACAAGATTTCAGGTATTGTAAGCATGACACTGGAAGGTTTCAACATCACTTAATTGGAATTAGTTAAAAACAAATGAAGCTTCTGCTGCAGGGCTCTATTCTGAAGGAGTGCAGAAGTAAAGGTGGCAGCTGGGGTGCTTTCTCTGTGCCTTGTGGAGTATAGAGGCTTCCCATCACCTTACATGAGGAGCCAGGGCCTGTCCAGCCATTTGCATGGAGAGTTCAAGGTTTGTAATCCCATTCCTTGATGAAGCGGAGACACAGGGGCCACTCATTCTTTTGTAGGGGTACATGAAAACTCAGCTCCCTCTGTCCTGGTGAGTTAGGAGGCTCCATCCCACTGCCAGCGGTGCAGGGAGTGGAAATGAAAAATCCAGTGGACATTATCACTGCATTTCAGCATCCTCCCTTCCCATCCCCAATTAAAATTTGATTTTGAGAAAAAAGACTTTAAGCTACAGCGTGGGGGCAGGGGAGGAGGGGAGCAAACAGAAGTTCTGTCCCAAGGCAAGTGGGCCTTTAGCTTCCACCACATGAATGGGTCACCAGCTCCTGCTTTACACCTCATGATATCCCTGGGAAATGAAACTCAGCACAAGACTAGCAGAAATGGTCACAGATTTTATGGACAATAGCAGGAACAGTCTACACTTGCACTTCCAGATCTAAATAATTTGGTCCAGATCTACCTCTAGCATGGGCTAGAAAGAAACTGTTAGCAGATCCTCAGATGAGAGTAATCTGCCTCCACATACAATACAGAGTAACAATAAAAGGAGAAGTTCACATGCGACCATCCAAACACAGGTTGATGACACATGGCCTGTGCCTCTCTTATGTACACACATTGATTTGGGGATGACTATCACATAACCACAAGATAACCAATTAAAAATATTTGCAACCTATTTCTCTTCTAGATATGCTTCCTGAGTTGTCTAAGGTCCCACAGCCTCAGCAAAACCAAGACGAACAGCTGGGTATAAATCAGACAGAAAAGCACATCTGCGCTGCTAGATTATCTTAGTCTGTTTGGGATTATGATTTTTCATAGGTAACTCATACCCAATTGTCCCCAGAGAAAATATATTAATTATATAACATGCAAAGAGATTCTTTGTTTTGTTTTGTTCAGCTGCTGAACCAAATATCTGTTGTTAACTCAGCTCTTTGGGCTGTGGGTTTACTAATTCTAAAATTTCAGTCCAGTCAATTTGATTCAATATGTTGTTTTGAATCAATTTACTATTTTTAGCAGTGTAGTGTCCCACTGCAGGGAAAGGCTCTGGTAGCAGGGAGCTGATGGAGCCTTCCCCAGCTGCCTCTCCCTTGCTAGAGCCTTTCGCTGCCATGTGTAGCAACACACCACAATGCGGACATAGCTTGCTTTTAACTGCAACGGGTAGCTACATGTATCCTACATGCCACTGCCAGTCGCATGCAGTGTGGACAAACTCAGTAAGTGATGTATCCAGCCATATTAACTTGTGTAGCCACTCTATACCGATGGGAGAGACCAATTCGATCCACACACAAAAAAAAAAAAAATCAGCTCAACGGGAAGCAACAGTGATGTCAGCTCAAGCAGCTCTCTCATCATTGCTGCCTACGTGGTGTATTAGCTCCATATAGTTATGTGCTCGGGAAGGGGGTGGATTTTTCATGTAAACTTGTACTGTAGACCTGGCCCGAGTCAAAACTGCGCACACAGTTCCAGTGTATTAAGACTGGGGAATGGATGCAGTCAAAAGTTAGCACATCATTAATTCTCTATTAAGTGCCAAATTGCATATTGCTGGGAAACATTGGAGTGCCTCAATTCCCCCCTAATGATCCTGAGAGCAACTAAAAAAATTGTAGAGGGAAGGAATTGCTAAAATAAAAAGTGGAAAAAAAAAATCAGTGAGTTGAAGAGACATCATATTACATTAAGGCCAGGTCTACTCTGGCCCCCGATTTTGGCAGCAGTCAAAAGGAGACGTTCAAGCTATGTTCAGTAACTTATGTGTCTCCCTTCAACTTCCTAATGTCTACTTACCACAGCACCCCTACTGCACTGAGTTGACAGGAAATGCATTCCCTTCAATTCAGTGCTACCCTTCTTGCCAGGTGGGTCTAAGTCAATTGCTGGCTACTTCTGGTTTTTACCAATGCTCAGTCGAACACATGCAGTCGATTCTACACCGTTGGCAGTGCCACTGTCAGCATAGACTTGGCCTACTTATCCTTATATGAAATTACATAACCACCATAGTGGACAGTTACCTTTGTATAAAGGTGCTTTTGAGCTGCCTCACTATTCCCATATGGGACAAGGGAACACTCTGGTATAGTTAAGACATAAGTACATCCATACACAGGCTAGTGCAGCTCTCAGTAAATGAGTAAAGAGTCTCACCTTTAACACCATAGCTATACAAATGCAGACCAGGTAGTGATCACCAACACTTCCCCAGAATACCAGGAATTCTGGTACTGCCAGGAGTGACATGGGCCTGGTCTCACCTGCATCACCCTACTGGTATGACCTCACCCCTGCCAGCGTGACCTCATACACACACTTCTGGTGGGGCCACAGCAGCATTGGAGTTCAAATGCAGCCCCTGAGCAAAGAGTGACACACCAGCTGCATTTCCTCCTTCCTCCACACCCCCATGTGTAGCACAGGTAAGTTGTGTGACTCAACTGCCCCACTCTGATACAGCTGTTTCCTTGCTCTCACAAGGACAGCATTTTTCAGCTGACCTCTCCCAGTGGTAAATGACAACACTCCACCACACCAAAGCATTTGGGCAGCTAGCTCACCATTTTGTCTCCCCAGAGGCAAGAGGCACATATGGGAGTATAAGCAGGGCTCTTGCACCCCTCTCTGCAGTCCAAGATGCAATCAATGTAGCAAGTTCAGAGACAGTGCCTGCGCCCATGTTTACAATGTCGACAAGACAAAGGAAAGTTCATTTTACAGCTGGATAACAGAGGCACAGAGAGAGTAACTGGTTTGTACAAAGTCTCACTGGAAGTTCATAGCAAAAGCAGGAGCCGTTCCCAGTGCTTCAGTGTTCCTGTACAGGACCTGAACCATAGAATCTATCTTGCATCGCAAAACAGTGCTCATGAGCTGTATGTGGCAGTTATTAAGCAGCCCAGTGTGAGAGCTTCCTGTACTTCCTCACTCAGTGTGCTGAAGCTCCAGCTTTAAGAGTCAAAATGTTGATGCTTCAGAGCAAGCTGTTCAGTTATATTTTGAGTCTGGAGGAATTGCACTAAAGTGATCAAAAATACTACAGCTTAACTAAGTTCCTTACTGACCTTAAGTCACAGACTAACAGGCATTCATTGATAGAAAGCCTCAGCAAAATCTTTCCACCTGATTTGAAATGATGAGAGAGTAAAAGGGAAATTAAAACTTTCATATATTTCAGTCTTGCCAGGCTAGTTTCTTTAAAAGGAAGTTGGAGAAAAATTGTGTGGAGTTAAGGCCTTGCTGAGGACTAGCACCATTCCATGCTTCGAAAGCAAAATGTCTTTAGTTTAATAAAGTTGGAAGCAATGAACCTTGCATGACGAGCACAGCTGGTGGATGTTATATAGATTGGATAATCTGATTTTCAAAAATGATCATAAGGCAGAAGTCAGGCAAGACTCACTTGCTTCTTCTCGCCCTGCCTCTTGAGTTTCCCAGTGTTTTCTACAGACCTGGCCTGCCCTCTGAGGACTTTCTCCCTGGCTTAATTTAACACTATGGCTTAAAATCATATGCCCCGAGAGTTGCACCTTGCAGCCATGCACATCTGCACTTAAAATGCTCCAGCAGCACAATTAGGGGGGATTCTCCCATTGGAGTAGGTAACCCACCTTTCCAAGAGATGGTGGGAAGTTGATGAAAGAATTCTTCCATTGACCTAGCATAGCTTAACAGCAGCAGCTAGGTAGGCATAGCTGCCACTCTCAGGGAGGTGAGATGCAGCTATACCAATGTCAATTCCTAGTGTAGACCAGGCCTTAGATGTGCTACAGCTTCTGCTGTGAGATCTCTGACCACCTCCCTTGTACTGGTATGCATAGTACCGGGCACATCAAGAACAATCCAGAATGAGGAGAATCGGAAGGAGGAGGATTACCAGGCTGCTGCTGCATGGCCTCATTCAGTCTGTCAAGACAAAAGGGGTAGGAACGGGGATGGTAAAAAGTTGATCCAGCCCTACACCTTAATCACAGTAAGGTACAACAGGATGGGACCAATCACTGCTGAGTCAGAAAGTAACAGCAAATACACACACATAAGGGTGGGTGACAAGACTCCCAGCAGTGGTAAGGCATAGGCAGAAAGTCAGAGAGGACAGGCATTTTATGGGGCAATGCCAGCCCATTGTAGCAATCATAAAGGAAGAAAGTGATGGCTCAGATAGCTGATGGCTGGAAGCTCTATGTCCACTTAATGCTTTTACTAGATTAAAAATGCAAATTCCCTGTATAATAGCCTGGCTTTGAAATACCTAGAGTAACAGGCAATTAGGAGAAGCAAGGCAGCCGTGACAGCAGCAACTACCACAGCATCTCTCTAAAATCGCTTTCTTCCCAGAAAGTTCTGAAGTCCACTAGCTATTCGCACAGTGCATCAGGAATGATGACTGTTTGGGCCAGGTCTTAACTTACACCTTGCATGTCTAATACCTCCCATCCATGGAGCTCAGACCTAATTACAAAATTGGATGAGTTACAGTTCCCAGCAGCCTGCCAAATTAAGAATTCCCATTTTACAGAAATGGTAAACTGATGCACGGATTTTAAGGCACTTGCCCACATCCAACAGGCACTTAGAGTACAGCTTCAAGGTGACCAAGCTTTCCTAACTGCTATGCCAAAGGAGCAAGCATTTTAAAAAAGAATTATTGGCTTTCCCACTGGACAGTGTTGCTAATTCTTATGATTTTTACTGCAAGTCTTAAAATGTTTGCTGCTTTTCTTAAAGCCCCAGCTTCCAGAGTCATATAGTTGGCAAGAACCTCAGTTGCCTTTTTAAAATAAGTACATTTCTAGCCCTCATTGTTGCAGAGAAAAAGCTTGAAAATGTGATCTAAATGCGCCCAAAAAACTGCAGAAACTGGAAGGAAACTAAAAATAACAAAAGCATTTTTAGATCTCATGAATATTTTGAGCCCACCACATGTTTTTCTGAGTGCTTGAGGATGGCAACCCTGCTCCAACGATGGCTTGTGAAGTAGAATTAGTGTCAAAGTCATGTGGGAAATCCACATTAACAGTCTGGTATTAATGCATGAGAAGCGAGAGCTGAAGCTGACTAGAAACAGAGACTGAGGAAATTCTAATACTGAACCAAAGAAAGGATTCCAGAAGCAGATTTAGGGAATGGGAGGTCCAGAAAGACAGAGTGATCTAAAGACAGGTGGACCCATAGACAGGGAATATCAGAGAGAAAACCAGGAGGGGCAAAGGATAGTGAGGAAAATGAGAAAAAGTAACAGGACAGGGCAGAATGAAGAGAAAGGAATCCTGAGGTCTACTTAGTTAGGCAGCCTTACGTTAATTTATGAAAATACTTCATTAATCTTCATAACAACAATCTTAATTGCGAGATCTTTCACCAGCCTTGTTATTTGTGCACCTGTCACTAGAGACAGTTGGTTTTTGTTGTCATTTCTCACACTAATTAGAGGGGCTTGGGGTTGCTGGGAAGGTTTTTTGTTGTGATGGTAGTGGTGGTGGCTTCTAATTCTCCTTGAGCACAGATCAACCTAATGGTAGCACTGCCAATTAGAGTACCACTCTCTAATCGGGCTTTGCAGGGCCTTCCAGCCAGATTTCAAAGAATTGGAGGGGCTGTTAATTAAATACCCCTGGAATATTAAGGAAATATTTAGAGCAATTTAACAATCTGCTGCCAAGTTGTTAAGCCTCCGACATAGCTGCTTACTGTTCGTTTGAGTATTTAATAGCCTTCCTACCTTATCTAATCCTATTAAATTTAAAGAGAGGCATCTAAGTTGAAGTCATTATTACTTATTAATTATTTAATAGCTGCTGGTTATTAAAGCATGTTTGGGGAGTCAATGCCAGAGAGCATCCCTAGTGGTAGAGAAGGCACTGGG
The DNA here is from genome assembly GCA_007922195.1 of Podocnemis expansa. Classification (NCBI taxonomy): domain Eukaryota; kingdom Metazoa; phylum Chordata; order Testudines; family Podocnemididae; genus Podocnemis; species Podocnemis expansa. The sequence goes on along the minus strand of ML682061.1, from coordinate 6,755,864 downwards.
CTGTAATGGATATAAAGTTGTTCCTATTTTAATTTTGTTTACAATTTTAGGGGCTTTACTGAGGTGGTGGAACATGTCCAAAACCCTGTAACTGTCCTGCTGTCCATCCCCCAGACAGAACAAAACACAGTAGATGTCACAGGAGGGAGAGCTCTATACCCTGGCCTGGACTGAACTGCCATGCAAGGGATGGCAGATTCCACTACAACTATAGAACTGATTGATGACAAGTGGTCATTTCTGCACCATGATGAAGTTTTGGGGTTACCCACTTGCCAAAAACTGAATATTTTCTGTGAAAATTCTCAGGTTTTCATCAGAAGAGAGACAAAAGATTGTTGGTGGAAACAAAAATCAATAACACGTTTTCCAGGAAAAATTTTCCCAACCATCTCTTTGCATCATCTGTGAAGGGACCATTCAAGCACTGGGGTAATTTATTCAGGCCAGGGGGAAACCACTACTATCCTATGATGATGTTCTAGTACAGCAGTTCTTAACTGCTGGTTCATGAGACATCTGTGTCATGGCACACAGCAAAGTGCATTGCCCAGAGCCTTCCCACTGCCGAAAGAAACTCCCTGCAACCGAAATAATCCCACCTGAACCCAGCCCTCCCAAGCAACATTTTGTTCCAGCAGCCGGGGCTTTGCTCCAGAGGCTGGGAGCTGCCGCAAGCAGCCGTGGTGGTGGCAGGGTTTGTGCTGTCACTGAAACCCTCAATGGCAGTGGGGGCAACTGTGACATGCATGCTGCCAACTGTGTTATGACACAAATCACATTGGGAACTGCTGTTCTAGTCCACTGCTATAATGTCTCATACACACACATTATTGTAATGACATTTCTACATCGTGTGTAGGCAGAACACTGTCTCTGTCCTCCTTCCCATCCCAAGATGTTCCACCAAGTGATCCCAAGAACAGTATTCTAAGCACACCTTCCCAAAGCAGGGTTTCCAATTTCATTTTGGCTCCTTTTCAACAACCATGTTGTCATCCAAAATGCTCCCTGCTCAGTAATGCAAACTGCAGATTTCAGGCTACTACAGCATATTATCATGGAATCTTTTGCTACCTATGATGGGCATGCACATTATAGTTGAGAGAGAAGGTTAAAGGAACCAGAGTTAAAAATGCAGAAAGAGGAATTTTCCACCCTCCTTTGATACACAGAAACAGTAACATCTTATGTTGTAGATCCCAAAGCATTCCAGACTGAGAGAATCGCTCCATCCTCCATTAAAATATACAGCCATCTCTGAGACTGAAGGTGGCAGCTGTTTAACAGCCCATGCTATGAAACAGTTTAAAAACCAAGGAGTGAAAAATCCATCAGGAGTACCATTTGCCCTAAAGACAGCCCTGCCAATCAACAGCATCGTGTCCCTGCCGTAAAGCAAAGGGATAGCTGCTCCTGCAAGGGACTATAAGCAGAAGCCTGCCTGGGAGCTGGGATGACCACTTACTCTCACATCACTCCTGCAGCACACTGAAACTGTTCATGTTGCAGGAAGGTTTGGAGTACTAGGAATGCAGCAAGTGGGGACTGGCAATTCCTGCTGCTCCCTGGCACAGTGCTCACCACACCAAGTCCAACCAACCGAGGAACCTGGCTTCTGACAGCACCCTGCCCAGTATGACATTTCAGAGAAGGGAGTTAAAATCCTGATGTACCTGCTCCTTCAGGCAATGCACCGTAGGATGGGGAGAGGAATTCTCCTCTCCCCCCCCCCCGTCCCTATGACCATCACCTAACACCCCTAAGAATGATTTTGGATTACATTTATCTCACTGCGCACACCTATGGGAGCCAGCATGGGTCAAGTTTATCCAGGTCTTTGAAAAAGCCACACACCACATTTACACTGGCCTTCCTTAATTCCCAGTAGTGATATCACTTTTTCCTTGCTGCTCCATAAGTCACCTCTGGTCTAGTGTTATCACAGCAGGAGAGATGTAAGGTAAATTAGTTAGATGGCACTAGAGTAACTATATGAATATGGATTTATGCTACCTACCTAACCCTAATTACTGCAGTATCTATGCACCTTACAATCTTCAACATATTTATTCTCACTGCAGCCATGTGAGGTAAGCATGCTATTATCTTCAGCATACAGATGGGAAACTGAGACATGGAGTGACTATATGACTTGGCCAAGGTCACATAGGGAGATGGTGGCAGAGCAGGGAGTCAGGTCCAAGTCTCAGAATCTCAAGCATGTACCTGACTAGCTGGACTGTCCTTCCTCTCAAAACTGCAATCTGTGATTGGGTACAAGTTCCTGGAATAAAAACACTGTTGCTCTTACAGTGGGACATGTATGGTTTCTGAATCACCACCTATAGAAAGAGTGAATCTCTGTGGATAGCTTTTTTATCAGCACTCTTCTCTGGTTTTCACCCAACACCTCTCTACTTACTGCAAGATCTCCGACCAGAAAGATGAACCGAGGTCCCCAGAAGTCCCCACCAAAGTGTCTGATGGAAAATAGCTTCTTAATGAGACAAAAGCCATCCACAAAGATGTTTAGTATTGTCAGAATGCAGAATGGAGAAGGGGGCAGAGCACTGAAAACTAAGGAGGGGTTCAATTCCATTTTATAGGGGATTTGGCATTTTGAATAGTTTTGTCAAAATAAAATCTGAAGACTGAGACATGAATTCTCATTTCATGAAGTCTTGGCCGAAAATAATTCCCATTTTTTCAGCCACACTTGAGCCCAACCCCCTCCCTAGCACTGAGAGCTTCACTTCCCATCCCCTACACCTTGCAGTTTAAAATGGCCAGATGTGGAAGGAAGGACTCTGGCACAAAGAAGCAGCACAGGAAGGGAGCTAATCACAACTACCTGATTCTACTGGGTGGATGAGGGATGCTTCAGCCTACATTGCTGAAGAATTGGACAGCACCTATATCACTGTAGGGTCTTGGCTGTATTGGAGTCTCCTGCTCCTCCTTGAAGGTCAAGATGAACTTTTTTCATGCCTACCTTTTAGCAGTTCTCACTGCTGCAAACCCTTACATTCATGTTTCACCACAGAGTCCCACTGACTGCTCTGGAATGATGTGTATGCATCAAGTTGGGCCCCTGACCCTTCCAGGATCTGAATCAGTGGGAATTCTACTCCCACCACCCTCTCAGTCCATCTCTCCTCACTTCTGTGACAAAGCAAATATTGCTTACATTTATTGCTGGCCCCATAAGCATCCTGCCCTGCTGGCCTCCCCTCCTGCAACCCTGCCCAATGCTGCTGATGACCTTGAGTGAGGCTGGTCGATTAGTGTCTGAGTGCATTCTAATCTGCTTGGTGATTTTGTACCAGTTCCTGCATGCCTTGGAGGGAACTACTTTGTAAATTATCATCATTACCTGAGACAAAAAGCAGAACAAGACTACAAAGTGATGGGAACAAAAGCCAAAAAATGGTTCTTCCAAATTCTTACGAACCAAATCAGCCGAGTCTCACTTATTCTCTCCCTATGGAGCTTTCAACAGACTACCGTGGGTACTCCATCAGCTCCTATTAGCTGAGAGAAGGGAGGTTCTCCTTTATTTCAGCAGGACACTAGTCTTCTAGGGCAGAAGGCCCAGTATTTGGTGCCTGTTCATGCTGTTTAACTAGCAGCTGGACATACCACACCTGGCCATTTTACACACACAGGCTCGTGACACAGATTATGTGCAAATCATGCCCCCCCTCCGCCCCACGTGCTTAGGACTGCAGAAGATCCCTGCCCAAAGGAATGATGTCTAAGAGAAGAACGGAGATTAGATGGTGGATTGCAGACCCTTGGCATGCTGACAGAAGGGGAATGGATGAAGGCATGAACACAAGAGAGAGGGATAAGTTGGCAGCATTAGCCAAATGAAGGGATTGGGGAAAAGCACACAGATGTAGTTTGGCAAGGGGTGGCAGCAGTGGGGCAAGGTGTTGAAGCTACCAACGCATGGGAACCAACAGGGAGATGTATCATGAGACCCCAGTGGATAAGGAAGAGATTAGCTGCTGCATCAGTTCTGAATGTGCACAGGTGGCGAAGGGTGAGGTAGGGATTCCTGAAGGCATTGGTTCAGTACATCCCCCCAGAAGTGCTCTCAACTGATTTCACCCCCACATCCTCCTGCCCAACTGGAGGATTTTCTTTACCCACTCCTCCAGTGAGTGCCCTGAGGGTTAAGCCACAATGGTAGTACCAGAAAACAGCTCTGTGTGACCAATGGCACAGAGCAGTTGAGAAAAGCTCCAAACTCCGCTCCCTCAAGAATCAGTGTCTTGGTGGCAGTTTGGGCCTTGACCATCAGGTCTCTGGGACAGGAAACTTTTCTCGTGCTCGTTAGAACAGAACCTATCCCAAGGGTCCTTGATCAGGATTCCTAGGTACTACTGCAATACACACAGAAAAAAGTCAACACATTCATTAAAGATTCCATCTCTCCTGTTGTCTTGGGTGCCATTTAATTGCTACCCTGTGCACTGCCTTCACCAGCATGATATGCCATGACACCGCTACACACAATATAGGACATGCTTCAAGGGGACTGACAAGCCCAGCTCCCAAACCACAGGCTCAAAAGGAGAAACCAGTGAAGCCAATCGGAGTAAATGATAATTTCTGTGCTGTGCAATTACAGCCGGGAAGGAGAAAACCTCTGGTGCACAATCCTGCCAAGAGTTTACTGCCGACAAGGAAACAAAACCGACAGTTGACATTGGAACAGCGACAGATACCCTGTAATTAGCTTAAAAATAGACTCCCAGAGCAAACCTGTTCGTTAGAAATGAGGGTGTGTGCTTTTTTCTGAGGGGGAAAAGCCCTCAACAACTCCAAACATCTGTTTGATTCAGATACTTCAGTTAGAATATTCCAAACTCTTTCTTGACAGTGTCTGCCTTCCCCCGGTAGAACTCACAGGTCCTGTCCAAGCGCTCCTCTCTCGGGTGAAGAAAAAAAAAAGTTTAGATTCTGATGCACAAAGGACAGATTCTTAACTCCAAGCACTGCATAATTCCACTGACTCGCATGGAAATACCCTCCCTGCGCTGTTATCCTATGCATCATTAAAGAGCCAAATGCTCCATGTGTCTGTTCTCTCCAAGGCACCTATATGGCTCTATTACCATAGTTCCAGGCATCTCAGTCTTTGATGTATTTAACTTCACAGCACTGCTGGGAGGGAAACCAAGTGCCATAATCCCCATTTCTGGAATCTTAATCTGAATACTTCTCATGCTGCCAGATGTTGCTTATGGCACAGACAAGGTTCCACCTCCCCTATCTACCCTGGGCTGCTCTTTGCACGTGCCCTACATTGTTAAGTTCCCTAAATTATCCCTCTAAATGGTGTTTGGAGGGATTTGTCTGGCCAGCCCTTTTTAATTGTTCCTCCAGCTGCCCAACGGTACGTCAGCCATGGCAGATACTCTAACTTCATTAACACAGATGGAGAAAGAGCAGCATGGAAAGAATACTTGACTTGCCCAAGGTCACAAAGGCAGTCTGTAGCAGTAGAGGATACCACACCAAGGTCTCCCAAGAGCCAGGCAAGCAGCCTAACAACCAGGTCATCCTCCCTCTCTGCCATATTAAGCATATGCTTCAGTGCTTTGCTGGATCAGGGCCTCTGCACTAAGCAGATGGAGAGAAAACAAAATGCAATGAAACTATTTGGATTAAAGTTGTACAGTTAAGCACTGGGAAAGCCAAGAAATGCTTACGTCAAGGTTGAATAAGCAAACTCCCCTTGTACATACGCATATGATACAGCCTTTAATCACATGGTCAGGTATCACTTCCAGTACAGTATCCTTTTTGTAATCATTATATATCATTTTGTAACACACTTCTCCCACAGCAGGCTCTTAACACAGAGTATGTACGTCAAGGGCATGTCAAAAGATGTAAAAAAAGCAAGGCGTCTTGTGGCACTTAAAGACTAAGATTTATTTATCACATGAGCTTTCGTGGGAAAGTGTCTCACTTCATCAGATGCTTTGAGGAGGAGGAACTTTTCAAAGATGTAAGTGGCAGTTGCGCATTTAACTCACACTTGACTCCAGAGAAAAGACTGCAGCTAAAGCAGGGAAATTAATATTTTTGCAACATGGGACAATTTGGTTTGGTGCATCCTAAATGCCTTCTTTAACCAACATTACCAGAAACCTAGCACCTTCAATCTAGATCTCCAGAACCTCACCACACTACAAGGACTCCATGGCACTTTCCCAGCAATACACAACATGATTTCATTGTACACAACACAGGCTACATGATGGTTAGTGCTGGGGTGACTTTAGTAGTCTTGTAATCCATCAGTTTAGCATATGAGCCAGCATCAACTGGAATCTATCAAAAGACTTTCCTTTACTTAAGGAGGCATCGATCAGGCTCTTCCAACTTTCTCCTTTTCTGGACCCTTTCTACCTTTGGTGTATCCTTTCAAAGACAGAGTAACAAGCCTAACTCCACTGAAGAAGCTGAAGAGGTGTGAAAACGAAGCCATGCATCCCAACCCTGTAAGACAAAAATGACAGCATATCAGATGCAACTGCAAGGGGATTTCAGATTAGCAGTTTAGAAATTACATCCCTTACAGTTTGGCCAGGATACCAAGGTTAACAGCTCTGCCCTTGCAGACAGGCCTAGGGGATTACCACAAACACCATGGCCTCAATTTTAAATCCAGTTTAAAAGGTACCTGTGCTGTGTTGCAGGGGGACAGGGGAAGAAATGGTTTAAGCCCAGATTCCTCGCTACTGGAGTCTGATGCGGTTACTTGATTTATGGCAGCTTCCAGAGACCAACCTAAACATGTCCCTGGCTGCCTGCCTGCCTCCAGTGTCTGCCTTGTGCTGGGGCTTGTGAAGGGATCTGTACAAGGCTGTGACTATACCAACCCTGAGGTTTTCTATGCTGGGGAAGGCTCCCCCTCTCCTGTTTGCAACATTTTTATGGGTCCTGTACACCAACAGGGCAGGAAAGAGAATTTCTCCCAGCATTCTTAGCAATGCACTATTACAAGGGTGGGCTGTTAAAGGTACTATTGACTCAGAGGGTATGGCCACACGCACTTCTTATTTCGAAACAACAGAGGCTGTTTCGAAATAAGAAGTGCCATGGCCACACGATGCACGGCCATTTCGAAACAAGCAAACAGCTTGTTTCGAAATGGCTGTGTTCCTTCCGAAACAACTTAAACCTCGTTGGCTGTCGAAAC